>OV816027.1:72211936-72583833 GCA_929113105.1 Agrypnus murinus
AGAAGGTTTATGCAAGAAATTAAATTTTTCCTAAAACAAAGAAATAGAGTAGTAACAAATGAAGCTAATCATTTTCCATCTCAGTTATTACGTAATTTATAGACTTCTTTTTGACAGATGACTCTCAGAAATTTTAAAAAATTAATTTAAGTAGCTACGTAAATCGTGAATTTCTTTTAATTTTAGGGAACGTTTCTGGGAAAAGTATACCTCAGTGGTTTGCCATTGCCTTCTGAGGGAGAATTGATTTTTTTAAAACTGAAATTTTGAATCTGGGTCCCTTGGTCAGCAACTAACTCTAGTTTCAGTACCTATTGATGTATTGCTTGAGCTCAATATTTCAAGGTTTTAAGAATGTCATTCTTTATTATCTTCTTTATTCTAACACTGAAAGTTCTACATATTTTGTAATTTACATAGTACGATATTATTTTTTTGTTTTTTTTTTAACATTGTCCAGTAACCCTGGAACTTTATTAACAAAAATACGTTTATAAAAGGACAAGTTATCAAAACAAATTATTAACAATTATTATTATTAAAAAGTTATTTTAACAAAATATTATTTACAAGTCCACTCAAGCCATAATCCATAAGCAAGTCAGCCTATCGAGTGGTTCTTTTAATAATTATGCTAGTGAGCTCAAAACACAGTATACTGTATCTCTATATCCATTAAATTAAGTTGGTGAATTTGAATTGAAAGTTATGTCTACTACCACAGGAATAGGTTGTGTAAGTCATTCACAGTCACTGTTTTGTAGTAGTCATTTTTTTATTTGTTTTTTTTTTTACTTAAATATTCTAGGTATTAAAACTTTTTTTATATTTACATTTTCTGTCCAACACTGTGCGATGTCATTGTAGGCTACTACTAATGTAATGCTGTTAGCAAACATAAACATCTTGACTTCCTATGGTAAGTGTTTGGTAATTTCTTAACGGTAAGTATGTAAAGTTTTGGGCCTAGAAGGCTTCCTTGTGAGACAACGTAGCTCCAGTTATTAGCACTGCATGTCATTTTGTTAATCTTGACAGTTGCCTGTTAGTCAGCTAAATAGTTTTTAAAAATGTTCTGTTGCGAAACGTACAAAAAGTACAAAAACTTGTTTATTGTTATGTAACTGACGATTTATGAATCCAGCAAAATGTTCAAAGCAATTTTATTCTTTTAGAATCCATATTGTTTATTGTTAATAAGTTTGTTCTATATATGATGTTACTTGTTGATAAATACCTTCTCTAAAATTTTTTCGGAAGAACTTACAATTTGGATAGGTCTACCGGGTGGGGCAATAGTGTGGGGAAGTCCGAAAGCTCCTCAACGGTAACAGCTAGAAAAATCGTTCTAATACGGATGTAAACAGTGGATACAGGCGCATCTAGAGAAATTATTTTCAAATACACAGGGTGTTGCAGAAAAGTGTGGCACGCTTAAGGTAATTTTTGTTTAAATAGAATGCCCCAAATATTTTTGCATATTTAACACCTATCTTGGCAGGTTTATTCATATCTAAAATTTTAGCGCCATCTAATGACCGGTTTAGAAGTTATAAACTTTTTTCAAAAAAATTGACTTTTACATTATCCCACTTAACAGTTTACCGCTTTCACGGCCGCAACTGTGAAGACGAATTTAAGTAGGGATTTTGTTGCAGGGGCTTGTAGGGTGCTCTTCTTTAAAAGAAAATGGACCCACCATGTACAGGGTGTTCAAAATTAATTTTTAAATTTAGAGAACTTCAAAGCTAAAAATTCACGACTTTTCAAATGGAACACCCTGTACATCTTGTACCTTTGTGATGCAGAATTAAATAATGAACATTTTTTGTATGTACGTCCCTATAGCTATCTGTAACCACTTTTGATTTATTGAGAAAAAACTGCAAGAAGTACACAATTAAAAAATTATTTATTTAAAAATGAAGGTTTTTCAAATAAAACAAAAGAAAAAAACTATAACAAATGGTCCATATGTTGCCCAAGGTTTGCCAATAATTGTGGCAGATAGTTCTCCAAAAAATGAAGCTAAATAGCTCCAGTTAATGTACCAATGTTCTCCAATAATCCCCCCCCCCAAACGTTTATGGACCATCTGTGCTGGTTATCAAGTTGTCTGAAAAAGTGGGGATTTTCTGTAGCGCAATAATGGAAATTGTGCCTGTTAACAAATCCATTTTTATGAAACGTTGCCTCATCAGTGAACAAAACATTGTTGAAGAATGTAGCATCGTCTTGCATTTTACCTATGGCCCAATTACAAAACTGTAAACGTTTTAAAAAATCGTCATCAGTTAATTCCTGGTGCATTTGAATGTGATATGCATGAAACTTATTTTTCTTTAAGATTCGACCAACAGAACGTCTACTTATTTCTACAGATGAACTCACTTCTCTCTAACTAACATTCACAACATTGTTAATTTGTTCACTTTTTTTCATACTGTACATTTCCGGTCCTCACAAATCTATCGAGCAGGTTTTCAAAGCTATGAACTTTAGAGAGCCTCCGTTCAGGATACCGGTGGTGGTAAATTCTGTGGGCAAGCAAACAATTTCTTTCCTACTCGCCCAAAACACACCTACTAGAACTAAACACTGATGGTCGATAACTGTGAGAAATGTACGTTTTGCATACGTGCACAACAATTGCTAGATGCGTTGTTGAACAAAAACAACCAACACACTTGACAACTAAATAAATAATTGTTTGTAATTGTGTACTTCTTGGAGTTTTTTCTCAATAAATCAAAAGTGGTTACAGATAGCTATAGGGACGTACATACAAAAAATGTTCGTTATTTAATTCTGCATCACAAAGGTACAAGATATACAGGGTGTTCCATTTAAAAAAGTTGTGAATTTTAGCTTTGAAGTTCTCTAAATTTAAAAATTAATTTTGAACACCCTGTACATGGTGGGTCCATTTTCTTTTAAAGAAGAGCACTCTACAAGCCTCTGCAAGAAAATCTCTAGTTAAATTCGTCTTCACAGTTCGGCCGTGAAAGCGGTAAACTGTTAAGTGGGATAATGTAAAAGTCAATTTATTTGAAAAACAATTTATAACTTCTAAAGCGGTCATTAGATGGCGCTAAAATGTTAGATATGAATAAACCTGCCAAGAGAGGTGTTAAACATGCAAAAATATTTGGGGCATTCTATTTAAAAAAGATTACCTTAAGCGTGCCACACTTTTCTGCAACGCCCTGTATTTTTGAAAATAATTTCTCTAGATGCGCCTCTATCCACTGTTTGCATCCGTATTAGAACGAGTTTTCTAGCTCTTACAGTTTAGGAGCTATCGGACTTCCCCCACACTATCGCCCCACCAGGTATAGTTATTTTGTTTTATTAGTAGGTTTTGATTTCTTTACATTTTTATACAGTAGTCTTACTATACCTGTTTTCGTTAGTTGGTAGTTTTTCGTTCAGATAGTCATTTATTAGTGATGTAATTATTTCTTTAAGTTAAAATTTTTTAATAATATCTAATAATTGTATATTATCTATACCGGGTGATTTTTCTGTGGTCCATATTCTGTTATGTGCGTGAATTCCTATTCAGAATTCAGAAAGAACATATGTAAGTGGTTAACATAAATTGTAAATTGAATCTACAACTACTACGAAGAAATAAAGAAATAAAGGAAAATAAAATAAATAGTAATAAAGACATAACAAAATTTCGAAATATTTTAGAAAGTACAAGTTTACTCAATGAATGGCCTAACTGAAGCTTCTTACTGAAACTAATCATTGATTGTTCGTAGAAAAATTGTGAATAATTTGTATATCTTTGAAATAATTATTTATTAGTTTCTTAAAAAAAAACTGGTTAAGAAAATCAACTGTGTAAGGTAGCACTATTGTTCAGAACTACCCTTTTTAATTAATAAAGTCTTGAAACAACAAAAATCTAGGAATTCCTGAGACTGCCTCCCAACCCAACCCAGATAATCGGCGATAAATAAATATTAATGTCACAACGAATATTACTTAAAAATAACCAATAATTCATTTTAAATTTCGAAAGATCTTCATACTATTAATAACCTGAAAACATTTTGTATTGATTTTGCGAGCCCGGGGAATCCCCTACTCTTCTGCGAGTTGGGGTTATGGAAACACCCACTCACAGGAATTTTTGGTTGCACAACATATAAGAATAATTTCATCATTACTTTTATAATAATCGCTAATCGTATTTTCTTATCGTTTATTATTACAACTGGGCATTATCAATGGCACGTTCTCTTTACTAATAGACATAACCAAATCCTTTTCTTAAGAAAGTTTAGAAAATAAGATAAAATTTGATGACAAAGGAAATTTTTTGAACATGCTCTTTTACGAAATAATTCTTGGCTATATTGAATGTATTTAAAAAATAGTTGTACTTACTCTTGTATTATGTTCATGTAATTTTCAAACATTTGGTATTCATTTCTTCCTTTTATATTTAGTGCATGCATACCAAGCCACCAGAGCACCCCTCGTTCCATGTTGTTCAACCAAAGCTGTTCAACAAACGAATCTAGCCGCCTATGAAAATTCGGTTTAGGTTATTAGAACAAAAGAGTAGCTCTTAAATTTAAAAAGTAAAACACTTATCAATACGATGAACAAAGATTGATTACGTTATTTAGCAATTTAAGTTAGCGGGAGTACAACACTTCTGCAAAACACTCAAGAGCCGCGAGAAGACGTGGCAAATGTTACACCAGTAATGAACATTAATGGAGGTTAAATCAGTTTCAAGTACTCCATTGGAGGATTTGAAACTGATTTAAGAACAGTGCTGCCCCTATCAGATTGTTGTATTTTCCCGCTAATTTTAAACTTTAAATCAATAGTAAATTTTACTTTTCAATATAAATAACTATTGTAATTATTGGTACTATTTACAATAATTTTAAAGTTGACCTCTGTATGTTTCACTTTCTAATTAGAAGTTCGGTAATGCCTTATGGCAGGTTTCACAAAGCTTGATTAAGTTCTTATTAACATAATCATGATTAAATTTGAAATCCAGAAATATAATTGGATAAAATTTCAGGTGTCTTAAATCTAAGCCTATAAAATTTCTGGGTTTCAAGTTTAATTACGATTAAGCTAATCAGAACTTAACCAAGCTTTGTAAAACCGGCCATTAAACTTACACAAACTAATTAGTATTATATAAAAATTCGTTTCGACATCCGCCTAAATATTTAACTAATATATTATTTAAAGTATTGCTTTAATATTATTTTAACAATATTTATATGGGTCATTCTTTCTGAACTAACCCCCGGCTAGGTCCAAAAATTGGTGCAACTTAGAAAGGCCAGCTGGGGCTCATTTTAAAGCTTGAAACCTCTACTTTCGAATGTCACATGTCTTCTATATGAAAAAAATTATATTTCACCCCTAAAACAGGGTAAACACGTATCCAGTTCCAAAAAATTTTAAAAGTTGAAAAAATTAGAAAAAAAAATTTTTTAATTTTTTAACGGCATCGCATTCTTCGTCAAAGAATACATAAATTTTGTCCACAGCGTTTTTTCCCTAGAGTGCTTCGATTTCGAGCAGAATTGAGAACAATTTGCCATTTTTGAAAGTTTATCATTTTTTTCATCGAAAATGGTGTCATATAGAAGAAAAACGATAGAGTAAAAAATAAGCATTTAGCAAATGCTTACTAGCTTCGGTCGACCCACTTTTTTTCGGTTGGGTCAACCACACTCACTTCGGCCTCTACAGGTCATTTCTACCCACTGACCGATGGAGACCGACTGGGCGGGCTTGTTATGCTAGCTAGAACCATAGATAATTTAACTGAACTAACCTTAAAAGCTAAAATGATTGACACAAACACAAAAAAGATATTTAAAAAAGGTTTTCATTTATTAATTGATTTTACTTCAGTCGATAAGGTCGGAATGATGACTAACTCGCGACACCAAACTATGGTGGAAATCGTCGCCGATAAGGTGGGAATGATGACTAACTCGCGTCACCAAACTGTCCCTGAAAGAGCAAAACCTTTAATGTCTTCTTCCGCCTCCTCCTCCTACTCATGAATTAAAAGAAAACACGACAAAAACCCGATTCGTGACGCCAAGTGGGTTTTAGCTTCAAAATGAGACCACCCACAGCTTTCAAAGTGGTATGGGGGCCGAGAAAAAGGGACCGGTAGCTTTGTCTTCATGAATTAGTATATAAGATTTTTTTTAAATAATTATCGAAATATTGTGTGCTTCTGGGGACAATTATATTTGATCTAAAGTGATCATAAAGTATGTATAGGCAGTGTAGGTCTACTCCATCTTATAAAAATGAAAATCAGACAGAAAAACCTTTGATAGTAGTGCTATGAATGCTGCACTTTTTGTTGATTAGAACGTTTTTCTTTCGAAGTTTTATTTAGAACATATCAACATTATTTCAATTTGCTGTCACTGTATTAATGTTAAGTTAAGAATTAATTAAATTCTAAACTTTGTACATATGTGTGTAATTAAAAAATAGAGTTTAATTAGTCAACATATTAAAATATTATTTAATAGAACATGTTTTAACCCCTGATTGTTTTCTTCTAATTTTAAGATACAATATAGTGAACTTTATTAAACGAAAAGGGCATTCTTAGACACTTTAAGGTTAGTTTTAATTTATTTTGAATTTATCACTCAAAAAAAAAAACGTACGAAGGAAGTTTACACTTTCAATTTCATGATATAAGAACGTCTTTTTGTAAAAGATTCTAGTTTTCATGAACATTGTAATGTTCATAAATGTTTAGAAGTATTTTAATGTTATTTTAATTTTGTTTAAGAAATAATCTTAACAAATACCACTCGAAATTTTCTCAATGTAGTGTTTTATTTTAAAACATTCAAACTTTGTTACTTATTAACAAAAACACTCGAAGAGGAGAGATGGAAGGTATCATATCACCCTCCTCTCGTGTAGTTGCTAAGTAACAAAGCTTTCGTGCAAAATTAAAAATCGATAAAGTCAAAAGTTCTTGGGGGTATTAATTTTATCTATATCTAGGTATATCCAGGAAAAAAAACGCAGTGGACAAAATTTATGTATTCTTTGACGTAGGATGCGATGCCGTTAAAAAAAATTTAAAAAATATTTCTTTTTCTAATTTTTCCAACTTTAAAATTTTCTTTTGGAACAAGATACGTGTTTACCCTGTTCTAGGGGTCAAACATAAACTTTTTTCATATAGGAGACACGTGACATTCGAAAGTAGAGGTTTCAAGCTTTAAACGGAGCCCCCGCTGACCTTTTTAAGTTGCGCCAATTTTTGGATCTTGCCGGTGGTTGAATTCAGATAGAATGACCCATGTATAAAATTTTGTTTTGATATCTTAAACCATTACGAGATAACCGTAAATAAAAAGTAGCGATACTGCATATAGTCCAGTCAGCTTAGAAAAAATAGCGAAAAGTTGAGGTAAGCCCGTGGATTTTTGCATAGGGCTTCCTTGTGGGTTGTTAAACAACCCCCTAACAGTCAACACCTGTAAGTGGTGTAGGTGGGTATGTGGGAGGATAAACCACGCCCCTTAACGGATTTTGTCGTTTTTCTCGGATTAGGGTTGCCAAGATGAAGGAGGTTAGGTAAAATAAATCTTGTTTAAATCCCTACCTAAAATGTCTAAATGTTTTTTCGGACTTCGACTTCTTTCTGCGTTATCGAAAAAAGAAGATATGTCATACACGGATCAGCCATTTGCACCAGTAAATTTGCTCAAGGAACTTTCGGGCGTAACTTTTTGTGATCTCATATTCGTCATGAAGTAGCTAAGAAAAATTCGTTGAGAGCCGGACGCGATGGTAGTCCAGTCATCTTTTACCTTAGCATCTCTTCGGTAAAATCCATCAGGCGATATTATCGATATTCTTGGTGCCGGTCGACTGAAAAATTCCTATTGCAAGTTAATTTTTAGGAGAGTACACTGCACTACTTAATTTTTTATCCAACTCAATACATACAGGGTGTTTCGCCTTTTTTGAAATTCTAATTTCCTTTCCTTATAAGATCTTGGCAACGAGTAAATTTTTTTCTTGAATGATTCTTGATGTAGAATTGAAATACAGGATTTAATTCTTGACTTGTTTTAAATTGTACGGGCGCCACAAGGCAACAGTTTCATTTTAAATCGTATTTTTTCGATACCGAGGTCTTATAAATAAAGGAAATTAAGATTTCAGGAAAGGCGAAACATCCTGTACGTATTGGGTTGGATAAAAAATTGACTAGTACAGTGTACTGCCCTAAGAATTAACTTGCCAATAGGAATTTTTCAAGCGACTGGCACCAAGGATGACGATAATATCGCTTGATGGTTTTTGCCGAAGAGATGCTAAGGTAAAAGATAACTGAAACACGATCACGTCCGGCACTCAACGAATTTTTCTTAGCTATTTCATAACGAATATGAGACCACAAAAAGTTAAGCCCGAAAGTTCCTTGAGCAAATTTACTGGTACAAATTGCTGATCTGTGTATGACAGATCTTCTTTCTTCCATAACACAAGAAGAAGGCGAGGTACGAAAAAACATTCGGATATTTTTGGTAGAGATTTAAATAAGCTTTATTTTCCTAACCTCCTTCATCTCGATAAACCTAATAGATTCCGAGAAAAACAACGAAAACCGTTAGGGAGTGTGGTTTACCCTCATTATCTCTTCAAGCTCACCACCTGCAGGTGTTGACTTTTGGGTGGTTGTTTAGTAACCCACAAAGAAGCTCTATGCAAAAATCCACGGACTTACCTCAACTTCCCGCCATTCACGAAAATTTGTTCTAAATTCACTGGACTAATAATGTTGAGCAACGGAATTTGGATTCAGAGAAGGCCTTGAAAATTTTAGGTTACATCTGATATTAATTTTAAGTAGGTAGTAGTACTACTACTACAGATCATTGAGAACTACTCTAATGGCCAGTTGTTCAGTTGGTCATATATCCTATGGCATTACTAAACTCTGGTTATAAATAAATTTGATGTCAATAAGTTTTGCGTTGTTCAGTACAAAGATATTTTAAGATTAGTTAATCCTCGAAATCGTTATGTTGGTACAATGATTTTGTAGTTTTACAGTTGCTCTTTCTATGTTTTTCTAGATTTTTATATGGTTTATCGTTTTTACACCGTTTTTCATGCACGTAATTGGTTGTTTTAACCTTAAATTGTTTCGTTGTTAAGTCAAGTGTTAGATATATATTTTTCAATTTCTTCGTTAGGGAACTCACTTGAATAATACTTATTAGCTAATATAAATTATGCAATAATTTATACGTAAATTGCTGTGTAAGCTATCTAACGCATTTATGTTTCTGAATTATATCGTTTTATTAATGCAATCTAATAATAAATTACATGTGCAAGTAATAAATAATAAAAGTTGCCAGAGATCGAGATGTTAATTACGCGGCAAAAGGGGAAGCCATATTAATATCGTTGCTAAAAAAGTATTTAAAAATAATTGAAAATGCACCTTCATAATAATAGTATATTATATACCCAGGCACTAAAGTGCATCTTTTAATCCCGAATGTGGGATTAAAAGGCACTTTAGTCCAGTGGTGTATACGCTATATTTTGCACGTCCTAAAGGACTTAATCGCAAAAATTCAAAATTTCGAAAATTTATTCCGAAAATTTCGTTACATGTCATTCTGACAATTGAACTCTGCAAACGCCAAAATCACATAGTTTGAGGATCCTAACATGTACCGCGATTTTCTTTTCGTTGTTAACTTGTTGTGTTGTCATGGAAACACTTTACTCCCTCAGGGAGTGAAAGTGCTACTTTACTCCCTCCTTTGGGGGACTAAAGTAGAGCCTTATATATAGGACGTGCAAAATAATTATTTTTAATTGTTTTATTAATTATTAAAACAATCTTTCTGTTTATAATTTCTTGACACCTGTCTATAAGTTTTATTTCTCACTCTCCAATATTTCTAGGTTATTCATAATCTAACCACATCTTATTAAACCGTCAACCTCGGTGGTTTAGTTAACGACAAAAATAAATTATAGTTAAAAGTTAACTTCTTACTGAACAACTCACTTTTTACAGTTAAAGCCGAGTTACTAGTAACCAGAAGTTAACCACGTACTGAACAATCGGCCCTACCCTAATAGCACACCGACGTCCGATGGACGTTTGAACAATGTCCTCGGCGGACTTAATGAACGTCCAACGGACGATCGGATATAGTCCATGGGACGTTATGTGAACGTCCATGGGAAGCCCAAATGTCACAAAGTTGGACATTATTAAAACGTTCCAGACGAACGTTTTGCGTACGTCTTCCAAGAACTTGACGAACGTTTTAAAAACGCCCATATTATGTCCAAGGGACGTAATAAACGTTCGATTTATACTACGTGGGACGTTATATGGACGTCCACGGGAAGTCCAAATGTCATGAATTTGCAACGTTCTTAAAATGTCCCGAGCGGACGTTTTGCGGACGTCTTTGTATGTCCTCGGAGGACTTAATGAACGTCCAATGGACGATCGGTTATAGTCGGTGAGACGTTATATGAACGTCCATGGGAAGTCCAAATGTCACAAAGTTGGACATTATTAAAACTTTCCAGACGGACGTTTTGCGTAGGTCTTCCAAGAAATTGACGAACGTTTTAAAAACGTCCAAGGGTGGTAATAGACGTTCGATTTACACTCTACATTACATGGACATCCACTGGAAGTCCAAATGTCACGAACTTGCGACGTTTTTAAAATGTCCCGGGCGGACGTTTTAAAAGCCTCCATTATACGTCCAACAGACGTAATAGACTTTTGATTATACTGGGTCGGACGTTCTATGGATGTCCATGGGAAGTTAAATCGTCATAAACTTGGATGTGCTTAAAACGTCTCAGATAGACGTTCTGCATACGTCAGCCGAGGATTTGCCAGATATTTTAAGAGTGTTAAGTCCAAAGGAGACCTAATGAATCCTCGACTCAATACCCTACACCACATAGATATTTGTCGCCGACTTGACGAATATCCCAAAGATGTTTTACAGTCCTCCAGTGCACGGATCTAAAATAAACAAACCACACAAGAGGAAATAAAAGAAAATTATTTTTAAACGTCATATCCTGTACACAAAAGTAATTTGGATTCCTATATAAGGTTTCTCTTTCAAGAACGAACTTTTAACTTGGGACTTCAGTCCTAAGTTCTTCCAGTCCAACTATTCATAGTTATTTCACTTTATTTAATAAATAATTACAGGTTGATTGGTATCAAAAATAAATTCTTTAGAAAATAAACTGGAATTAGACATTACATTACAATTACTTACCATTCCTTCCAGACTGATCTCTTGCACCACTCTGGTTCATGCCTTGAGCCATATGTGGTTTGGGGAGTGAGACCTACATGGGGCGACTTTATGAAGGGACAAACATACTGACAAACAAATTTTGGATTTTAGTATATAGATTTTAGGTTTAGGTAATAAATATTTTAAAAATTGAATAATTTTTCGATTTATCTAACTACGTTTTTTATCAGTATACATCCTTTTTTTTAGCTATGTTACAATATGTACTTGATAATAATAAAAAATTATAAAACTGTTAAAGGGATTTAAGAACGGCTTTCGTTGGAAAAATCAAGTTTTGTAATTTCATTTAGAACACCAAAATCTACAAACTCTCAAAGTTGCAAAACTTTCAGGTTGTTTCGAATTATATAGGAATCTAATTAATGGCAAGCTAATTATTGGTAAAAATCAATTTTTTAACAAATGTAAATGCTTTTTCTACAATAATATAATTATTACATAGATTATATGATGTAAACATACAGCATAAAAACTTAAAATAAAAAGTAAATTCAACTGTTTGGAATCATTATCAAAATTTAAAAAACCCAAGTTCTTCTATCTTCACTTTTAGCCACTTCAGAGGTTCTTTTCAAGTATCTTTTGAAAGTGTCTTCTATTTTCTTTTCGGTGCAACTTTTCAGCAACGGTTTTAAAGCAGCACCTAAAAATAAATGCAAATATGATTAATATATTGTGCACATAGCTTTTATCAATGCAATACCAGCATTCAAGATTGAAAAATGCCATATGCCTAAACCAGTGATGGTTTGTACACTTTTGGATGTTCTATTAGCAGACGGCAAGTATATATTAACTGGTTGCTTAGCAGCCGATTACACGGGTTGCATCCGTGATGCTAACAGAATATCCAAAACAGTACATAGTAACCTCTGCTGGCATCGGGTCATACATGGATTTATTTAAAATCCAAAAATACAATATAAAACTCAGATGCTTTATTTGAAAAACATAAATCTTAGATCCGTAGCTTTTTTTGGCAACTTTGTTATTATTAAAAATATGAAATCCATTAAATTAGCAAATACTTTTATTTTTTCATGCTAGATTACGATAATAAAAAAAGATTGAGTAGTGTGCTACTGTTATATCACAGAGACTTGCACTTTAATGTTAATAAGTTACCCTGTATATTATTTTGTTTTTGAATTCCTACTTTATGATCTTTGAACGACCACAAAGAGAAAACTGTTGAATCATCAGGAAATGAATGCCCCTCCCCTAGCTTTTCTAATCTTCTATCGGCAGGTGCCAATTTCCAGTCTGTCCAGAACTTTAAATTTTCATACTATATTTAGTTAAATTGAAAGGAGCACAAGTGAATAGAAAATTGAGATAGGGAAGTAACATTCTTACCTCTACCTTGGATTTCTGAGAAAACTGAAAATTTTAAAAATTTAAATCTTTTAGAAATCAATAATATGCATATTCCCTATGTTAACAACTGCTTAGCATCTACTCTGTACATTTATTATCATCTTTGATCATAAACAGAGCGAGGCAGACCTTGCTAAAGGGCAGTTATCTACGCTATCCTGTGCAGCTGTGTCTATAAAATTATGATGTGATGGTCGCTCTTCAAGATTTTATACGTGCGACTGCACAAAATTGAACATCAACTATACATTTGGCAAGGTTACGCTTCCCTCTTATCATGATACATTAAAAATGTTACTTACCCTTAATTAGCGTGGCCATAAAAAGAGCAGAAAAGTTCTTATGTTTGAAAACTATTCAGAAATATTTCATTTTTTATCATGATTTGTCAGCAATCTTTTCCAAGCTCTTTTTACAAATTCGTTCACATTGTCTCCTCCAACTTTGGAAAGCAGATCAGTCTAAAAAAAATCAGACACTCAGTAGTGTTAAATAAATTTGTGCTAAAAAGAAGAAAGAATTATAGAAGAACGAAAAGGTCTGTATGTGCAAGATGTTATGACATGATATTGCGAACATAAAAAAAATATAAGACACCCTACACATCAAACTCTCACTAATAATAACATTGTGCATTGATTTTTTGAGTAAGATTTCTGCAACGTTGCAGAAAGTAAAATTTACAAAAAGAATTAATCCTCAAAGGCAAATTTAGTATCATACGACATATACGGCAAAATAAGCATAAAACACTTGTTTTTACACCAATGAACGATTTCTGAAAAGATTTCCACTTTTTAATTTTTTTCAGGTAACATATACATAGATTTTCAAAAAAACTGCTGGTTGTCATAAATGCTATCCAAAGAGTTTTTCTATTGACTTTGTACAGTGATATTCTAAAAAGTATTACTTACAGATTTTTGCATATTTAAGGGATCTCCCAAAAACTGTTCAACTTCCAGTAGTTCATTATTTTCACATAGTAAAGGTAAATTCAAGTTTTCCCATATATTTTCTGATTTCTTCATTATGTTGTGTTTTTTATATACCTTATATTTCATTTTTCAAGTGAAGAGATTATTATTTCAGTCATGTTCAACCTTCATATAATTTGCTTTAGATATTCTGAAAATAATAATAAATCCTTATTACTTAACAATCTAAAATACTATAATACTGCAGGTTACCATGAATATTTTGCTGGTGAGTTACTCATTCAACTATTTATTACCGTTATTACTGCACAATAATAATAATAATAAACGAATGAAAGGAATGTGATAAAATATTAATAATCACCCTTGCACTTCACACTATTTACTAAAAACACATAACGTAAAAGACTGATTAAAAAGATGATAAAAAAGCATATATAAATAATTGGTTCAAACAGAAACTGCAAGAACAACGATGAAAACAAATACCGAACAACGGAAAACCGAATGGCGGCTTATAATGGCTTTACGGTGTTTACTGTTGGCACTGAGTTTGCGTAGTACGTCTTTTATGATCCGTGCATTACATGCTGTGTCATTTTTATAGTAAGGAGAAATTTAAATAGCTGTATTAATTAAAAAGAAAATATTTTTAATGGGTTTATGATGGTATGAAATATATAATAATATAATAATAATTGCTACAACCCATAACCAGGAAACCAGGCCTCAGAAGCTATAAGCTTGTGCGGGAGGGAGGGGGGCGATTATTATTATTATATTAATATACTTTAGTATATTAAAAGAGTATTCCATAAAGTACAGAAAATATAATTAATTTAAAACACGGGAGAAGCAATTTTCGGATATTCCATACTAGTTTTAATTCTTTGTTTAGAGAACTACATAATGTAGTATTTAATAACAATAAGAAAAATGTGTATTCATAGAGGTCCTTGTTAAGCTCTCAAAATTATATGTACATGTAACAGACTATTCTTAAAAAAAGATCCTTATCTGAAGTTCAGACCGGTTTTTTTATGACTTTGAAGTCACGGGCCTAACATGATCTAAACTGAACGTCCAGTGGACATCTTTTGTTAAAATAGATTTCTAGAATAATTGTTAATCTTAATCTACAAATTGTTTGTAATCATTTTGTAATTCCTATTAGAACGTATTATGGACCCAAATCAAACGTCTGCCGGACATGTTTTGTTGTAGGTACTTCTGTAAAACGTTCCCCTATGAACGTCCTTTTATGGACCCAAACCAATCGTTCGCTGGACGTCTTATGCTGTACTTCTGAGAAACGTTCTCATGTGCACGTCCGCCAGACGTCTGTACCATGTCCTGGGACTCAAGGGCCTGTTATGGGCCCATAACAAACGTCCGTTGGACGTCTCTTGTTGTACTTCTGAAAAACGTCTGCGTGTGAACGTCCGCCAAATGTCCGTATCTTGTCCTGGAATTAAGGGCTTAACTGTGGACCCAAAACAAACGTCCGCTGGACATCTTATGCTGTACTTCTGAAAAACGTCCTCAAGTGAACGTCCGTATCATGTCCTGGGATTCAAGGACCTACTATGGGCCCAAAACGAACGTCCGCTGGACGTCTTTTGTTGTACTTCTGAAAAACGTTCTCGTGCGAGTGCCCAGCAGACGTCCATTTTACATCCTCGGACCTACAGTACCTACAATGGACCTAAAAAGAACGTCCATCGGGCAATGTGTGCTATTAGGGTAAGTCACTGACTGACAGACCTACTTTAAATGGCGCGCACGCGTAGCATTTTAGTTAGGATTTCGGAGCTCTCGACAATCTTTCTTAAGAAATTTTTAAATAATACAATTAAATTAAAAATTTATTAAAGAAGATGAGTTATATGGCCCCACCTACATCTCTACACAATGCAACTCTCCTTTTAACGGAATCGATACAAGGTGTGTTATTAATTGCTTCAATTTTGTTGCTAATTCTGTGTTAGATAAATTTCTACCATATTTCTCTTTTGTACTTCATTAAATATGAATGTCATTATTAAAAACAGATTTTTTTTATTTTTTATCAAAAACAGTTAATCTGACAGCTCTTTTCAAAAAAAGACAGTTTAAATAAACTAATTCATACGTTTCAAAATTGCACATGATCGATATGTCTATCTCTGTTTTTCAAGGCCAACTCTGAATCAAAATTCCGTTGCTCACACATTATTATTTTACATAAAAATAAGGTTGAACTAAAGTAAGATTAGATTTGGAAAGACTTTTCAGCTTTGGGATTGATCTTATGGGGCAGCATGACCTAAGGCGTAATATTTATTATTTACTATTAACATTCCAAGCAATATTTTTATACCATAACACAGTGGTGCACCTAGGACTTTGTCTGGGGAAGCAGCTCTACACTCACACAATAGAATTTACACCTTTACCTGAAAGCTGACATCATCTTTCTTTATCATAGTAATCAGAACAGTCTAAAGTTTGCCCAATTATTGCGTCAATTTCACCAGTTTCATCTGTTTCGTCTGTTTCATCTATTTCATCTGTTTCAACTGTTTCAACTGTTTCATTTAATTTATTTATTTTGTTTGGTGTGTATTGCCTAATAAATGACAGGTTTTGACGTTTGAATTACAAAAGTAAGGTTAGTATTTTTTGCGATATATTTAAGCTTTGTCAAATTTAAAAAATGCACGTTATTTTGTCCAATTTGGTAATTCCACGACATTCATTCAGTTCTAAACACCATCTACTTGCAATACAGATACATACAAATATGTAGATATCAAGCAAGAGCCAATTATTATCCAGTTTAAGTATTAGTTTATTTCAATTAAAGTTTTACGTATTCCATTCAACGTTTCTTCTAGGAGGGGGGGCTATAAGCTGGAGCCTCCCCCCCGAAAATTCTTTAATAGTCCTGATCATTCATGTCAAAATCTATGTTATGTGAAAACCTAAATATTTTGATTTGGAGTTTTTATAGAGTAGCCACCTCCCCGAAAAAATCCTAAATACGCCAATGAGTTGCTCTAGTAAATAAGTTTAAAATAAATACAATCTTGAAAAGGACAAAGTAAATATTTACACTAACCACTATCGCCAATATACATCTTTATACAAAGAAGGTTTAGCTCGTGATGTCTGTGATCAATTAACTGAGCTGTAAGTCTTATGCTTCCAACTGGTACGACATGAATGAAAGGAATCATTTGGAAATCAACTTTGCAATTATGCAAACGATAACGTCCCTGTAGAGAAAAAAGAATTAACACGCTTATAATATTTTTTTGCTATATTGACATACTGGAGGAACTGGACAGGTTCCAGGTGTCATACCGACGTATCTTTGAGCTTCGTGCCAAACTGGGCAGAACAAACTATTCATTCCCTTACAAAAGTCTTTCTCATATATGTGCATTAGGTGTATGTACCTGTTTTTATCTAGTTGTGTTTCTAAGTTGAAATGAAACTGGAAAAAAAAGGAAAAAAATCTTATGTTTCATCTAACCTAGTCCGAAGATCTTTGATAATTGAAATGAAAACAGAAGATGGTTTGGTAGATAATTTTTAGTTAAAGTTTCCTTGTAATTATCATTTTATATAGTGTAAGTACGAGGTAAGCGCCATAAATTCTCGGCCTGATATAGAAAAAATAAACTTGGTAAAGCCTGCCGGGCCGAGAATTTATGGCGCTCACCTCGTATATTTGCAACTCAGACGAGTATATCATCATTTTAAAACTATTCAAATACAATAATACATACACCAATATTTTCGTCCATAGGTCTATCGGTGATAAGAAGTACTTCAACGTAATTATTATCATCTCGCCAAGTTACATTAACATAGATAGGAAATAGCCCTTGTTTGTTATTGCAAAGCTGAACAGATTTTATTCTTGCACCTCCAATTACATACGGGTCATTCCATGCGAAATCGATCACTAAAATGGGTCGATCTCACGGATTTCGATGAAAATCAATTATGAGGTAGTAATCAACTAAAGAACATAACTTTCATTCATCAATTTGCTATATTACGCAGAACTTCGGAAATATTCAACCTAAAAAAATTGTCAACACTGCTTGCACGTCTTTAAAGAAATATAAATATCTCGAAAAGTATTTATCCTAGAACAAACATTTTTTTTATAAATTACCCACAAGAAGACGGGCTTTTTGGACGGCCTAATAATTTTTTGCTACCAAACGTATTTCTATTTTTTTCTTAACGAAATATTCTAAAATTGCAAAACAATCGGTGTGGTCACATTATTAAAAATCTGAAAAAAATTGTACAGATTCTTTGAACATTTCTGTATTTAAATGCAAAATGGCAAGCTGGACATTTTAATAGTTTTTGCAGGAGAAATTTTTATGGAGCGCATTACAAGCAGTTGGTGCACCATACGCTACCATTTAGTTAGTAATAATACGATTCATATAATAATAGCGATCTGTCTTAACTAGTGTACATAAGATAAATGCATCTATGTGGATATGATTATACTGATTAGTTAATTACTAATTTAATTAGTATTTAAATCGGTTTCTTCGGGTGTGTTACATAAATAAAGATCCTAAAATATTATAATGCAATAGCTTATTTAATTTAAGTTTTATTAAACATCAGAACCTACAATAGAACTCGGAAAAAGCGTTTATCGGTGCAGCTTTTCCGGACTAAGTGTAAACTGTTTTTAAATTTAATATTAAAAACAACTCATTTTCTGGTTGGACGGAGAAAAAAATAGTAACAGCTTGATCTAGTAAACATCACTAATAAGGTTTGTAAACAAAAATGTATAGGTACTGATTCACTCTTGGCCAATAATACGTCTTAAATGATATTGCTCGACGGAAACCACGAGAAGGTGGTGAATCGCCTTCCGTCAGGAAAGGTTTAGGAAAGAGGATAAAGGAAAAATGGGAAAAATAGAAAGTCGAGGATAGGAAAGATGAATTTAAAGAATTGCACGAATTACCTGAACAACGGAGCTTTCCTCTGAGGAAGAAAACGTTTTGGCTATAAGCTCTGTCTGAGATTGAGGTAAAAATCCATGAAACTTTCGTGTACCTTTTACGGGTACAGCTAATTGAAATCTATTTGCTAGTTCGACAGTATGATTTGCGTGCTCTTCTTTGGTGCAGTATTCTATATTAAGGTTTTTTATATTCTCATTAGCCCATTGGAATAATTGTAAAGGATCTGTAATTTGATCAGTATGTGGTCTTTGCAGGCTCGCATGCTTGGCTAATCGTTTGATAGTACCCCCAAGTCCATCACATGGGCCCTTTCCATGGGAAGTAGCAAAAAAGTGCCATTCACCTTGTATTCCAAAATCTCTTTGGTGATAAACTAAATTTGCAAAATTGTACTTATTTTTGTACTGGGAAGCAGCTCCATCCGAAAAGTAAAACATCTTTTCAATTCTATTTTCAAATTTTGTTTTTACGAATGAAGTTAGCCGACATTGAAAAAGATGAACAGCACTTGTGTCATGCGTAAGGCAGTCGGAAATTATCACAAAATTTTCACTTTTGGTGTCATTATTACTGCGATGGTATATAGTAAAAGGGTGAATAGTCGCTTGTGTGTTAGTCCAGTGATAGCTTTGTACTTCATCCTGAATTACGAAAGAATAGTTTTCGGGAAAATCTGCGATTACTACTAATTCATCAATACCAAGATTTTCTTTTCTTTCTTTCAGAAAGTCGCTTTGCGTTCTGGCAATAAAATCATGCGTTTGAAGCTGCCGCAACTGTTGTAATAATCTATCAACATATTCATCGGGTGTACAAATGGATGTTCGCAAGGTACACCTATCCGTTTGTGTCCACTCTTTATATTCGATTTGAGTTATAAAATGTTCATCGAATAATTTTTCCATACGTAATTGTATGCCTTCAAATCCAGGACACAGACTGCAGTTTTGTAAATGACAAGACGTGGAAGGTGGTTGGCACATTACCATCACTAGTATTCCCTTATAAGTTGTAGGAAAGGCGACTGTATCCGTTTCAAGTTCGCCTAGTTTTGCTGCCATTAACATTAATTTGGGATTTTGGTGTATGACACATACACACACGGAATGAGTACCACTGGATCCTGCTAACACGCATTCTTTTGGCCGCAAAGACGCAAATTTAGAAAATCCTACTTTTTCCAGGGGATATTTTTCTTTGAAAGCCTCATACGTTTCTTTTAAATTGCACAAAACCAATCGCTTCTGTACGTGTATCCGACGATTTTCCTGCTTAACTGAGACAAAATCTTTTGCTCCAGGCATCATTCGGCTTATGCTATCATCTTTGTAAAAATCAACTACACGGGTTGCTGTAGCTGCTGATAAAGTCTGACCAGGTTTCAAATTGGGAGAAGAAAGTAATCCTTTTACTTTACGTAGATTTTTAGCCTTACGTGCCATATAAAAAGTTGTTCCGAATTCTTTTATTATTTTTCTTATTGACCAACTCTCTGGAAGTACTGTGAGAATTCGAACTTTTTCACTGGAATCTGCCACGGACACGAACTTCTCCTTTAGATCTTTTATGATAGTACCGCCGACCGTTTCTTCTTCCTCCGAACTATCACTACTATCTTCGAATAGCTTTCTCTTTAGCGCTTTCTGGATTTTATCAATCTTCTGACGCTTGTTTGGATCTCTGCTAAAATCTTCCTTTATTGGCGACTCTTTGATTATTGGAAGCACCTTATTAACAGCTGTTATAATCGTTTGCCTCTCAGTTTCTTGGTCAACAAATACAGCGGAAGTAGTTGATGTGGAAGATCCTTTATTTTCATTTGATGATGACGATGATGATCCTGGAATATCAATTTCAGATCCTCTTGATGTGCTAACATCAACATTTTCTAACTCCCTTTCGCCTGTTGTAGCTATATTCTTAAGTCGACATAGATTTAGTCGACAACTAGAACATATATATTCTCCTAAAACTAAGTTAATGTCTTCACACAACGCACGTAACTGTCCAGGCACTTTTCTCACATTTTTTGTTACGCGATTATGACCTCTCTTCTTATGGGGGTTACAACAATAAAATTTTGGCATTATTGAAAACTCGTCATATGTAACTTCATGAAGTTCACAGAACAACAATACGTTATCAACTGCTGCTGTTTTCTAAAAACCAAGTTTATATTTAGTTGTCGGTAAAGGGAAGTAAATAGTATAAAACCAATAAAAGATAGAATAAAAGACTAATTGTACTCTGTGTCAATGCCTTTTTTCTAAAATTGCCTGTCGAATATTTATGACTCGAGATCCAAAGCTATATGTACCGTTATAACATAGTTTGAATGTTGAAAAACACTCTTCGTCAAACTCATTTGTAGAAATAGGTAAATGTTTTATTGTGCCTATTGTTCAAATAGGTTTTAAATGCTATTGTAGTAAAAGAGGACCGAGACAGGACATATCAATTTTTATACCATGCTACCAATAAAACTTCAGTACTTCATCATAAACATTTTAAGAGTTTATGAGATCATAAACATTAATTTACCATAGGTACCCTTTTAACGGAACAGTTGGAATTTATAATACGAAGCCGATCTGAAATACACAAGTAATTAACTAATCAATATAATCATATCCACATAAATGCATTTATCTTGTGTACACTAGGTAAGACATATCGCTATTATTATAGGGACCATGTTATTACTAACTAAAAGGTAGTGATAGGATTGCGCCGGCCGGTCGTGGGCTATGGTGCCTAGGATAAATACTTTTCGAGATATTTATATTTCTTTAAAGACGTGCAAGCAGTGTTGACAATTTTTTTAGGTTGAATATTTCCGAAGTTCTGCGTAATATAGCAAATTGATGAATGAAAGTTATGTTCTTTAGTTGATTACTACCTCATAATTGATTTTCATCGAAATCCGTGAGATCGACCCATTTTAGTGATCGATTTCGCATGGAATGACCCATACGTTACTCTCTGTTAGGATAGTTTTTTATATATATATATTACAGCACTACAGGCCTTCTAGGCCCATGGCCTAGTCTTATTACATTTCATTTTACATTCCATCATTCACTTTTACATTTTTAAATTTTACATTTCGTTTTACATTTCACAATTCACATTTCACGTCTTGAGTTTTAAGTTTTACCTTGTACATTTAAACCTGATATTTGACATTTTACATTTGAAATTGACATTTGGTATTTTATTTCACAATTCGCATTCGACATTTAGCATTTTACCTTTCATATTTCCCTTTTCACATCTCACATTCACCTTTTACCTTTCACATTTCACATTTTTGCGTTTTACATTTCGTTAACTTTACTTATAACTCTTCTCCATCTGACTCTGTCTCTTGCACTGTTTTTCCAATCTTCCACTCCTGCCCTTTTCACATCCGCTACCACAGCGTCCAGCCACCTCTTTTTTGGGCGTCCTTTTTTCTTTTTTCCACCGGTCCCTTCTTCCAGTATCCTCTTCGCATGTCTGTTTTCCGGCATGCGGCTAATATGACCTAGCCATCTTACCCTCTGG
This sequence comes from Agrypnus murinus, assembly GCA_929113105.1. Taxonomy (NCBI): domain Eukaryota; kingdom Metazoa; phylum Arthropoda; class Insecta; order Coleoptera; family Elateridae; genus Agrypnus; species Agrypnus murinus. Next base: position 72,234,170 of record OV816027.1, read on the forward strand.
GCTCTTATGAACACCGTTATGGATCGGTCACCATAAATTTCCTGTACCTCTTTATTAGTTCTTCGTCTCCACTCGCCGTCCTCTGTTTTCACTCCTACCAGTATTTTTCTTAAAACCCTCCTCTCCCATACTTCCAGTTTTGCTTCCATCTGTTTTGTCATTGCCCATAATTCGCTTGCGTATGTTACGGATGGTCGTACTATTGTTTTGTATATTCTTAATTTCGCTGCCCTAGAGATTTCTTTTGTCTTAAATATATTACTGATAGCACCTACCGCCTTACTACCCCTTGAAATTCGTTTTTGTATTTCTACACTCTCATCTACGCTACTTGTTAGTGTTACTCCCAGATAATCGAAGCTATTTACTTTCTCGAATTTATATTCCCTTCCTTCCACCTTGAAACTGACCTCCGTTTCTCTCCCACTGTTTTGCCGCATCTCCATATACTTCGTTTTCTTCTCATTTACTGCTAATCCATATGTTCTTGCCGTGCTTTCCAGTTTACCAAATACTGTTCCTAACTCCTTTCTTGATCTTGTAATTATAGCTAGGTCATCTGCATATGCAACAATCTGGTGTCTTTTCTGGTAAATTATTCCACCTGTTTCAACACCACTTTCCCTCAATATTGCTTCTAGGACAAAGTTGAACAGTACCGTTGAGATAGGATCCCCTTGTCTCACACCTTTACTTCGGATGACACTCTCTGTTAACCGGCCATCTATCAGAATTTTGCTGCTTGTCCTCATTAATGTCATTTTTACTAGATTTATAAGTTTCGCTGGAATCCCCAGTTTTTTAAGTGCCTCGTATAATTTTCTTCTGATGATCGTATCATACGCTTGGCGAAAATCGATAAACAGTATATGCAGCCCTAAATTTTGTTCATAGCTACTGCATTGGATCATCTTTACTGTAAAGATTTGGTCCGTAGTGCCCCGTCCTTTCTTGAATCCTCCTTGATACTCGCCTATGACTCGCTCTTGGTACTCACTCAGTCTGTTACGGATCAATCGCGCCAATATCTTATATGCTACGTCCAGCAGTGATATTCCCCGGTAATTTTCACAATGACATCTATCACCCTTCTTATGAATGAGGCAGACTATCGCATCATGCCATGCCAGTGGCATTTCTTCCTTTTCCCACACCTTTGTGATCAGGTTGACTATCTTCTGCTGCAGCATATCTCCCCCCCATTTATATACTTCCGCTGGTATTCCGTTTTCTCCAGCACTTTTATTATTTTTTAATTTATTTATCTCCTCCAGTATCTCCTCTTTTGTTGGCTCCTTTGTTACAGGTCGGTTTCTGTCTTCCTCTGCCTCCTCTTCCACTCCCTTCCCTTCCTCCTGTTCATTATCATCACTAATCAGTTTCTCATAATACTCCTTAAATATCTTAAGCTTTTCTTGCGTATTTCCTATCATTTCCCCACTCTTGTTTTTTAGATATGCAATATCATTGGGCCTCGAGTCTTCACGGTTTTTCTTCGTTTCTTGATAGAAATTTCTTAGTTCCTTATTTGCATAATTTTGCTCGATTTTGTCTAGTCTTGCTTCCAAATATATTCTCTTTTTCTGTCTGCATATTTGTTTGGACCTTCTCCTTGCCTCTTCGTATTCCCGCTTATTTTCTTCCGTACATTGTCTTAGCAGTTTCATTCTAACCTCGTTCCTCACTTGTAAAACCGCCTTACATTGTTCGTCGAACCAAAACTTTTGTTTCCCTTTGATTTTCCTCCCTAAGCATGTTTTCATCGTTCTTTGCACCGCTGTCTCGATTTGTTTCCACTCATCCTCAGTGTTATCTGGTTCCTGTAATTCTTGTAACCTACTATCTATTTCCGCTTTTATTTCGACTAGTACGTCGTTCTCTTGCATTTTTTCCACATTATATTTTGTTAGGGGGCTATTTGTTGGTTTTGTATTCTTTGGCAGTTCTTGTTTTAATGTAGTAATCACCAGGAAATGGTCTGAGTCCATATCAGTTGTTCAATCTTTTCATCAATGATATCAAAGATTGCTTCTCGAATAGTAATATTTTATTATTTGCAGATGACTTAAAGATCTTTAAAGTAGTCGAATCAATTGCCGATTGTATTAACCTTCAAGAGGATTTAGTAAGATTGAACAGCTGGTGCGAATTAAATAAAATGCTTATAAATATATCTAAATGTTACAAAATGAGTTTTTCCAGAAGTAAAGAAGTATTGTTGTATAACTACTCTATTAATGGTGAAAACCTGCAAGTAAAATCTGAGTTGAAGGATCTTGGTATTATGTTCGATAATACATTAAGCTTTAAACCTCACATTTCATATATTTCTAATAAAGCTTCTAAGAAGCTTGGATTTATAAAAAAATTTACTACGGATTTTAAAAATGTCTCAACAATCAAATTACTTTATATTACACTCGTCAGATCACAACTAGAATATGCTTCTTCAGTGTGGTCTCCTTATCAAATCACAGATATAAATAGGTTAGAATGTATTCAGCATAAATTTCTTAGATTATCTGCTTACTATTTACACATACCAAACAGCAGTTCTGATTTTTCTTATGAGTCTATAACACTCATCTTGAATCTAGAATCTTTGCAAGTCAGGAGATCTTATATGGACTTAATGTTATTATACAAACTGTTAAATAATTATATAAACTGCCCAAAATTATTGGAATTAATAAATTTTTATGTTCCCCCTAGAACATTAAGGTCAAAACAGACATTTTTTAAGATACTTCAAGAACTAATTATTTACGTAATTTTGCAATTAACCGATTGATTCGTTTAGCCAATAAACATAATCATATTGATTTATTTAATGGAACGTTACATGGTATGAAAACCCAACTAAAACACATTAATAATATTTAACTTGATACTTAATAAATTAATTAACTAATTAAAATTGTATAACTAATTTGAATATTAATAAATGTAAAAATTTTGTAATGATTATACAATAACTAATCTTTGTAAAATGGAAGATTTAGTAAATAATTGTACTCACATTATTATAAGTGTGCGCTTAAATTGTAAATTGAATTCACAATGATGAAAATGAATAATGATTTTGTAATGTTTATTAATTCAAGTGTAAAATGGAAGATTCCGTAAATAAATGTATTTATATCTGCTCCTCTGTAGCTTCTTACGTCTGTTACCATTCTTTGATGTTTACGCTCGATTAGCACGTGGTCAATCTGATTTTTGGTTTTAGCGTCCGGTGATATCCAAGTTGCTTGGTGTATTTCTTTATGTTTGAAATTTGTACTCATTACTTTTAACTTATTTTCCAGGGCAAATTCTATTACCATTTTTCCGTTTTCGTTCGATATCGGGTGTTTACCCTTACCCCCTGTTACTTTCTTAAATGCCTCCTCCCTACCTATTTTGGCATTTAGATCCCCCAATAGTATTTTGACATCATACTTGGGAATTTTCTCTAGTATCTTCTCCACCTCTTCATAAAATTCATTCTTTACTGTCAGGTCCTTGTCCTCAGTGGGGGCGTGTATATTCAATATGGTTATCTTTCTGTACCTTCCTCTTAGCTTTAGTCGACAAACTCTTTCGTTCACCGCCTCAAAGTCTACTACTACATCTGTAATTTCATTACTTATTAAAAATCCCACCCCCAAGTACCTGACCTCTACTCCGCTATTGAAAAAGGTGTAGCCATCAACTGGGATAACCTGTTGCCCTTTTTGCTTTGTCTCCTGCACTGCAAGTATTTCCATACTATACTTCCTCATTATTAATGCCAAATTCTTCAGAGCTCCCTCATTGTAAGTACCCCGCACATTCCAGGATCCAATTTTATTTATACTGCATGTACCCAATTTTAAGGTTTTTCTTGAATTTTTTCGTTTGTTTGTGTCTTTTGCGTAATTTGTTTGCATTTCCATTTCCATTGCCATTTTCGTCTTCTTGTTTCCGTCAAGCATTGTATTGTTTAGTTTTTTGGAACATTATTTTCTTTATTGGCCGTTTCTTCTAGCATGCCCTTGTCTATATTCCATTTCCATTCTTTTCCGTCTATTATTAATTTTTGATAACCGACTTTAGTTAATTTTCCTTGTTTCCTCTCTTCTGCTGCTCTTTCTCTGATTTGTTTGTCTATATCTCTTTCTCTTTTGGTTAAATCGTTATTAATAAATATTCGTTCGCCTCTTATATTCTTCAGTTTCATTTTGTTTTGCATTATCTTCATTTTATCCTCGTAATTTTCTAACTCCATCACACACATGTTAGGCCCTATCTTGTATGCAGTCTTGATCGGTACATCTAGTTCCATATTTTGTTGTATAAAGTTGCCCAATCCTTCTTTTATTCTAATTGCGTCACTTACATCCATTTTCAATCCTGTTACTATTATATTGTTCCGTTTCCTCTCCTTTTCTATCCTTTCAAGTCTTGTATTTGTTTCGTGCAGCTCAGTTCTTATCTGTTGGTACTCGTTTTTTATTGTGGAATTTTCTGTCTTTAGATCTTCATTTTCTAATTCCAATTTCCTTATTCTTCCTTGGTATTCTTTTTGATCTTGTCTTATTTGTTGTGTCTCTAAAGTTAAATTTACTAGCATGCTTAGTATCTTATCTAGCTTATCTTCTTGCTTTTTTACTGGTGATCTGTTCGTCTTCTTGCTCTTAGTGAAGGCTTCTGCTTCATCATCACTTGTTTGTTGTTCTGTCCGTTTTCTTTTCCCTTCATCCGCGGAACTCATAATTGCAATACGTGTTTATCTTTATTACCTAAATTAATTCGTGTCTATATACTCGTACGCGCGTGTTTAGATTTTAATGGCTCTCCCCAGTGCTGCCAGAAACGGGCCCAGGCAACTTATTCGGCAATACTCGACAATCGAGTGTCTCTGTTCGACCATATTCCCTCTTTGTTGTATAATTCGCATACCCGAACGTCCCAAATGTGCGAAATAGATTTCAAATCATATCTTACAAGCGTAAATGAATTATTATTGTTGATGAATTAATTTAATTAATCAGTTATTGTACTATAATTATATAGTAATTGTAAAAATAATTAAAATGCAGTTAATAATAAAAGAGAAACAAATAAACAGGTTGATAAATGACATTTATTTGGTTGTATGCATAAAATGTAGCAAATGCGTTCATTTATGCATATGGCGCATATTATATTAAAGAGGCAAAGTTTACCATCGGCCAGCATAGTCGTGCGGTAGAGACGGCAGAATTTGATCCCGCAGGAATTAACGACGTTAGTTCTATTCCAGACAGAAACAATATATTTTTTTATTTTATACATATTACATATATAAAACATAAATATTGTATAAACAATTTTTGTAAATATAATATTTATAAAAAGGAACAATTAGATAAAATTAAGGGAAATTTATAGTCAATGTTTAAACTATGTAATGTAAATATAACTATTTACGCAATTGAAATTAAAACTACAAGTGATTACGTACGATATTATATTTATAATGGAAAAGTACGATAAATAAAATGTAACATTTTTTATTCTACTATTTTATTCTATACATTTACACTAAAAAAAAGGAAGTAGCATCAATATTAGCCTAAATGTGCTAGATCAATTAATAATACCTAAATACCTACTTTCCAAACTGTAAAATTCAATTAGGGCGTACAATAATATATAATTTGCATTTTTATATTTCTAAAATAATGCAACGTTCTGAGACTATTATTTAATGTTTTTGTAGTGTATACCTAGTAAGAACACACATTTATGGTTTATATTAAACATTTATTAAAAAAATATTACTTCTAAAAAAATATGTATTGTCTGTTCTTGAAATACTTTCTGCAATTCGAAATGAAACAATATCCATGTTAATTAACCGGGTAAAAAAATAAAAAAAATGTATATCAAACGATAAAACATACATATTTATGTATTTCTAGATTATATTTTGTGAAATCATTTGTATAAAAACCATGCCCGCAAAAAAAGAATATTTAAAATTGAAAGAAGCTGCGTTTCATAAGAAACATTTAACAATTGTTAGAAACAGTAATGGACAAACAGATACGTGAATTTCTTTAGATTACTTTGTCCAGTAGAAGAGACAGGTTTTAAAACGTTTCGTTGGAAGTTCTGTAAACTTCTTAAAACGTTCAAAACGTTTTTAGAACTTTTCGATAATGTAGAGTGTTAACACTTAAAAAGGTATTACATTCAACAAACGTTCTAGTAAATTAACAAAAAAAGGATAATACTGTAAACCCACCAAAGTGAATCCCAAAAAAGGTAAGCCAAACAAACTAAACCCAACACCAAACACTAAAACTTAATTTAAAAACGTTAAGCCAGTAAACTATACTCACAAGAATTAACCTAAAACAGTTAAGTCCAAAAAACCAAACCTGATATACCTACATAATAAACCGAAAACACCGTTCAAAGCCGATGAAAAACTGGGATGATTTTTTCAAGTTTGAAATAAGAAGTAGTAATTAAATAACTACCATTAAGTAATATAATAAAAAAAACATCAAATAAATAAAAAAAAACTACAAAAAATGAAAAACCTTAAAAAAATAATGATAATAATAATAGTAATAATCATAACAAAGACGCAAAAGAAGGAAATGGGAAATTTTTCTATTTACATATATAAATACATATGATACAAATATACATTTACATTAACAGAAAGCATTTACAAATAATTTTAAAAAATAAACTACTCAGAGTTTACGGCATCCTTAGACGCAAAGGAGAAATCATCAGCGGCTTCATCTGCAGCATGCAGTTGCAACGTACAATGCTTACGGACCTCGTACTTATACAAATTCCTGGATGACATTAATGATAAATGTGTCGAATCTACATTTACTTCTCGACTTGTTTCTCCTTTGGCCTTTAACGCAGTCTTCAACACGCAAATAGCATTAACGGAGGCCGAAGAAAGTGCGTTTCTTTTCTTCGTTTTCACGTCTGGTAAGAGGGAAAACAATCTTTCAGCGTCAGCGTTTGAATTTGGTAAAGTTCGAACCGAATTGAGCAACTTTCGTAAATTCGGATATTTAATACAGCCAGACTCGTCTAACGTTAATAAAATGGTTTTCCACATTTTGTCAAAACTGTAGGTATGCAATTTCGACTTTTCCTCACTTGGAAAGTCAAGAAATATGGAACTCCATTCTTTTCTCAAACCTTTTTCGTCAATACCGCCGAGTTTTTCAGCAACGTATTGAACATCGCGGAAGGACAAATTCCTGTTTTCAGCAAACAAGGCCGACTTTGAATTGAAAACTGAAAGTTTCGACAGAAACTCGTCATCAATAGGCAATCGTGCACGGATTTCCTCTGCAGCAGTTACGTAAAACTGTAAGCAATTACGACGAACGGTATCAACAACATCAGCTTTGCCTTCATAAATTAAAGTTGAAAGATAATCCTGACATTCGGATCCGAGATCAATATTTCCAAGTGGAAGTTGGTTTGACGATAAGGAAAAGTTAATATTTTTAACTTCATTGAGAAACTCCAACAGCATTGGTTTCAGAAATTTCTTCAAAATATCTTTTAAAAATTCTGCAGAGTGTGGTTGCAGCAAATGAATCTTAGTTTCTTCGGCTTGAAAAGTTGCGTTGAAAATATTAAATCTATTAAGGATATACTTTAAAAATAGAAGATATCCTTTAATTTCTTCATCTTCCATCGAAGAAAGTAAACTGATCGCAGATTTTGTCTTATCTGTCCGAATCATGTCTTGGAGAAATATTAATATGGTGTCCCAACATTCCAATATTCTCTCCACACATGCGTACCTAGAAATCCATCGAGTTTCGGAAAGCTTCAAAATTCTGCGGTCGTACTCTTGATAACTATCCTGAAATTGGCGAAAAATAGCTGAACGTTTTGGACTACTATAAATAAATGTGGGAAGTTTTCGAAGAAATTCCTCACATTTCTCAGGAATCTTTGCACAAGCGGCGTGTGCAACAAGAGCGGAAGAATGGCAGAGACACGGCATAGTTATCAGTTTATTACCACATTTCGCTTCTAGTTTTGTTTTGAACGAACAGTTTCCTCCTGTCATAACAGAAGCGTTATCACAGGACAAAGCAAGAATGTTTCCGAAAGGAATTTGTTTGGTGTTCATTTCATTTCTAAAAACCGTAAATAATTTATCGGCGCTACAATCAGACGCGTCAAGATCTAGCAATTTCAGTAGTTCTGTTCTAACGTTCAAAGTCTGCGGATCTACGTACCGAACGAGAAACGTCATCCACTTGCTATTAGTGGAATCCGATGTCTCATCGATAAAAACAGTGAATTTATTGTTCATTTATTGTTTATTGCAACAATTCCACAACACGATCAGTTTCGGCGGGACATAAAACATTTTTAACAATACCCGAACACTTTGTTCGTCCCATGGTCATGCTTTTCAAGACAGCAGGGTCATCTGCTAAGTCTTGAAAAAAACGAAGAATCGACTCTGCATTTTGAAGAGGAATATTCTTTTCGGTGACTAAAGTAGCAAATCGAATTTCCGCGGATTTTCTTCGCTCGTCAAAAGACAAAGATGATTCTTCAATTTCCATGTTTACATCGTCACTCGAGTTTTCTACTTCAATTCCTTGTTCTTTGCAATTCCGTATGTGAATTTTTGCACAAGAATGACGCTTAAGCTGACTCAACCCACACAATAAAGTAACATTGCACACGGAACAGAGACAAGAAAATGGGTCATTTGGAACTTGTTGCAACCAAGATTTAAAGTTTATGTCTTCTAGCCATTGGCACTGAAACCTTTTCTTGGAACTTTTGATCTTGTTAATTGCGGCGACATCGGATGCATTAAAGTCAAAAACATTTAAGTTTTTTGTGTGTGCATTTGATACTGAATGCCTTAAAACGTGCGTGGAGCTGCAGGAATAAGTATTATTACAGGCACTACAAAAAAAAAGGCTGTCATCCTCAGGTACTTCACGAAGCCAAAATTTAAACCGCTCATCTTGAAGCCATTTACATGAAAACCTTTGTTTCCGTTTCTTTTCCACATTTGAATTCATTCTTGCACAAAAAGATTTATAAAGGACACCCTGTACAATATTTATTGTGGTAAAGACGATAAATATATATATTTTTTAATTGGATTATTTTAAATACAATTTTATGAAGGGATGAATATCAGTTACTACCAACGAGAAATTTGTTATAGATTAATATATAAACTATATAATGTATGTAAAATGTATGTTACAATAAAGATAGTATATGAGAAAGTTTAAAATTAATTTTGGAACATATTTACAAGTAAGTACTATATATACAAAATTATGAAACTAATTATAAAGATAATTATAAATAAACATTTATAAATAAATATAAAGATAGTTGTAAATTAACTAATGTAAGAATTGTATTTATTTTACAAATAATTTATCTCAACAGACACTTTTTAAGTTTGCTAATAGTGTTCCGTTAAAGTTTGCAGTTCCCGCTGCCGTTGCCACGGGCCTATTTATAGAATTCTTACATTAGTTAATTTACAACTATCTTTATATTTATTTATAAATGTTTATTTATAATTATCTTTATAATTAGTTTCATAATTTTGTATATATAGTACTTACTTGTAAATTTTTTAGATTAATTGATACAAAACTTCCGTTTGTGACGCACATGCAATCTTAAAGTTTATAGACAATACTTTTACAACTGCTACACATGTCTTTACTACAATACCCAGGCAGTAGAGTAGCATCATAACATATATTCTTAGGCCACTTTTCATGATCAATGACTCTCATCTCAATGTTGCCATTTTGGGTCTCACTTTTGAAAATACTTATTAGTCAAATAGTCTAAAAATATATAATCGAATCGATCATCCAATTCATTTGAATCTGTTAACTTGCACATAATTACTAACGCCAAAAATTTAAAAAAATATTTATTAGAAAAATTACATGACAATACCAGGTTACAGTACTAAAAATTGTTTTTCCAATTACACAGTCGCATTTTTGTGATTGTTTTGTGAGGGGTTGTAGATTGATTAGTATTTAGTGATGTCTTCTATGCAGCTATTTCTTTTTATAATGCTAGACCAAGATTGAATTCACACTCACAGATGTTTGTTATAAAACTTTTGGAATATTTCCAATGAGAAAATGAAAGACCACTGATCTCAGTTTTAACAGTGGTATTTTAGCACAAAAGTTGTAATTATTAAATAATATCTAAGAAGGATTTTCTCAAAAATACGCACAATGCTTTACAATTTTTTTTAAAATAAATCTTATTTACAATCTGTCCTAATACTACAGAACAATAAGTAAATCATTTGTCTTTTATTTTATTACTACACGGCACGCAGGGGTGATCCTGTGATCAGTCCCTATATTTACTATATTTATTATTAAAACGAGAATCTTGGGCATCAAACAATGGGCAATCTCAAAATCTTTCCTCTTCAAATGCCGTGTAAAACCATAAGAAATAAGTTATAGCCAAGAACTCGAATTTTTTTATTTGTTTTTCACCTGAGAATCGTGTTAAAGTGATATTGCCAACACCAGCGTAATCGGGCTGCTAAGTAGAAACCAGTTTTGGAGGTCTTATATGATTGCCTCCTGGGTCGTTTGAACCTATTCTCGACCACCCCCTATTCCTGTTTTTGATCGCCGCTCCCGAAACCCACTCGCCAGCGTATTCGGTTATATCTCCGCTCCCTGTCGAGATATCCCGTTCTGGTTTTGAACGATGGATCGCTCTATGTGTGTCGGACCCGGTTATGGTCTTCGGGGCCGCACCCCACCCTGCCATCGTTTCTCGACGTTTATTTGGCGAGAGGAAACCCCGGTCTCACGATACCCGCCGATTTCAGGCCCCCGTTTTGGTTCGAATGACCAATTTTGTTATTATAAAGAATGGATGTTTATTTATTTTAGATTGTTCTTGTACAGTGTAAAAGTAAATTTATTATTCTAAGATTTATTTTGCGAAATGTTTTCTTTCATTTTTTACCTTACCTACCGGTCCGCACTCAAATGCTACGACGTTTGGCGTTCCCCGAACGAAAAAGGTTGGGAACCGCTGTAGTAAGAGAGACTTGTTGTTTGTTTGGGAAGTGTTAAAAAAATGCCAGTAAAGAAAAACTATTCATAGTTTTCAGGCGGGGGCAAATTTTAAGCATTTTTTACTTTTATCATTTCTTTTTCTATGTGATGCCATTTTCGATGAAAAAAATGTGTTTACGCTGTTTTATGGGCCAAATATAAATTTTTTCATATAGGAGACATATGACATTCGAAAGCAGAGACTTCAAGCTTTAAAATGAGCCCCGCTGGTCTTTCTAAGTTGCGCCAATTTTTGGACCTAGCCGGTGATTGAGTTCAGAAAGAATGACCCTTATATTTTTTATGTGGGATTTCTACAGATGATAAATGACTATTTCTTAAGTTACACATTGCCTTTTGTAAATTGGGCTTTAACTAATAAACAGTTATATGAATATTTTGGCGATTATTTATACGTCATCTACAAAAAATTATGTAGGATGTTGTCTCCTTGTTCCAATCACTGAACTTGCTTGGAGGCTTTAACTTTATCCTTTACCCTTTTTGGAAGGCTTTCTAAAATAAATTTCAATAAATCATCACACGTTTTATGTGTTGCTAAATTTATTTTTGAATTATTAACAGATGCATCTAACTTGTAATGACAAGAAACAGTCACTTTGTAGACCAAAAGTAAAAATTGGGTCAATTCCAAAATGGGGCGACTTTTAAAAAAATAAAAGAGGAGAAACTGATATGATTTTAGGCTCGTCGTTATCCGTTTCTTAATCATTAATTCGTTAATTAATAGCTAGCCGTCCTAACCAAATTATTACACAAATAGGGCTAAAATAATTAAGACATGTTTCACTTTACTACCTGGGCACTGTTTCTTACAATCATAAGAAAATTTAGAGGTACGGGCTGATCAGTTAATACTTGCATATAAGTTAGTACATACATTTCGTTAATGAATCCTTTACTAGATGCTCTTTCAGTGTAACATGATTGGGTAAACAGAATGTAACATGACAATCCAAGCATTGATAGATAAAATTATCTATTAATGCGTCATCATCTAAAACGAGCACCGCAGGATCTCCACATTCACTACATAAATATCCATCCAACGCTTTCTAGAGCAATTGATATTGATCAGTTAGTAAAATTGTTATAGTATTAAAAATAATAATACTTACTGAATTCATTTTTGGATCAATACAAACTCTGCATTTGCGAGTTAAAAAGAAACTCGTTTTTAACAATTCTGTTCTTATTTTGTTTTTTGCATAAGTTAATTTAATATAACTTTCAGTTGTTAAAGCACTTGAATATGAACGAAAAACTTCTTCATTTGCATTTATATCCTCAGTTGCTTTCACTACAATTGTATCACCTACAGAACTGAAATGAAATAATTTTGCATTAGTTATTTCAGTCCAAACCATTGCTCCTTAATAATAATGCATATACAGTGCATAAATTATTCCTATATGCGGATTATTCCATTATCCATTTTTATTATTTTTTAATTGATTTTTCCTAACAATTATATATGTACTATATGTATAATTGTATACCTACCTATTCTTTATTTTTGCAGTTTTATCTTTCAAAAGACTAGAAAATTGACTTCAATATGACACTGTAAAATGTTGCGATTTTCTTAAAATTTATTTATTAATTTATTTAATTGTTTAAAATTTATTTATTAGAACTTAAAATTAGAAAAGAAATAAAACTCATTTTGACATATTTTTTAATTGATACTATTTTTTGTTTCAAACTACACATTCTTAACAAAATAATCTGTAATTTTACTTTGTGTTCTTTGTTTACACAGAATATCGGTGATTTGATGATCTAATACGTAAAAATGTACAAAATTACAATCAGTTTTTGATTCTAAAAAACGCCGAATAGTGTCACATGCTGATATCACTTCTTGTGATGATGGTGTATCCTTTGAATGTGTATTTTCTTCTGCTTCTGCTTCTTCTTGTTCTTCTATCATTTTATTTATACAATTTTCATCTATTTCTTCGAAAACCGGTAAATTGTCATCAAAAGAAACGAACTTGGAAAAATTTTCTTCAGTCATGACATCTGGAAGTGCTTCTTCGGTGTTTATAATTTCCTGTTCTTCTCCATTAAGAAATTGGCATTTTATGAAACAATTTGAAATACAACTCGATTGTACTTTGTCCCACGCTTTATTCATCATGTGAACAGCAGATAAAATTGTTATTTTTCGAGATAGGCTAATTGCACCTTCTGTAGAAGATGAATCATAAAAATCAATTGTAGAAATAATTTTTCTCATTATTTATAATAATAATAATAATATTGTCTTTATTATTTAGTTCCTTTTTTTATATATACACAAAATACAGAAATAAAAAATGTATTATTGATTTTATTTTACATATAGTTAAAGAAAAACCTTTTCATAGGCGAAGTTCAGCTTAACGACAAGGTCGTGTTGCTGCTCTTCCACTTAACCTACAACTTAATTATTTAATAAAAAATATAATTATACAAAGCAAGTATACCGGCATGGAGCCTACTGTAAATACGGTTATAGAGAAAAAGAAAACAAAGAAACAGATACAATCCGCTATAGATTACGAACAAATTGCAAATTCACGTATATTGTTCATCAACCAGCAATTCATATATCGTTTTTTTAAAACGATAACTACTTAGTGATAAGACTGTGTGGGTATATATTTTATTGTAACATTTAACGATACAGTACGAAAATGACCTTTGGAAAAACTGTTTGCGGTAGATGGGGACAGTTAAAAGACCTCTGTGGCGTAAGTTTAGATTATGGATCTCTGTACGATATGCTAATTTCCTGTGTAAATACGGTGGACATTTATACAATAAAACTTTGCGATAGAGACAAGCAGCATGCAGATATCTACGGTTCTCCATACTTAACCATCCAATCTCTCTACGTTTGTGGGACACTCTTTCAAACTTACGTATCCCGAAAATAAGTCGCAAACAAGAGTTTTGCAATTTTTGTATTCTAGTTTTATCTATTGAATCTAGACACGGACCATACACTACATCACAATAGTCGAATTGTGATAGTACCAGTGTATTACATAAACATGTCTTTATATGCGCACTTAGTATATGCCTGTTGTTATATAATAATTTTAAATTAATGTAAGCACGCTGGAGACACTTGTTAACATGATTTTTAAATCGTAGATCCTGATCTATATGAAGGCCAAGATTTTTTACACACTCTTGAAATTTTAATTGTGTGTTATTAATTACGACGTTTAGGCTATTAGTACATTGTAGTCTTGCATTTTTACTGCCGAAGAATATAGCATTAGATTTGACGGCATTTAATTGAAGGCAATGTTTTTTTGATATTAGGTATAGTTCATTCAAATCACGATTTGGTCTAGCACAAACAATATCTTTCTCTTGAGGTGTAAATGAAATGTAAACTTGAGTGTCGTCAGCGTAGGTATGGTAATGACTGTATTTAAGATGTTCTGTAAAAGTTGAAGTATAAATAATAAATAAAATTGGCCCCAATATCGAACCTTGCGGAACACCATTTACGACGTTAACAAATGACGATGTGTTGTTATGTAGAATGACTCTTTGAACCCTGTCATTTAGATAGCTTTTAAAGAACTTTATTGCTGAATCAGCTAATCCTATATAATGGAGAACTGATAAGAGGATATTATGATTTATTGTGTCAAACGCTTTAGAAAAATCCAATAAAACAAGTATTGTGAGCTTATCCTGATCTGCAGCTTTGATAATCTCATCTGTTAAATCTAAGAGAGCAGTACTACAGCTATAACCTGGTCTAAATCCGGATTGTTTATCAGGTAATATTTTACATTTCTGCAGGTGAGCACGAATCTGGTTTTCAACGGCTTTTTCCAAGACTTTTGACAGGGTGGGTAGTATACTTATAGGACGTAGATCTTTAAAGGATGTAGGTGTTATCAGTTTGGGAATAGGTATAATATTGGCCTTTTTCCAACAACTAGGATAAACTGATTGAGTTAGACAGAAGTTAATAATATGAGTGATAACTGGTAAAAGAAATGGCACGCTGGCTTTTAAAATAAAAATCCCTATATTATCACCGCCTACAGCATTAGACTTAATAGAGGTTGGATATTTTAATACATCTATTTCGGTGACAGCTTTCAATTGCAAAGATTGTCCTACAGTTGCTTTAACGTTGTTGTTATAAAAGTTAACAGTTTCATTGATTTCATTAGTTGTAGTATTTCCATTAATTGAAATAGAATTAATAAAATAGTCATTAATCATTTCTACATTAGCTAAGTGTTCTGGAATACCTGTATTATTTCTTTTAGTTTTGCAAATATCCATATGCTTTAAATTTTTCCAAAATGGCTTTGTGTTATTAGCTTGAAATGTATTGTCAAGGTATCTTTTCTTTTCCTTCCTTATAGCTGTAGTAGTAAAGTTTCGCAACTGTTTGTAATTTTGAAAATGTGCTAAATCTTTTGAAATTTTATATCGGTTTAAAGCTTGATCACGCAAAGACATTAACATTTTAATATTATCGGTCAGCCATGGAGCATAAACTTTACTAAACCGTGATGTTTTTAATGGAGCATGTATGTCAAGTAATATGTTTAGATTTGAATTTAAAAACTCAAGTTTATCCTCAATGTTGTCTAAGTCGTAAATGTTGTTCCAAGGTATAGATCTGAGATGGTCATAGTAGTGACCATAGTTAAAATTTTTATAATCACGGTATGTGCTTATGACGGGAGTGGGTTTGATGCAACTGGAGATTACTTCACAATATGTCAAATCATGATCTGAAATATTATGCAGACTATCAACACCCACTTCTTTAACCAACTCCGGAACATTAGTTATAATAAGATCCAATAAAGAAAGTCCACGAGTTGGTTCAGAAATCAATTGTTTCAAGCCCAGACCGTCAAGAAAGGATTTCATATGCAAGGCACCAGCACTATCACACTTCAACAAATCTACATTGAAATCCCCCATACATAGAATATAATCATGCTGAGGGAGCATAAGTGACACAGTATTCTCAAATGCATTGAGAAAATTTAGTAAATTAGTCTTTGGAGGCTTATAAGTGACACCAAGTAAAAGTTTAATTTTTTTTAAGTCTACAGTGATCCATAATTGTTCTATGTCTTGTTCAATTAATACAGTTTTAAATTTAATATTAGTTTTTAGATACATACCTACGCCACCTCCGCGTGTTAATCGGTCCATTCGTATGAAATTGTACCCATCTATAGCTATTACTTCATTCGTAATTTCTGGTCGAAGCCAAGACTCTGAAACTGCTATAATATCGAAATTGTGACTTAAAACATAATGACTGAATGAGTTAAACTTGCTGGTTAAAGAGCAAACGTTGAGATGCGCTATTCTCATAATCCTGAGATTAAAAGACTGATTAATAAAAGCAACAAGATTAATTTAAATAACAATGATAATCGTAATATTATGATAAGGTATATGTAATGTTTACAAAGTTATTTGCTTTAAGAAGATAGGAGAAAAACAAGATTGTTACTTACGAAAGGCGGCGTTTAAAACATTTTCGATCCTTACAATTTGTTTATTTATTTAATTTTTTATCTATTTATTTTCCTTCTCTACCTTTACCTATTTAAAGCAGGCATCCTGCACGTAAGAAATTAAAGACAATCTGAAAAAAAAAAAAGAATAAATCTGGAGATAAACTAAAAACAAAATTTCTTTTACTCTAAACGGTAAACAATAACTGAAAGGGGTGCATGTGCTTTTAGCAATGTGCTTACATACTATAGCTAATAAACATTTTAAGAACAGAATGCAAATTATATTTGAATCATAACTAAATATATCTATCTTATTTTTATTTTTTCGAGTTCCTCTTTATTTGAAATTACGTTTCTTTTATTATTGTTATTAACAATAATTCGCCCGTCTGACGACCATACATTTGTACCTCCGAATTGTTTAGCGGCATCTTGAAGAAGCTGCAACCTGGTTTTAGTAAGATCCTCTCGTATGATAATACCAGTTCCTTTTAACAATTTTTTATTATCAAAAACAGATTTTCGTTTCTGATAACTGATAAATTTCACTATTATTGGTCTGCATTTATTATTTGTTGCCAGCGATGTTTTATCTGGAATTCCAATCCTATGCGTGCGGTCGAGGTCATCATTTCGAATATTTAATTTTAATTTATTATTGAACACGTCCAAAACTTTTTCATCGGTGTTTTCAGTTTTTTCTTCAGCAATGCCGAAGATACAAATGCAGTTTCTTCTACTGTACTGCTCCTGCTGATCGAGATTATATTTATGTCTAGTAATCGCATGCTTCAAATTATTATTTTCTTCCTTCAATTCGACGTTTTTATTTTTTAACGTGGATATATCGGTTCTTAATTGCTCCATTTCTTGAGTGATTTCGTTTAATAAGGCTTTTGATAAAGCACTAGCAATGCTCTGTACAAATTCCTCATTATTTATAAACAAATCCTTGATGTGTTTCGTACATAAGGTTTGTATATCATCCACTTGGGTTTTTGTGAGCGGCATGATTTAATAAATAATAAAAGGGTATACGGAGAGATAAATAATAATGATATTAAATGTAGTATATAATATAGCGATGAAGAAATATGAAACTCTTGAGTTTAAGCACACGCGTTCGCACAATTCACGTCTACTCACATCGAAGGCCCATGCCGGGATTCTTTCTTTTCTATAATTTCTCTTAAAAAGAGATATAATTCCCTGATCCAAGGGTTGGATTAAAGATGTTGTGTTTGCCGGCAAATAATGTATTTCCACATTAGACAAACGCATATCTGGCTTGTGCGCAGAGCAGTTGTCCATAAATAATAAAACATTCTTATTTGCTTTTTTCATTAGTTTGTCGAAGTTCAAAAGCCAATCTTTAAACACTGCCGCTGTCATCCAAACATTCTTGTTTGACGTATATTTTACAGGCAGCGATTTTACCCCTTTAAAACACCTTGGGCTTTTTGATTTGCCAATGACGAAGAGCGGCAACTTATGGCTTCCATCAGAATTAGCGCACATCAAAAGGGTAAGTCGGTCTTTTGCAGCTTTACCTCCTACAGCTTTTTCTCAGCGAAAACAGAAGGATCCGTCAGGAATAGCGCGATAATATAGCGCAGTTTCATCGCAGTTATAAATGCAGTCTGGCTCATAATTTTTTAATAAAGATGGCAAAACCTCAGTTATCCACGTATTTGCAGCAACTGCATCTGCGTCACTTGCTTCACCTACAATTTTCTTGAAAGAAATTTGAGAGCGATTTTTCCATCTGGTAAACCACCAGTTTGTTGCTTGAAAATCGGCGCTACCCAAATTTTGTGCAATCTGTTCGGCTTTTTCCTTTAAAATTGGTCCGCTAAGTGGAACATTACGAGCTCTTTTTTCCATAAACCAATGATTTAAAGCGTTTTCTACTTCAGCATTCTTACCGTTGCGTCTCCGTTTTTGAGTAGACTTAGTATTACCACGCCAATCACTTAAAATACTGTCTTTTCTTTTTAGCAATTTACTCACTTGCGCTTGAGACACACCAAATTTTTTGACCACTTCCGACTGGCTGCAAGTTGTTTGTTCCAAAGATTCAAGCAATTTTACTTTTTCTTTTAGGGGAAGATCTTTTCTTTTCGAACTCGATGACGCCATATTTCACTCACGTTTAAAAAATAACACTCACTTGTCGGGGTAAAGTAAAATACCAAACTGACAAGAAACATACATTTTCTGCTTTTTAAATGTTTCCCCTATTTTAAATCCTTTGGCCTTAGCAAGTTTCTGGAATAGCCTAACAACTGTTTAAAACCACTTGTAAGATTTCATTGTAATTACTACTTCAATATGACAAATAGGTTAAGATTAATTTATAATTCTATTATTAACTTGACAAAGGATTTACTGACAATGACATTCCAAAAATAAACATCTACAGTAATGTGTGGATTACGACCATCTTTAGAAAAACCAGGTAGAAAAATGTATTCCTTTATCGAGGTAAAATCGCATTAATGTATTTACAATAGTCATTCCTTTAAGCAATATATTCTAATAAAGGGAATTCCTATAACCGAATAATTTTGTTAATACTTAAAGGGAACTGGCTTAGTTCTTGAGATTTTAATTCGTTTAGCAGATATATTCTTTTAAAAGGGTTTCCAATAAGCGGGTTTCACTGTAACTACTAATGGATTAATCCATAATATGAAGTGGTCCAGAAAAAATTTGAACCATAAAAATTTTTCAAACCCTTTATTATTTTATTTTTACTCCTTTTTGATTTAAATACGACAGCCATATTTTTTTGTGTAAGCATAAATCTCAATATCACAAGAATGTTTGGTTGTAGAAAGCTGTGCTAAAAACCATTGCACTGTTGACATTTCGGAATGCATTTATTACTATACCATGTTCTGCTGACAAAAAAGCTGAAGTCCTCGGGGCTAGGGTTTTTTTTAAAAGATACTCAGGCGGAGAAGGTTTATGATAAAATATTTTGGTAACGAATTTTTAAAAATATTTTTGGGATTAGATATAAAGGATTAGATTTTTCCAAAATATTTCTTGAGATTATTGATTATGAATTGTTAAGAAATATTTTTTTAGGATTAGGAATTAATAAGGATTAAGTCTTTCTAAATATTTTTGATTGACTTGGGGATTGAATTTAAAAAAATATTTTTTAGTATTAGGAATTGAATTTAAAAATTTTTTGTTGGTATTCAAGATTAGATTTTTCCAAAATATTTCTCAAGATGATTACAAATTATTAAAAATATTTTTTACGATTAGGGACAAGAAAGAGATTTTTCAACATATTTTATTGGATTAGGAATTGAATTTTTAAAAATATTTTTTGGTATTATAGATTATATTTTTCCAAAATATTTCTTGAGATTATTGATTATAAATTATTAAAAATATTTTTTAAGATTAGGAACTAATAAGGAATAGATTTTTAAAAATATTTCTTGAGAATAATAATTATGAATTTGTTAAATAATATTTTTTTACGATTAGGGATTAATAAGGATTGAAGTTTAAGATCATTAGGTATATTGGGATTAGAGAAGGATGGTTTTTCGAAAATATTTCTTTATATGAGGGGTTGAATTTAAAAAAATGTTTTTTGGGATTAGAGATTAGATTTTTCCAAAATATTTTTTGAGATTATTAATTATAAATTATTAAAAATATTTTAATGGTTTAAAGGATATTAGATTTTTCCAAAATATTTCTTGATAATATTAATTATGAATTTTTAAATAATATTTTTTTTACGATTAGGGATTAATAAGGATTAGATTGTTCTAAATATTTTTTAGGTCATTATATTGGGATTAGAGATGGGTGATTTTTCGAAAATATTTTTTATGAGGTTGAATCTTTAAAAATATTTTTTGGAATTGGAGATTAGATTTTTCCAAGATATTTCTGGAGATTATTGATTATAAATTATATAAAACAATTGTATCACACGCATTGTGTATCCATATAGCTAATTTGTAAGAGATGAACTCTTGTTTTGTTAATTTTGCATATGTAATTATCTGTAACGAGAATCTTCATTGTCAAGTGTTTTTCGTCCGTACCTTCTTTATTATTCATTTTGGGACTATACATGTATTATATGTTTTTAATCAGCGTTAAAAGATCTACAAGTTTATCACATCAGATCTGGGATCAGTGTTAATCCGAATCACATGTTTTTGGATAATGACGTCACACGCATTTTGATTGTCATTTGTTTTTGAAAACCTGTCATGGAGTTCATTTGTTTTGGCAGAAGATATAAAAGCTGTTGCATTTTGAAACAATAATAGATTTGACCACTCCATATGGAAGCCAGTACGATTTTCAAAGAAACCAAAATACTTCTGTCCTCCAATAAGAATAACCGTGCCAACCGTCGGACCATGGGCACGAAGTGACCAAGAAAAAGCCGACCTATTTGCACAACATCTGTCTACTGTATTCACTCCACACAGAAATGATCCTGATTTAGAAATAGAACAACACCTGTTAGCTCCCGTCGAAACATCACAGTCTATCCGCCAAACCACACCAAATGAAATCCGAAAAGAGATCAACTTCTTGAATCTCATGAAATCACCAGGTCTAGACTTGGTAACAGCCAAAATGTTGAAAGAACTTCCCAAAAAAGGCTTTGTAATGCTGACATACCTCTATAACGCCATATTAATACTGGGATACTGGCCTAAACACCTTAAGCAATCACAAATCATTATGATAGCAAAACCCGGCAAAAACCCAACTGACGTCACATCATATCGCCCAATAAGTTTGTTATCGGTAGTCTCCAAATTATTCGAGAAGCTCTTGTTACGAAGAATAAAAGAGGACTTGAATACGAATACATGGATTCCACACCATCAGTTTGGTTTCCGTGAACCGCATTCCACGGTGCAGCAAATACATCGCATAACAAACGCTATCGACAAATGCTTGGAGGCAAGACAATACTGTTCCGCAGTGTTCCTAGATATAAGTCAAGCATTTGACAGAGTGTGGCACCCTGGCCTTGTATATAAAATAAAACAGACACTTCCCTCTCCGTACATTCAACTGTTTAAGTACTATCTGACAGATCGTGAATTCCAGACAAAAGTAGGGACAGCTAGTTCATCTTCTCATCCAATTCAAGCTGGGGTGCCGCAGGGCAGTGTCCTGGGCCGTCTCTTGTCTCTGTTGTATACATCTGATATGCCTACAACTGCAACTACAACCATCGGCACCTTTGCAGACGACACCGCTATTCTTACAAGTCACGATAACCCAGCTATGGCGGCAACAAATCTACAAACTCACCTAACTACGCTTCAGGGTTGGTTTGAAAAATGGCGCATTAAAATCAACGAAACAAAATCCAAACATATAACCTTTACTCTCCAAAGGGGTGTTACCCCTACTGTTCATCTCAATAATATTGAATTACCTCAAACAACTGAAGTAAAGTATCTGGGACTCACCCTTGACAGCAAAATGACCTGGAAACAACACATCAAGAAAAAACGACAGCAACTCGATTTACGAGCTAAAGACCTAAACTGGTTAATAGGTAGACACTCGCACTTATCATTGGAAAATAAGGTATTACTCTACAAGACTGCCTTAATACCAATTTGGACTTATGGGTTAGAGCTATGGGGTTGTGCAAGCAAGTCTAACATTCAGATAATTCAGCGATGCCAGTCCAAAATTCTGAGGATGATGGCAAATGCCCCGTGGTATGTTTCTAATGAAACACTGCATAGAGACCTAAATATACGATATGTTCAAGATGTCATCCGTGAAAGCAGTACTAAGCACCACGTTAAACTGGAACAGCATACTAATCCCCTGATTGCTTCTTTATTAATACCAGATCCCAACAGAAGACTTAAACGCCAATGGCCAATTGACCTAACATGAAATAAGTGAAGTTCGTTGCAGGACGTATCTTCTTCATGACATAATTTATTGTACTAGATATTTTTAGTGTATTATAACATTAGCTTATAGAATGTATTATTCTGATTGCTGATTATATATATATAATAAAAAAAAAATTTAATTGGTGTTAAACATTTTCATTGTCTCTTTAGATTTCACGTGCTAGAACGTATACTCTAAGCGGTAACTCATCATTATGTGAACGTAGATTTAAGCGGTCACCTGGCCACTGTTTGTTTACGCTTTCCGAATAGCTAACGCGACCGAAGTTTAATGATATATCATCAGAAGGCGCCAGCCATAAAAGTGCTTCGGGGCGCCCAGGAGATTTATCTGGGTCTGGTTCGTACAATTTGTATTGTATTCTTATTTGAATGTAACCTATTATTACACTATAAACCTGTTGTTTACTTAGAAATAACTAAATAAATTTTGTTCTAGATGCAAACCTTTTCGCAGTCTATTATTTATTTATATTAGTTTATTAAACCCAACAGATTTTTCCCATTTACAGAGCTATTAAAAAGACAGTTACATGTTATTATACAACACACGTAAACTGTAAAATTGCAATTCCAGTAGGTAAACAAAAATTAAAAAAAAAAGTTAAAAACTTTAGTAAAGTAATAATTAAATACAGTGTAGAATTGGTAAATAAATATTTTACAGGTAATTAAGTGTGGTTTACATCATTTTCACAAGGTACGCTATGTAAAGGACAAAAATGCATTTAATATGGATCTTAACGTGTTGAAAAGTATATCTTACAAAAGTAGATATTTTATTTGCATTTGACCATATTTTATAAATTGGTGGTTTATTTAAAAAATTTGTTGTTGCTCGCAATCAAAATCATATAAGAATCTAGTGCTAATACGAGAAACATTGGCCTTAGGAAGCATTTTTGGACAATTAATGCTGTTATGAATCAAATCGTGTACAAACTTTATAAAAATTATAGCTCTTCGGGTTTCTAAATCTATAATATCAAAGCTACATAGTAACCATGCACAGGATAGACACCCATCCTCTCGAAACATAAGGTAGTTTACAAATCAACTTTGAACCTTTTCCATTTCGATAACATAACAACCTTTACCCCAAATTATAGCTCCATATTCAAGTTTGGATCTCACAAATGCGTAGTACAGACACAATAAGATTTTGATATTATGAAAAGCTTACGAGTTCCTTATTACGAAACCGAGAGATTTAGTTGCATCCTGTACTATATGATGTATATTTGTTTGAAACTCAAATCTGGTGTCAAAACATACACCAAGATTCTGAAACTTTGTGCCACGCTGAAGCACAATACAATTAACAGTGTAATCAAACTCTACTGTAATTTGGAGTATATTTGTTGCTATAACATACTACAGTAGGAACTCTATAATCCGAACACACTGTATTCCGAACAGCAACATTTACAAGCTATAATCCGAACAAACCTCTTTAATTCGATATCCTCTTTAATTCGAACAAATCTCTTTAATCCGAACAAGAAAATTCTATATACATACGAAAATTGAATATGTAGAGTTCTTGGAAGGTGAATATGAATTATAAATGAGATTATAGCAGATTGCTGATGAAGTTTTTGGCTGAAACTGTTACGACCCGACAGGTGTAAACAAATTCTACAACGGTTTTCTTATTAATATAAAGAGTAATAAAAACCCTGAAGGATACAGATGTAAAAAATAAGCTATAAATATAGTAATCATAGCATCACAAAGGTGCTCTAAATGTTTTGACGTTGCAGTTTTGCCGCAATTGTTTGTATAATGACATCATCTAACTTAAAACTCTTTCTTACAATTTTGTTAATAGCCAATTTGTATTCGTGGCGTTCGAAATTCAATAAAAATAATGTCAAAACGTAAACACATATTATTAAAACTACTAGAGAAATTCAGCAATTAAATATTGGGTTGGTGTTTAACGATTGGTTTAAAATATGGTGTTGGTAAATAGACAACCAGTGATATAAAGAAAAACATAACAAAAATCCTAGAATATGTCTCATCTACTGACAAAGGTACAGAAAATAGAGAAATACTTAAATGAAGACCATAAAATGAGAGCACAGCGCTATAAAAGGAGAAAGAGAAAACTTAAAGCAAAAAAATTACTGATTTTCTTAATTAGAAATAAAAGTTTTGTAACAAAATTAGTAAATTACATAATTTAAGTTCTTTATAATAAAGTAGCATGGCATAAAACAATATTTATATTCGTACATCCAGTAATCCGAATTCCTCGTTAATACGAATTACCCTTGCATTTATAAGTTCGGATTAAAGATTTCTACTGTACTTTGATTTACATATATTTAAAGAATGGCGAGATATTTGGCACCATAAAAATACTGTAGTCTATTCACGTTATAATCGTTCACAGTCTTTTTTATATTAGTAATTTTAGAAAATAGTTTAGAAGTGTCTGCTCTTGAAGATATGACTGAAATAATGCTGCAAGTGCATCAGAAAGTCCCTCATGATCAGTTTCCAAAGAAGTATTGAATGATTTATCTTGTCAAACTCTTTTAATTAATGCAAAGAAAACTACAAACATCATAATTTCTCTAATTAAATTAACACACAAGATAATCTATATGTTTAAAACACAACGCTTCTTTTTTGTTCCAGTTCGTTTGAGTTCCGCTGGACCGATTTAGGCGATTCTTTTTTTATAATGAAGCTCTTGCTGTGTAGATTAGTCAACACTACTTTATTCTTATATATTTTTTAAATTTTTATATTGTCACAAACGGAAATATTTACAATTAAATATTTTATATAAAACGCAACTTCTCTTCCGTTTGTACAATATAGCGTGCAAGGCCACATTCAGTTACCCACGCTAGTTAGCAGCTGCAGTCTCGCAACCGACATGTGCGCGGACACCTGCGAGGTCTTCTCCGAAGCGCGCTCGCTTTGCCCACCATTGCATTCGTTGGCATGCAACTTATTACTCCGTACATGCGAGGTAACCCACACGAATTGCAAGCAGCTGCACATTCCATCGACAATACTTCCGCACAGCTGCCGATTCGTGCCAGGCACCAGCAGCGCGAATGCCGTCTACCCACAAGCCTGCGACCAGGAAGCATGAACTTCCTTAGTTGCATACTGAGAACTTCTGCCTACTGATTCCCACTACGATACTAATTACTTCCTCGTTCAGCAGTATATAACCAGCTTGCTTGAGCTATTCAAACCAGTCAGTGAATTGACTCCAACACTTCATCTACAAGCAAGCTGGTGAGTACTCTTTTAATTATGTAATGCTTAGTTGAGTAGGCGGCGCTTAATCGCCTACTCTCTGCGAAATTAGTGGGAGTTGTGTCCAGGCTTCGCAGCTTAGTTATAATTACTTGGAGGCTAGCTCCTATGCTTAGTTAGTAGATCTAGTGCTAGAACAGGGTTGGTTCCGACCTCCCCTGTATTGTATTAGTTTAGGAGGACATGTACGTCCTCACAATATGTACTCAACATGTATGTTAACCTTTTGTACTCTCTTTATTGTCTTTAGTATATAGTTGTTTTTTACAACTTGTGTTTGATTTATCTCTACCTCTGACTACGTCCTCCAGTCACGAAAACCCCACGTGACAATATTTTGAAATTATATAAATCTAAAATGTTTAATTTGAGATGCATGGATCGGACATTCACTTGCAGCGCCATCTCATTTTCCATGGTGGTTAAGTTTTAGAACAATTAACAATTATAAAAGTTTTCTCAAGCTTTCTTCAATTTGCTGCAACCCACCATTTGCATCATTAAAGTGTTTAACGTTTGATTTGTTATTAAATATTAGGTTTCGTAGACAAACCCGCATAGTTGAAATCCATAGAAAGTCAACAAATTATACAAATAGTTAGTGATGGCAATTGCTTATTTATATCTGTTTTATAGTTTGGAGTTTTGAACAAAACAAATCATCGTCAGATAAGTCGTGTTCCCATTAACACTTCCTCAGATTACAAAAATCTTATGTCCTTCTATAATGTATACATCAGTCATATTGAACTTTATTGTAGTTTAAAACACAGCTCATTTCTGTTTCACTTAGTCTACTAGTTCTACAAGACCGATATGCTTTATCCTTTTTTATATTAAAGTTTTAACTCTGTAGATTAGTCAACACTACTTAATTTTTATATTTTTAAAACCTTTCTTGTTTTAGTCTGTGGAGTTTTAGTTTTGTGACTTTTAATTATTTATATTTTTTATTTAAAATGATTATTTGTAATCGATGCATTTCAATATTCCCAAGACCGTCCACTTACAGTGCTTGCTTCATCACGTTTAGGCACTAAACATCCTGTTAAATAACGCGTTCAAAAGTTCGTCTGAGAATGGTAAGCTTAGTATTTTCAACTGTTTTTGTTCGATTGCGTTTATTTAATAAATATTAATATTAAATAATTACTCTTGAAAACCCGGATTGTATCTCACAACGAATGTTGTATTATTTTATATAAGGAAATCCTTCAATAAATTAGCGTTTTGACCATCATGTTTTAATGGGGTTTCCCTAGTAACTTTTGATTTTAGGATAAGTATTAAATCAGCCAGCAGAAGGAAATGTAGCAGATTAATAAATAACTTCTTTAATTTCTAATAACGTCTAAATAACACATACAAAGAATTCAAAATTACTACTAAATTTGTTTAGCTTATTTAAATCAAACATTGATATATATTAAAAAAATTAAAACTTCAGAACATTTTAAACAAAAACTCCATACAAACATTAACAATCAAGTTCTTGCAGAGAGTTTATCATCTTGTCCACTTTCGGAATAGTCAGAGGACAATAAAAGTCCAATAACGCTTTAGCTTCATTCAAGAGCTCTTTCAAAATATTAACGGATACCCTGAAAAGATAAAATGGTTAATTATACTTTAAACTTTACAGAAAACTCATCAATTTCACAAATCAATCCACAATACGTTAATTTCAGAGAAGGATATACTTGCTGTATATTTTGCATAGGCATCTGTGATCTGGTTTTCTTAAGTTCGATAATTCCAACTTTACTAAGATGTAATATTACTATAGCAGTGTCAAATCCAAAATTGATATATCTCTTCTTACAGAATATTACCCGTTCTTTGACCAATTCAAGCATCTCCATTGTGTTGCCTGCAAATGTTTTTAGTTTTTTTTATTTGGTTGCAAAATCAATTATTATCAATCATCTATTAAGTAAGGGCTTTAAGAATTTCATTATTGAATTTCATCAAGATCATTTCAATCTTAATATCATTATCAATTCTTTGAGAAATCGAATTTTTAAGCTGTTACTTTTGGAACTTTAAAATTTTGAATTGTGTGGACTTATACAGTCTTAATTTTTCGATGTTTAAAACTGAAACTCTTGGATATCCAAATTAATTCTAAATACCACGAGACTTTGATAATTTAAAATCTGACTATTTTGAAACATCCGAATTTAGGACTATGAAACTCCAAACAACTAAACTGTATAAGAAATAAAATTAAGAAATTCAGGAATTTTTAAAATTTTCTCTTCACTTTCCTTTCCTGAAAATTTACAACTAAAATTACTGAATTTTAAAAATTTCAATTGGTGCGATTTAAAAATTCAAATTTTTAAAACAGAGTATGAAACTTGAAAAGTACAAGCAATAGAGATCTGAAACTTCAACGCCTCAATATAAACAGAGCTGTACTGTAGCATAATGTGTGTGAATGGCTTTTTCAATTGATTTAATAACAACAATATTTAATTCAAAATTAATAGAATTACCTCTTTCATAATGAAGTCTAATTAGTCTTTGATGAAGTATTGGAAACATGATATGTGAGGAAACGTATATGGTTTTACTAACTTCCAAAGTTCTATTTCCATCTTCTAAATTATCAGAAAATAAAACTGAAAAGAAATGAATACAAATTTTAGAGAAACAAAAAACAACATGTGAACTATGGGCATCGCTTGGAAAACATAAGGGCGGGGGAGATATAAAAAAAGTATTTATTAATAAACATAAATCATATATACAGCGCTATTACATTAAATTGCAATATGTGCAATTTCCCTATGTTGCATTTGAAAATAATCGAGTCAAAGCATTATGCACACATAGACAACAAATTATACAGCACGCTTTTTTGTACTATTTACCTATATATTGCATGGTAAATAAATAGCAGTGTATAAAAATTTTACTTTCTGTCGATGAGCCAGGGGGGGGCACGGCCCTCAGTCGCCCTGCAGTGGCGACGCCCATGATGTGAACATACCGGGTGGGGCAATAGTGTGGGGAAGTCTGATAGCTCCTAAACGGTAACAGCTAGAAAAATCGTTCTAATACGGATGTAAACAGTGGATAGAGGCGCATCTAGAGAAATTATTTTCAAATATACAGGGTGTTGCAGAAAGGTGTGGCACGCTTAAGGTAATTCTTTTTAAATAGAATGCCTCAAATGTTTTTGCATATTTAATATTTTTGAGGTAACACCTCTCTTGGCAGGTTTATTCATATCTAAAATATTAGCGCCATCTAATGACCGGTTTAGAAGTTATAAATTTAAAAAAAAAGAGTTTTACATTATCCCACTTTAACAGTTTACCCCTTTCACGGCCGCAACTGTGAAGATGAATTTAAGTAGGGATTTTGTTGCAGGGGCTTGTAGGTTGCTCTTCTTTAAAAGAAAATGGACCCGCCATGTACAATGTGTTCAAAATTAATTTTTAAATTTTAGAACTTCAAAGCTAAAATTCACAACTTTTTCAAATGGAACACCCTGTATGTTTTGTACCTTTGTGATGCAGAATTAAATAACGAACATTTTTTGTATGTACGTCCCTATTGCTATCTTTTATTGAGAAAAAACTGCAAGAAGTACACAATTAAAAAATTATTTATTTAAAAAAATCAAGGTTTTTCAAATAAAACAAAAGAAAACAACTATAACAAATGCTCTTATGTTGCCCATTTGCATGGACACACATTTCGATGCGCCTTTGAAACGATCTTTGTACATTTTTTAACATTGCTGGCGTGATACTTCTAAAAGCATGTATTATTCTATCCTTCATATTTTGGATTGTGGTTGGTGTCTCTGTATGAATAATTTCTTTCACATATCCCCATAAAAAGAAATCCATTTTTGTAAGATCAGGTGATCTCGCAGGCCATTTAGTGGGTCCATTCCTTCCAATCCATTGATGTGGGTAGATATTATTTAGGTGGTCTCTTACTGCATGTAAATAATGCGGTGGAGCACCGTCTTGCTGAAGCCACATCCCATTTCGGATCCTGTGATGAAGGTTCTTCTCCAAAAAAATGAAGATAAATAGCTCCAGTTAATGTACCATCAAAATAAATTTGGCCCTATTACATGTTCGCCAATAATTCCCCTCCAAACGTTTATGGACGATCTGTGCTGGTTATCAAGTTGTCTGAAAAAGTGGGGATTTTCTGTATCATAATAATGGAAATTGTGCCTGTTAACAAATCCATTTTTATGAAACGTTGCCTCATCAGTGAACAAAACATTGTTGAAGAATGTAGCATCATCTTGCATTATGCCTATAGCCCAATTACAAAACTGTAAACGTTTTAGAAAATCGTCATCAGTTAATTCCTGGTGCATTTGAATGTGATATGCATGAAACTTATTTTTCTTTAAGATTCAACCAACAGAACCGTCTACTTATTCCTACACTTCTCTCTGACTAACATGGGGATTCTCAATCGTTACCAGCACAACAGATAACCCATTTTCTTCGCTCACAACATTGTTAATTCGTTCACTTTTTTCATACTGTACATTGCCGGTCCTCACAAATCTATCGAGCAGGTTTTGAAAGCTGTGAACTTTAGGGAGGTTCCGTTCAGGATACCGTTGGTGGTAAATTCTACGGGCAAGCAAACAATTTCTTTCCGACTCGCCCAAAACAAAAGTCATGTCTACAAGTTCTTCATTACTAAAATTCATTTTGAAAAACTAAAACACCTACTAGAACTAAACTCTGATGGTCGATAACTGCGAGGAATGTACGTTTTGCATACGTGCACAACAATTGCTAGATCACGGTGGGTCTGAAGCAGCTTCAAATGACGATGACGAAAATTTGCACCAATAATCTTCTTGCAAATTTCTAATCGGTCTCTTGAAACAAGCTGAAATTCAAAATATTCAGCTTTTTTCCCTGAGCCGTTTTTGAGGAAATTCAATTTTAAGGTCGAGAATTACGAAAAATCAATGGCGAAATTTCAGATGTAGTTTTTACTCATTTTAATAGGCTTTTCTGTAAAGAAATAGCAGGTTCTGTATGAATATGTTTATTTTTCAAGAATTCAACACCAATTTAAGTATTATCATATATAATTTAACAAGTGGTCTAATTTTTTCCGACAAAATTTGTCATTTCAGATATGAGTAGCTTTCGCAACGAAAACTACATGAGTCGACGCAGGAGACGAGTGTAATTTTCCAAAAGCAAAAGCTACGAATGTCTTAAATGATAAATTTTGCAAGAAAAAATTAGACCACGAGTTGAATTCGGCTTGACAATCCATCGAGCAAATTTTTATTTAGCGTGTGTAGTTAATATTAATTTAATTAAATTTGACATTTCATTTTGACATAAATCTTTTCACTAAGAAAAAACCACTAGTGGTTTTTTCTTTTCACTAAGAAAAAACCACTAGTGGTTTTGTTTAATTTTTTTAAATTAATTTTTAATTAATTTAATGTTTAATTTTAAAAACCACTAGTGGTTTTTTCACTATTAAACTAATGGTCCCAATTTGAAAAATTCTGTAATTTGATTGGTTAAAAATTTTCGAGTTGGATTGTCATATATATCTACAATTATTTATTTATTTAATCACTATTTTCATGGAAATATGCGATTTTCTACAAAAAATTTAATGAAATACAACTTTAGAGTGATGTATCGTAATCTAAACCTATGTGTGTAAGATAACAGTTAATTTGAATGCACGAGGCGTTGAAGATAATTTGGACAGAATTTTTAAAGACGAAATTGCAAGTAATGCTTGAATGAAGAATTGCAAGAGATCAAAATGGACTTATTTAGCAATGAATGGAAAATCAGTTTTTGTAGATTCCATACGTTCTAATGGAATGAACAACTTTTTCATTTAGTTCCTACAGCAGCATCCAGGTACTACTTACTTCATCGTATAAGACAGACGAGGTGGTTTGAATTTCATTCCATAATCCAAATATATCTCTTATTACAAGAAATACTCCCTTATTGAATGATGAAAACTGAATGCCGAAAAGTACATCTGTCACTGAGAGGGTTGGTTAGAAATGACTACCTAACATTTAATGTAGCTGTCGTGGATTTAGGAATTTCTATCAGTCCTAATTAAGGTCCATGCAGTATTCTTTCATGTTCCCGATTTTTGTACAAAAAAGACAACAAACTCTTGGGTTCTTATAGTGAACAAGCTATGGAATCTGTACCTGCTGATTTCAAGAAAATCTGGAGCAATTACAAAGTCCCAAAGGAGCATCCAGTATATAATAATAATAATAATGTTTATTCCAAAACAGGTACAAAACCCAAACACTGGAATTTTTCAATATATACAAAGACAACACATTGACATCACAAAGACATTAATAATATTAATAACATGCAAATAACACTACAAAAACCTAGACTAAGACACTAATACAATATAATTTGTATACATCAATTTAATAATAAGTGTAACTGTGTATATGTATAGTATATGTAATTTACAAATTAGACAATAAATAAATTGAATAAATAAAATCTATAGAATATTTAAATTCTTCTATATATGTAAATTTATTTTTTCTTTTGTTTGCTAAAATAATCTAACTACCCTATTACTAATGACAGAGAAATTGTCTGCATGAATGTCACAAAGATGGCTTATAGTATTAAAATTGCTGCACATTACATTAATTGGATTTCTAAGTGCAATATTAGTTCGAGGGATGTTGATGTAAAAGCAGAGACATTGACGTGCGTTTAATCGCGGAACAATAAAATTAATTTTACTTAAGATCCATTCACAATCAACATTACTATGTAACAGACTATATAAAAATCTAATAGACATAAGCACACGTCGAACTCTTAAAGAAAATATGCCAAATCTGTGAAGGAGGTCGTCTTGGTCTACACCTCTTTCTGGGTATACACCATCACACCGTAAGGACATAAATTTCAGATATTTACGTTGGACAGATTCTAATTTATTTTCGTAGGTGCTATGTATTGGATACCAGATGATGGCACCATATTCTAACTTTGATCGAATAAGGGTGACATATAATGTTTTTAGACACTGTTCACTATTAAAAGAACCACAATTTCTATAGATAAAACCATAAATCTTGAATGCTGACGAAACAATAGAATCTATATGATTGGAAAATGTAAACTTGCTATCAAAAATTATACCAAGATCAGTGGTATTTCTTTCAAGCATATTACCATCAATAGAGTAATCGAAGTTGATAACGTTTATTCGTCGCGTGAAAGTTACTACACAGCATTTATCGATGTTGAGCCGTAGATGATTTAATTTACACCAATTAGAAATATTTATCAGATCTCTTTGCAACTCATCACAATCTGTATGTGTTATAATAGACTTAAATAGTTTAAGGTCATCTGCAAATAATAACTTATTGCATTGGATTATGTTTGCTAGGTCATTGATGAAAACTAGAAACAAAAGTTGTCCCAGGTTGAAACCTTGGGGCACGCCTGAAGAAGGTATTATGGGGTCCGATTTAAAACCCCGATACTCAACATATTGAATACGAGATAAAAGATAGCTCGAGAATAAAGATAAAAGCGAGGGTGAGAATCCAGAAATTTGTAATTTATTTAGTAGTATGTAATGATCAATTTGATCAAACGCTTTGCAGAAGTCGGTGTAGATGACATCTATCTGGCCCGAAGAATCTAAAACTTCCGATATGTATTGAGTAAGACAGACAAGATTTGTAGACATTGATCGACCTTCCATAAAACCATGCTGGTATGGTGATATACAGGATTTCAATAAGGGGTAGATCTTACTATACAAAATACTCTCAAATAGTTTAGCAAAATTGCTAATAATGGATATTGGCCTGTATTAATGGATCGCCTTTTTTAAGGACGGGACAGATTCTCGCTTGTTTCCAAGCATTAGGAAAGGTAAACTTTTTAAGAATAAGGTTAAATAATACAAATAGAGGTTTAATTAGTACAGAAGAACAATCTTTAATAACAAAGGCTGGAACCATGTCAATGCCTGCGGTACCTTTATTTTTTAATTTTGCTATGGAAGCTTTAATATCTTCTTCTGATATGTGATTGATATTAATTGATATACTGTTAAGTATACTGTGAAAATTATTATTAGCAAAATTTGGATCTGACGGGATGTAAACATCGTTAAAATAAGCACGAAATGCTTCAACAATTGAGGTAGGATTATAAAACTCATGGCCATTCGCATCTTTGACGAGCCCTGGAATTCTAGTGCATCGTTTCTTTGAGTGTACAAACGCCCAGAACTTCTGTGGATCATTACTAATAGTGTTTTCCATGGATCTCATATAACTAATATAGGATCTCTGTACTTCCTGTTTAGCGAGGGATTCAAGACGTTTATATCTTTCGAGTCGAAATACACCACCATATTTTAAATACTCGCCATAAGTTTTATTTTTCTTTTTTAACATGGAAATAATAGGTTTGGTAAACCAGGGAGGATAGTTTTTATGTTTTAGGTAGACATTTTTTGTGATGGGTACAGTTAAATCAAAAATTTGAAATAGATGCTTGTAAAATTTGCTACAGGCCACATTAATATCATCATCGGCATTAATATAAGACCAATCAGCGTCAAACAACATACTATACAGTAATGGAAAATTAGCTTTTCTGAAATTGTACTTTTTAGCAGCTGTGTTCGCTTGAAACTGCTTGGCATCTTTAATAACATTACCTATTATTATTAACAGCGCTGGGTGGTAATGATCCTCACCCACTAGTGGATGAGCATCCTTAGCCTCCAGGCAATACGTATTAGAAAAAACTAAATCTAATTTTCTATTTAATGAGTTAACAATGCTGTTGTACTGCGTAAAATTAAAAAACTGCTGAATGTTACTTAATAAGCGAGTATTTCTATCTGTCGGATTAATATCAAATGCGGGAACATTAAAATCACCTATTACGACAACATTATCCTTATGCAGTACATTTACAGTTATTATAGAATCAAAAAAGTTTTCAAATTCGTTGTAAGATATAGACGGTGGAATGTAAACAAGAACAATATAAAACACTATTCCATGAACTTTTGCTTTAGCTCCAATAACATCTATAGAAGGGCATGACAATCTTAAGTTAGATAAGTCTAGGGAAACAAGAATTACACCATTATTTGCTGCTAAAGGCACACCACCACGTTTTGACAGACCAGTAGCTTCTAAATCCCGATCACAACGTAAAACACTGTATTAATTAGGAAAAAGTTCAGAATTTTCAATATCCATTGTAAGCCACGTTTCAGCAAGGGCAATGATACTATGTTCATTAACAGACAGAGTTAAAAAAAGGTATAATCTTGGAACGAAGTCCTCTGATGTTCTGGTAACAGATGGTAATTTGATCTGAGGCACAGTGTTTGGGTTGATTTAGTTTTCCATTACAATTTTAGGAACACCTGCTATGTATTTAATTTTTAGGTTATTTTCGCCATTCTATACTCGCTGATTTAGTTTTGCCTTAACGTTTTTATATAATTGTACCTGTCGAGGTGTACGATCAAAGGATATGAATATAGCTTTAAAATTTGGACATGTTTTTAATTTTCTTGCATTCTTTATACATTCATGAACAGCAGCTTGATTTGGTAATGTTATT
Source organism: Agrypnus murinus (assembly GCA_929113105.1). Taxonomy (NCBI): domain Eukaryota; kingdom Metazoa; phylum Arthropoda; class Insecta; order Coleoptera; family Elateridae; genus Agrypnus; species Agrypnus murinus. The sequence continues at coordinate 72,269,668 of OV816027.1, forward strand.
TTTATGGGACGAGGAGAAGAGTTTGCTGAATTAAAGCGTCCAAGTCTAATAGGACGGACGTTAGCTGTTAAAATAGACGCACTAAGTTGTGTTATAATTTCAGTTACTTGAGTCTTTTCGTTTGCACTTCTATTGTCTTTAGAAAGTTCGGAGGACTGCTCTTTCATGCCAAACAAGAGAAGATTATTTTTTCTGTTATTACGCTCATCTATTTCATTGCATACATCTTCGAAATCGAAATCATTTTGTTTAGCATTCATTTCAATTTGTTTAACTTTTTCGGAGAACTCAGTGTGTAGATTTTCAATTTTACTCTCTCAACCTCACTATTAAATCTATTGAAATCTGCTTTAATTGATGATATAAGTTCCTTTAGATCATTAAGTTGTATCAAGTTGTTGTTACACGATTGACAGATAATCTTTAGAGATTTAGACTTAGATCTTGTAATCTTTAGATCAGTTTTAGAAAGATTAATGCAAGATAAATGAACGATGCCCGTACATCCATCGCATTTAGTAGTCGGTAGATTATTTATGCTATTGTGACAAACTATACATGTGCTCATCCTGAGTTCTGATATACATATATGTAGATAACTAACACTTTATTCTCGTGCGTTTATGCAGCAATAGGAATGTTTATATTTAATCAGGATTCAGATTAGAGCAACAAATCAGTCAGCATTAAAAAAAATATATGTGATGACTTTAGAATAAACTCACATGTATTGGAAACTGTAAAGAGACGATGCACACACGTCTAATGCACATGCACTAATTATACCTAATTCTGTGCTCAAAAAGCACCCAAAAAAAAAAGTATATGCAAATAGACTGCTTCGTGCAGTACAGGAATATAATGCTAGACATATGCAATGAATAGAGTTTTCTATATTTTATATAATTTTTCATATTTTCAATGTTTCATAATTTTGTGCTGATTGTAAAATTAAAAATAAGTTTGGGCGTTTTATTTTCATTTATACATCACTCTAAAGTTATATTTCATTTAATTTTTCGTAGAAAAATGCATATTTCAATGAAAATAATAATTAAATAAATAAATGAATATAGATGTATATGATAATACCTAAATTGGTGTTGAATTCTTGAAAAATAAACATATGCATATGGAACCTGCAATTTTCGTACAGAAAAGCCCATTAAAATGAATAAAAACGACATCTGAAATTTCGCCATTGATTTTTCGAAATTTTCGACCTTAAAAATTGAATTTTCTCAAAAACGGCTTGGGGAAAAAAGCTGAAATTTTGGATTTCATCTTGTTTCAATACACCGATTCGAAATCTGCAAGAAAATCTTTGATGCAAATTTTCGTCATTTGAAGCTGCTTCAGACCCACCGTGAGATGCTTTAATGTTTTGTTGAACAAAAACAACCAACACACTTGACAACTAAATAAATAATTGTTTTTAATTGTGTACTTCTTGCACTTTTTTCTCAATAAATCATAAGTGATTACAAATAGCAATAGGGACGTACATACAAAAAATGTTCGTTATTTAATTCTGCATCACAAAGGTACAAAATATACAGGGTGTTCTATTTGAAAAAGTTGTGAATTTTAGCTTTGAAGTTCTCTAAATCTAAAAATTAATTTTGAACATTTTGTTTTAAAGAAGAGCACCCTACAAGCCCCTGCATCAAAATCCCTACTTAAATTCGTCTTCACAGTTGCGGCCGTGAAAGCGGTAAACTGTTAAGTGGGATAATGTAAAACTCAATTTTTTTGAAAAAAAAATTATAACTTCTAAACCGGTCATTAGATGGCGCTAAGATTTTAGATATGATTAAACCTGCCAAAAGAGGTGTTAAATATGCAAAAATATTTGGGGCATTCTATTTAAAAAAAAAATTACCTTAAGAGCCACACTTTTCTACAACATCCTGTATATTTGAAAATAATTTCTCTAGATGCGCCTCTATCCACTGTTTACATCCGTATTAGAACGATTTTTCTAGCTGTTGCCGTTTAGGAGCTATCGGACTTCCCCACACTATTGCCCCAACCGGTATAGGATATGTTGTCCCCATGTTCCAATCACTGAACTTGCTTGAAGGCTTTACCTTTATCTTTATCCTTTACCCTTTTTGAAAGGCTTTCTAAAATAAATTTCAATAAATCACCACACATTTTATGTGTTGCTAAATTTATTTTTGAATTATTAAAAAACAACTGCAATTGCATTTTGAACATGCAACAACTTGTACTTTCAACTAGCTATAAAATGAGCTCAAAATCGCTTTATTCTGCGTTAATTGTGACAAATTACACACTACAAAAATACTTTACACAAAACAGAAGGGCATTCAGGACCATTTCAACCCTTGCAACTGTTAGGATTTCATGAAACTTCTAGTGACAAGAAACAGTCACTTTGTAGACCAAAAGTAAAAATTGGGTCAACTCCAAAATGGGGTGACTTTTAACAAAAATAAAAGAGGACAAACTAATATGATTTTAGGCTCGTGGTTATCCTTTTCTTAATCATTCATTCATTAAATAATAGCTAGCCGTCTTAACCAAATTATTACAAAAATAGGGCTAAAACAATTAAGACATGTTTCACATTACTACCTGGGCACTGTTTCTTACAATCATAAGAAAATTTAGAGGTATGGACTAATGAGTTAATACTTGCGTATGTTAGTACATACATTTCGTTAATGAATCCCTTGCTAGATACTCTGTTAGTGTAACATGATTGGGTAAAATGAATATATTATGACAATCCAAGCATCGATATATAAAATTATATGTTGTGCCGTCGTCTGTAGCGAGCACCGCAGGACCTCCACATTCAATACATAAATATGCATCTAACGCTTTCTAGAACAAATGATATTGATCAGTTAGTAAAATTGTTATAGTATTAAAAACAATAATACTTACTGAATCCATTTTTGGATCAATACAAACTCTGCATTTGCAATTCAAAAAGAAGATTGTTTTTAACATTTCTGTTCGCATTTCCTTTTTTGCATAAGTTAGGTCAATATAAGTTTCAGTTGTTAAAGCACTTGAATATGAACGAAAAACTTCTTCATTTGCTTTTATATCCTCAGTTGCTTTCACTACGATTGTATCACCTACAGAACTGAAATGAAATATTTTGCATTAGTTGTTTCAGTCCAAACCATTGCTCCTTAATAATAATGCATATAACTACTAATGGGTTAATCAATAATATGAAGTGGTCCAGAAAAAATTTGAACCATAAGAAAATTTTTTTAATTTAATTTATTATATTCCCTATGTATTAGTATTTCAAACCCTTTATTATTTTATTGTTACTCCTTTTGATTTAAATACGACAGCCATATTTGTTACGTGGTGCTTGTTTTTTTTTGCGATTTATAAGATACTTCCTTATGAGTGTAATTTAATAACAAAATTAAACACCATTTCTGCAAAACATGCAATTTTTAGAGTGCCATATTTTCAAGAAAGCTGTCCTAGGACTCATTTTTTTTTTAAAAGATACACAGGTGGGGAAGGTTTATGATAAAATATTTTGGAAACGAATTTTTAAAAATATTTTTGGGATTAGATACCTATAAAGGATTAGATTTTTCCAAAATATTTCTTGAGATTATTGATTATGAATTGTTAAACAATATTTCTTTAGGTTTAGGAACTAATAAGGATTAAATCGTTCTAAATATATTTTATTGACTTGGGGATTGAATTTAAAAAATATTTTTTAGTTTTAGGAGTTGAATTTAAAAAATATTTAGGGTTAGGAACTAATAAGGAATAGATATTTAAAAATATTTTAATGGATTAAAGATAAAGGATATTAGATTTTTCCAAAATATTTCTTGAGAATAATAATTATGAATTGTTAAATAATATTTTTTTACGATGAGGGATTAATAAGGATTAAATTCTTCTAAATATTTTATTGAATTAAGGATAGAATTTTAAGATCATTATATTGGGATTAGAGAAGGATGATTTTTCGAAAATATTCCTTTACATGAGGGGTTGAATTTTTAAAAATATTTTTTGGGATTAGAGATTAGATTTTTCCAAAATATTTCTTGAGATTATTGATTATAAATTATTAAAAATATTTCTTAGGATAAGGAACTAATAAGAAATAGATTTTTCAACATATTTTATTGGATTAGGAATTGAATTTTTAAAAATATTTTTTGGGATTATAGATTAGATTTCTCCAAAATATTTCTTGAGATTAATGATTATAAATTATTAAAAATATTTCTTAGGATAAGGATCTAATAGGAAATAGATTTTTCAACATATTTTATTGGATTAGGAATTGAATTTTTTTAAATATTTTTTGGGATTATAGATTAGATTTCTCCAAAATATTTCTTGAGATTATCGATTATAAATTATTAAAAATATTTCTTAGGATTAGGAACTAATAAGGAATAGATTTTTAAAAATATTTTAATGGATTAAAAGGATATTTAATTTTTCCAAAATATTTCTTGAGAATAATAATTATGAATTGTTAAATAATTTTTTACGATTAGGGATTAATAAGGATTAAATTGTTCTAAATATTTTATTGAATTAAGAATTGAATTTTAAGATCATTATATTGGAATTAGAGAAGGATGATTTTTCGAAAATATTTCTTTATATGAGGGGTTGAATTTTTAAAAATAGTTTTTGGAATTAGAAATTAGATTTTTCCAAAATACTTCTTGAGATTATTGCTTATAAATCTTTAAAAATATTTTTTGGGATTATAGATTAGATTTCTCCAAAATATTTCTTGAAATTATTGTTATAAATTATTAAATATATTTTTTAGGATTAGGAACTAATAAGGTATAGATTTTTAAAAATATTTTAATGGATTAAAGATCAAGGATATTAAATTTTTCCAAAATATTTGTTGGGATAATAATTATGAATTGTTCTAAATATTTTATTGAATTAAGGATTGAATTTTAAGAACATTATATTGGAATTAGAAAAGGATGATTTTTATAAAAAAAATATTTCTTATATTAATGATTACAAATTGTTAAAAACAAATTTTACGGTTAGGGACTAATAAAGATTCAATTTTTCTAAATATTTTATTGGATTAGGGATTAAATTAAAAAAATATTATATTGTGATTAGAGATAAAGGATGATTTTTCAAAAATATTTCTTGTTATTAGGGATAGAATTTAAAAAAATATTTTTTAGTATTAGAGATTAGATGTTTCCAAAATATTTCTTGAAATTAATGATTAAGAATTATTTAAAAAAATGTTTTTATGATTCTAGTGTTCTTTAGAGACTAAGGAAAAAAATTTTAAAAATATTTTTTTAGGATTAGAGACTAATAAGGATTAAATTTTTCTAATTATTTTATTAGATTATTTGGAATTCGAGATTAAAAATATTTTTTAGGATTAGGAACTAATAAGGAATAGATTTTAAAAAATATTTTAATAGATTAAAAATAAACAATAATAAGTTTTTCCAATATATTTCTTGAAATTAATGATTATAAATTATTAAAAATGTTTTTTAGGATTAGGGATTAATAAGGAATAGATTTTTCAGAATAGTTTACTAGATTTTAATATTTTTTATTTTAAAAATATTTTTTGTGGTTAGAGATAAAGGATATTAGATTTTTTTAAAATATATCTTGAGATTGATGATTATGAATTGTTAAAAAATATTTTTTTAAGATTATGGACTAATAAGGATTAATTGTTCTTAAGATTTTACTGAATTAAAGATTGAATTTTAAGAAATATTATATTGGGATTAGAGATGGATGATTTCTCAAAAATATTTCTTTATATTAGGGATTAGATTTTTCAAAAATATTTCTTGAAATTAATGATTATAAATTATTAAAAATATTTTTTAGGGTTAGGAACTAATAAGGAATAGATTCGTAAAAATATTTTATTGGATAAGGTATTGAACGTTTAAAAATATTTTTTGGGATTAGAGATAAACAATATTAGATTTTCTCCAAAATATTTCTTGAGATTTATGATTATGAATTATTAAAAAGTATTTTTTTAGGATTAGGGATTAATAAGGATTTCATTGTACTAAATAAATATTATTGAATTAGGGAGCAAATTTTAATAAATCTTGGTATTAGAGAAGAAGGGTTAGATTTTTCAAAACTATTTCTTTAGATTAGGGATTGAAAATGTTACAAACATTTTTTAGAATTAGAGATTCAATTTTTCAAAATATTTTATGAAATTAGGAATTGAATTTTTCAAAAATATTTTTTGAAATTAAGGATTAGATCTTTTCAAAATATCGTTTGGAATTAGGGATTGGAATTAAGTTTTAGAAAATCTGTTCTTGGAATTGGTGATTGATTTAACCCTTATTCCTAGTCATGGATTAGCAATTAATAATCCAAGGATTGCCCAATCCTGGCCATTCTATGAAGAATAAATATCCTAAAATGAGTATACATTGTTATGTATACCGGTGACGATGATCATGTGACTAATTTATTCATTAAGTTGTCAGACTGTACAAAAAAATAATTAGGAAAAGATTAATATAGGAAGATAAGAGTGTTTAACAGGTATAGTGAGTAGAGCTTGATCAATTTTGCAGCAGAATTGGTAATGCCGATGTTTATACTTAGACATCAGCCCATGTAATGGCCGATGTTTAATATTTTTTGAACTTGAAGTAAAACAAAATTATTGAAAAACAAATGACAAAGACATAAAGTTTACCTTTAAATTAAAACCTTTTGCTGTTACTTCTTAAGAATTACAAGGAAATATCTCACATGCAAATGCGAAATGGAATGATTAATTCTGTTGAACTTAATGCACTGCCGGCAAAGCCTAAATTTTACTTCAAGATAATCTTTGAATTCTTTTCATGTAGAAAAAATAAATAGCACCATCATTAAATATTTTGCTGATGGTGATGGCAGATTAAATGTACATGGACTATAAACGAATTCCAAACTAGGAAAATATAATCATCCATAAATAAATAGATAAAGAAATGGATATTACTGGAGCAGGAAAAAGTCAAAAAGATGGCAAAAAAAAGAAAATGGTAATCGAGTGGACACACTTTATGAAAACCTCATGATAATGTCACACATCAAAAGTGCTAGACTTTAATATACTATACAGCAAAGAAAAAGATTGGAATACTGAAAAATACATAGAGAAGGATGACAGAGAGGCAATGTCAGACACTAAAGCTTTCCTAGAAGGAAATAAAAAAAATAACATCCAGTAAAGAAGAATACAGAGAAGCGTTTAGCACAGTACACACTTCCATAAAATACATATGGCTAGTAATCCTACCTATGAAATACTTTGGTGTCTTATATTTCTTTAAGGAGCAACAGGAAGAAGATTTGGTTACACTTCAACTTAATACAACACATTTCTTAGTTTAGTAAGTACTTACTAATAGGCAGTATTTGGTAGACACGAGTGATTCATTATGGCCACAGATGAGCAAATAGTCATCGCATTCATTATTCTCACAGTCGCATCTTCTGTACTATGAACAATTAGCATTGGAATGAGGTTACAATGAAGTTGTGCACAATGGTGAATAAGCAAACTTCCCACTATGTTCATTAATTCTTCATCATCTTTATCTACGTAAGTGGAACATTTCTTCATGCTATCAAAAAAAGTTGTTTTTTCGTACAAGTAATGTGTCAAAACAGCTGCAATCTGCAAAATATGTTTAAAATTTAAATATCTTATGAATGATAGTAATAATTGATCATACTAACTGCAACATATCCTGCCATCAGGCCATTATCGATTTTGTTGATGTTGCTGGGTAAATTATACACAAAAGGATAGTTATTATCTTTCTCACCATACTTCTTCAATCCCTCGTTTACAATGTTGCTTGGTATGCCAGATTCACAAAATACTGCTTTCAACATAATGCGAAAAGCTAAATATCCATGGTTATTTAACGAAAATATGCCTGTACGAACTCCAAAGCATTCCCATCGATGAAACTCTTCCCATGCTGCATCACGGCACTTATCATTGCAATACACATGTTTAACACATTTTTTGCACCTGTAAAATAAAATTATGCCATTTAATTAAGAAGCGTCTCACTAGGTAGAAACATGACAACTTACGGTATGCAACTTGTTAATAATAAAAGACAGTACTGGCAACTTCTCTGTGCACGCACTTTACCCAATACAATTGTTTCATAGGCAAGGCCTGGTTCCACGTTTGTCAAGGTTTTGATTGGGGCAAAAGCAAATGCTTTTTCCACAAACAAGACATCGCCACGTTTAATTTCTTCTTTTGCCACGACACGGTGTCCATGGTCCTTATTGTATCTATTAGTGAAAATTACATATAACTTATCAATAAAGCAACAATGTATTGTAACAAATAATTAATTTGTCAATAAGCTTGTTCACTTATATCTAACTTAAAGTTGATTCTTAATACCACTTAGAGCAGGGATGCACAAACTTTTCATGTCATCCCCACCCCCATTCATTTAAATACAATATTAGGATCGTTTTGAAGGCTTGCAAGAAGCTTTTGGCAGATTTATCCAAATCGGTTCCAATTAATAAAAAAACAATTGAAAATTTCAGATCGATCAGATAAAGAGAAAAGGTGCCCTTGGACCCTAAAATATTCAAAAAAATCCGATTGATGGTCTTCCTCGTTCACGATTCCCCTGCCTAGGTACCCATTCCATTTCAATATTTGTCCATCTACCATTCGTTAGCCTTATTACATGACCGGTCCAGTTCCATTTTAGCCTCTTGCACTGCACCACTACATCAGACACCCCAGTTCGTCTTCCCAATTTTTCGGCTCTAATTCTGTCACTTTTAGGCAAACTTCTAGCATTAATCTTTCCATTTTTCTTTGTTTCATTCTTAGCATGTTCTTCAACTGCTTAGTTAAGGACCATGTTTGAGCTCCATATATAATAGAAGGCATTATACAACTGTTGAAAACCTTTTTCTTCAAGTATGTACATAGGAAATTGACCTTTAAGGGCCCAAATGACATTATGTATGCAGAAATGATTTAGCTCACGTGTACACGATAATGCTTTGCTAGCTTAATCTTAAGCTAGCAAAACATCCGTTTTTTTAAATTGACAAGTACTTAAATTTTTGATTGGGTAGTTAAATAGCACTCAAAAAGCACTTATTTCTCCAATGGGTCCCTTGGGATTCTGCTCACTTTGCACTGCCAGCTTAATCGACCTTGCAAATGGTCGATTGTGGAATAACTTTTTCTAAAACCTGCCTGCTCTTTTGGTTGTTGTTCGTTGCGGCTGCTGTATATTCTTTGCTTTATAATTTGCATAAACAATTTACTTACTGTAGAAGTCAGGCTATTTGGCCTTTAATTATTTACATCTTCATGATCTCCTTTTTTATGCAATAGTATTGTAACAGATTGTTTCCAAGTCTCTGGGATTTCTTCAGATTTTATTGAATAATAATAGAATTGTTTCTCTTAACTTCTGTGGTGAATTTCTTAAATGTTCTCCTAATACGCCATCTGACCTGGGGCTTTATCTTTACCTAAGTATTTACATAAGCATGCATCTAATTCTTTCATGTCTATTCTTTTTACTTCGTTGTTGTCATACGGTAATTGTAATAAACTTTTTGTGTTACCTCTACTGTTATAGAGCTCTGTATAGAATGAGGTCCCAACATCAAGAACATCTGACCGATTTGTTTTTGGGGTGTTATGACAATATCTTAATTTCGTTATCCATTTACTACTGCTAGAAACACTCACTTTCTTCTCAACTCACTCTTGATTTCTCTTTTTACTGATTTATTTACTTCGCAATATTCAATCTTGCTAACAGGATCTTCTTTCTGTCTTAAGCGTTCTCTTCTGTCTATAAATCTTTTTATATTATTTGGTAACTTCTAGGGATGAAACAAACGTTTAATAAAATACACGTTTAAACCACCAAAAATTAAACGTTTACACGTTTAAACGCTTCCGCGGAAAGATTTATGAAACCATTTCTCTATAATCCCATGTCGTTTTGTTTATAATTTATACGCGCCATAAAGCGGACGACTCACGTTAGTTACGTCTACCACCACTAATAAAAACTGTTAAGAGAATATAAGGAACGACGCCGGCGGGATAAATCGCTAAATGCGCTAAAGTGCGGCTGAAATAAGCTGTCGCAAGACGTAAATAGACTTGGAATTAGCTGACCCTTGAAATCATTTACGATGATGCGCGTTTGCGTACCGTGTGCGCTTAACTGGCTCTTACTGTTTCAGCGTAATATGGAATGGAAAACGATACTGATGATGAAAATTAAATACACCACTATTGAATCAGACTCGTCACTCGCTATTTAAACAGCCACTCTGTGTTTGCCCTAAAAAGGGCAATTACAAAATTTAACAAAATAAATAAACGTTATCGAGAACTGATTGCATATGCGTTTCCGCATGTAGACAACGTAGCTTAAGCGTTAAAGAAAACACGTGCGCGCCGACCAATAGCATCGCTTATGGCTGTTTACGTCCTTGCGACAGCTTATTTCAGACGCACTTTAGCAAATTCAGCAAAATACAAAAATACATATAATAAACTGTGTTTTAAGTGAAGTAATTTTGAGTACACTAAAGTCGCTACTTTTCATCATCTACGATAATAAGTGTTTTGATTGGATTATTACCTTAATCAAGTATCGTATCGGGTTGAACGTAGAACGACAAATAGCCGCAGAGAAAGCAAATTGTTGCCTTTTAGCTCTAATGAGATTATTGTTTGCCGTATAATATTTTTGTTCCGTTGAAAATATTTTCACATACACATACGCGTTTAAACGTGTATTTTTATATTAAACGTTTATTTACTACTAAACGTTTATCTGTTAACTGCTGTATACTACAGCCTTTAAAAGCTTCTACATTCCAATCTCTGCACATTTTTTCGAATGTCTGCTTGTATATTTTTTCATTTAAACGGCAATTTTGGGATTTATTATGAGTTGAATTTTTAATATAAAGGTTCCTTTGTTTTTTTAATGTTTACCCTTAAACTGGTTCTCAGCAGTCTGTGATCACTGTTGAATTTAAAATTATTTATAACTTCTGTATTTGTAATGGCTTCTGGTTTGTTAGATAAAACGTAGTCTATCTTGTTTTTGTACCTACGATTAGGTGAAACCCATGACCACCTTCTTCCTGCCCTTTTTTAATTGTATTTGTTATCATGAAATTATGCTGGCGTGCAAAACCAATCAGTATGGACCATCTCTCGTTTCTTGTTCCATACCCATATTTACCTATTACATCCTTATCTTCGGTAGTGGGTTGTCCAATCTGACTGTTGAAATCTCCCATCACTATCATATGCGTAGTTTTTTGTTTTATTAAAACACATACATCTTTTAAATACCCAGTATTTGTTGCCATCATGTCGAACACTAATGCAGTTACGTAATCTTGAAGATCCCACTCAAAAAGTGCCTTGCAAACAGCATATGTCTGCTGTTTTCAGACCTGGATTATAATGCAGGTACTCCAAGAAGTTGTTCAGTATCATCACTTAAAATGACTACAGGAACTATGTCCACTGTCTCTTTAACTGTTAAACCTGGAAGCAGTTTACCGTCCCAGTGCACGACAATAAAATGAAATCCAGTTTCTTAAATTGATTTTTTGTACGACCATGCTATTTCGGATTGTTTACCATACTTGGTTTTAGAACAGTAGGTTATATTTACTGGTTGCTAAGCAAAAACGCGTAGGTAGTAAGTAATTACTTACCGTTCAGTTCTGTCAAAAACAGAACGGTAAGTAAATTATATGTAATTTATAAAATAAATGCATGATCTTTAGATGTCTCTTTCGCGTGAAATCATTTATTTTCTAAATAATTGGACTATTTAAAAAAATGTATGTTGTTTATTTAAATTTGCTCAGGCCTCTTCAATATCCCAATTATATTAGTTTTCAGATTCACTCATTCTCACGAGTTTGACAAATATCGTGACATTCAAAAATAATAGTAATTACAAACGTATCCATGGTGACGACAAAACCTACTTAATGTTTGGTGGATATACAGGGCAAAAATAAATTATCTTAAATCTGTTAGTAGTTTAATAATTATCAATTGGAGTTGTGAAAAACCTTTTAAAACTTTAAATAACCTTCTGATAGCAAAAGTGTGCACGACATTAGTTGCTGCTTAAAAGATTTTTTACAACTCCAATTAATATTTATTAATTGTAGTTTAATAATAATTAACAATTGGAGTTGTGAAAAACCGTTTAAAACTTTAACAGATTGCAATGTCTATTTTTTTATTTCAAACTGTCTAAATTTGACAATTTGGGAGCAAGGGTCGTTTACAATCAACTCCGACGGCTAATCTGCGGTTGCTAGATTCACTCCGGTTTAGTTTCTTCATTTTTTTGGTTTTACTATATCTATAAACAGTTTAAATAGTAAACATCTTTTTGTTTGACATAAATTAAAAGAATGATCAGCATAGAGATAATAGCTCCTCCAGACACCAGGGCCGTCTTCAGTTTGCTTAATTTTCCGGGTGCCCAACAATTTTTAGTGAAAATTTATATTTGAGATAGTGCGGGGAGATATTAAGGGGAGAATGAAATCAACTTTAACTAGTACACAAATTTTTTTAATTTAAGGTATATTTACCTTAGCGACGTGTTTGTCTATATTTATATTACCTTTGATAATGACAGCTTAGCTGTCGAAACAATATTGTCAGGTTATATTTTCATAAAAACTGTGAAACTTTTTATTAATCGTTATTTATTTCATTATAAAATTTTATCTGGGGGTCAACAATGAGTCAGTCAAGACTTTCTGATTTGACACTATTGCTATTATAAATTGAAATTAAGCAAAACTGTGTTAATTAGTTTAATTCTATATTAAAACAATTCAAATTATTTGTTCAACAATTCTATTTTAATTATGTATGGTACCCAAAAATTTGTAATCTTTTAAACATCATAAATATTATATGTAAATATATTTTCATTTTAAATAAAAACATATATAAACTTCTAGGATATTAAATTTTATATTCGATTGAAGTGGGGGACATCAACTCTGGCTACGCCACTGCTTTATAGCGAATCTCTTCCTTTATATGGGAGTGTTCCAATATTTAGTTGTTAGGGCTCATATTTAAATATCATAATCCGTAACCATCTTTGCGTACTCTTACATTATTTTTAATTTTCGTTAGTATTTTTATTATAAAATGATTAGTTTTGAGACAAAAAGATTTTTTCCATGTACCTACTACATTTTCCAGTTAAAATACAAAATGCTGCCATTCTAAATTCAAAATTTGTATGTTTGCCAATTGTTGTTATACTTACTGAAAATCAATTGCATTAGATGCATTGAGGAATGACGGGTTTTCATCCAACGTAGGTAGATTGAATGTCTCATCGTTATTATCAGTACTTGATGTTTTTAATACTTTGGCCGTTATCAACTCAGCAATGGTTTGTAAATAATTTTCTGTAGAAAGTAAAGCTTCATATTAGTTTGTAATAAGTATTTTGGATAGATAGATTAGATAGCTGTTTTTGGCTTTTCATATCAAAAACTGGAAAAAAATTGTAACAGAAATAAAAAGTAGGTAATAATTTAACGGTAAGAACAATTTACCGGTCAAAGACTTTTCTAAGCCTAATTCTAAGATCAGTAACCCTAACCATGTTCGTGATGCTCAATCGGTATAAAAAATTAAAATACTGATTAATTGTCATAGATACAATTGAGAGAGTTAAGAGGAGATGAAATGTTTGGCTTTAAAAGCTGTTGCTATAGTTTTATTCATTATGTAAGAACTGACTTTTCTAGAACGTTAGTAAATATATAATGTATATAACATACGAACATAATGTACCACATACATCTCACCAGTGCAATTGCACCAAGTCACTGGCGTGTGAGTTGAGTTATGGGCTTTCGCACTGGATTAACAGGAATTATGGTTATTATAGAAAAATATGTAGGAATTTGTAGTAAACTTACTTTTTATTACTGTTAGAATTAAAATTAATCTGTGTAGGCAAATGTTACAAAAAATAATTTTTCCAATTTTTCTTGGAAAAACTGTTTATTTGACACTCAAATTTTCTGGAAAATTTGAAATTCTGATTGTACCTCTGGTAGATTTTGGCAAATCATCCATGGCATTAAGAGCTTGTGCTAAAGTTTCTCTCATGTCAACCTTTTGACCCATTTCTTTAAAACATTTTGCTTTTCGAATGAGAATTTTTGGTTTTAATTCGTTTGGATATTTTGCTTGTAAACATAAATTGATATCCATGATACAACTCTATAAATATAAAAATTAAGACGTTTGAAGTATTAATATTAATACCTATGCCTTTACCTGATAGTCCTTCATTTCAAAAAACACTGCAGAACGATTTGCAAGTGCTACAGCATACTCCCTGCCATTGTATGTTGCATAAGACAGGCTCTTTGTATACCAATGCAGTGCAAGGATAAACAGATTCGAACTGAAACATGCATTACCTCTCATTCGCCGTACTTCAGCTTCGCAGTTGCTTTTTTGTATTAATGATTTTTCGTTTAAGAGAAGGTTTATGCAAGAAATTAAATTTTTCCTAAAACAAAGAAATATAGTAGTAACAAATGAAGCTAATCATTTTCCATCTCAGTTATTACATAATTTATAGACTTCTTTTTGACAGATGACTCTCAGAAATTTAAAAAAATTAATTTAAGTAGCTACGTAAATCGTGAATTTTTTAAATTTTAGGGAACGTTTCTGGGAAAAGTATAGCTCATTGGTTTGCCATTGCCTTCTGAGGGAGAATTGATTTTTTTAAAATTGAAATTTTGAATCTGGGTCCCTTGGTCAGCAACTAACTCTAGTTTCAGTAGCTATTGATATATTGCTTGAGCTCAATATTTCAAGGTTTTAAGAATGTCATTCTTTATTATCTTCTTTATTCTAACGCTGAAAGTTCTACTTATTTTGTAATTTACATAGTACGATATTATTTTTTTGTTTTTTTTTAACATTGTCCAGTAACCCTGGAACTTTATTAACAAAAATACGTTTATAAAAGGACAAGTTATCAAAACAAATTATTAACAATTATTATTAAAAAGTTATTTTAACAAAATATTATTAGAAACGTACAAAGATCGTTCCAAAGGTGCATCGAAATGTGTGTCCATGCAAATGGGCAACATATGGAGCATTTGTTATAGTTTTTTTCTTTTGTTTTATTTGAAAAACCTTCATTTTTAAATAAATAATTTTTTAATTGTGTACTTCTTGCAGTTTTTTCTCAATAAATCAAAAGTGGTTACAGATAGCTATAAGGACGTACATACAAAAAATGTTCATTATTTAATTCTGCATCACAAAGGTACAAGATATACAGTGTGTTCCATTTGAAAAGTCGTAAATTTTTAGCTTTGAAGTTCTCTAAATTTAAAAATTAATTTTGAACACCCTGTACATGGTGGGTCCATTTTCTTTCAAAGAAGAGCACCCTACAAGCCCCTGCAACAAAATCCCTACTTAAATTCGTCTTCACAGTTGCGGCCGTGAAAGCGGTAAACTGTTAAGTGGGATAATGTAAAAGTCAATTTTTTTGAAAAAATGTATAACTTCTAAACCGGTCATTAGATGGCGCTAAAATTTTAGATATGAATTAAGGTTGTATATAGGGAGGTTGGGACATCATGTTCAAGGTCATAGCCCCAAATATGGCCGCCGATGTTTTTTCAATTTATAATTGAATAAATTTCGTCTTTCACGCTCACGTATGGGAAATCGAAACAATCGGAAGCCCTTTGCAGCAGAATTACAGCAATTCTTGACGCAACAAGTCGGCATCTTCAATTTCAAATATTTGAAATTTTGCCTGACAGTTGTCACCTTATGACAATTGCTGCAATGCATCATGGGTGGGGCTAGGATGTCCTAACCTCCCTCTATACAACCTTAATATGAATAAACCTGCCAAGAGAGGTGTTAAATATGCAAAAATATTTGGGGCATTCTATTTAAAAAAAAATTACCTTAAGCGGTAATTTTTCACTTTTCTGCAACGCCCTGTATATTTGAAAATAATTTCTCTAGATGCGCCTGTATCCACTGTTTGCATCCGTATTATTAGAACGAGTTTTCTAGCTCTTACCGTTTAGGAGCTATCGGACTTCCCCACACTATCGCCCCACCAGGTATAGTTATTTTGTTTTATTAGTAGGTTTTGATTTCTTTACATTTTTATACAGTAGTCTTACTATACCTGTTTTCGTTAGTTGGTAATTTTTCGTTCAGATAGTCATTTATTAGTGATGTAATTATTTCTTTAAGTTAAAATTTTTTAATAATATCTAATAATTGTATATTATCTATACCGGGTGATTTTTCTGTGGTCCATATTCTGTTATGTGCGTGAATTCCTATTCAGAATTCAGAAAGAACATATGTAAGTGGTTAACATAAATTGTAAATTGAATCTACAACTACTACGAAGAAATAAAGAAATATAGGAAAATAAAATAAATAGTAATAAAGACAACAAAATTTCGAAATATTTTAGAAAGTACAAGTTTACTCAATGAATGGCCTAACTGAAGCTTCTTACTGAAACTAATCATTGATTGTTCGTAGAAAAATTGTGAATAATTTGTATATCTTTGAAATAATTATTTATTAGTTTCTTAAAAAAAAAACTGGTTAAGAAAATCAACTGTGTAAGGTAGCACTATTGTTCAGAACTACCCTTTTTAATTAATAAAGTCTTGAAACAACAAAAATCTAGGAATTCCTGAGACTGCCTCCCAACCCAACCCTGATAATCGGCGATAAATAAATATTAATGTCACAACGAATATTACTTAAAAATAACCAATAGTTCATTTTAAGTTTCGAAAGATCTTCATACTATTAATAACCTGAAAACATTTTGTATTGATTTTGCGAGCCCGGGGAATCCCCTGCTCTTCTGTGAGTTGGGGTTATGGAAACACCCACTCACAGGAATGTTTGGTTGCACAACATATAAGAATAATTTCATCATTACTTTTATAATAATCGCTAATCCGCTAATCGTATTTTCTTATCGTTTATTATTACAACTGGGCATTATCAATGGCCCATTCTCTTTACTAATAGACATAACCAAATCCTTTTCTTAAGAAAGTTTAGAAAATAAGATAAAATTTGATGACAAAGGAAATTTTTTGAACATGCTCTTTTACGAAATAATTCTTGGCTATATTGAATGTATTTAAAAAATAGCTGTACTTACGCTTGTATTATGTTCATGTAATTTTCAAACATTTGGTATTCATTTCTTCCTTTTATATTTAGTGCATGCATACCAAGCCACCAGAGCACCCCTCGTTCCATGTTGTTCAACCAAAGCTGTTCAACAAACGAATCTAGCCGCCTATGAAAATTCGGTTTAGGCTATTAGAACAAAAGAGTAGCTCTTAAATTTAAAAAGTAAAACACTTATCAATACGATGAACAAAGATTGATTACGTTATTTAGCAATTTAAGTTAGCGGGAGTACAACACTTCTGCAAAACACTCAAGAGCCGCGAGAAGACGTGGCAAATGTTACACCAGTAATGAACATTAATGGAGGTTAAATCAGTTTCAAGTACTCCATTGGAGGATTTGAAACTGATTTAAGAACAGTGCTGCCCCTATCAGATTGTTGTATTTTCCCGCTAATTTTAAACTTTAAATCAATAGTAAATTTTACTTTTCAATATAAATAACTATTGTAATTATTGCTACTATTTACAATAATTTTAAAGTTGACCTCTGTATGTTTCACTTTCTAATTAGAAGTTCGGTAATGCCTTATGGCAGGTTTCACAAAGCTTGATTAAGTTCTTATTAACATAATCATGATTAAATTTGAAATCCAGAAATATAATTGGATAAAATTACAGGTGTCTTAAATCCAAGCCAATAAAATTTCTGGGTTTCAAGTTTAATTACGATTAAGCTAATCAGAACTTAACCATCAAGCTTTGTAAAACCGGCCATTAAACTTACACAAACTAATTAGTATTATATAAAAATTCGTTTCGACATCCGTCTAAATATTTAGCTAATATATTATTTAAAGTATTTCTTTAATATTATTTTAACAATATTTATATGGGTCATTCTTTCTGAACTAACCCCCGGCTAGGTCCAAAAATTGGCGCAACTTAGAAAGGCCAGCTGGGGCTCATTTTAAAGCTTGAAACCTCTACTTTCGAATGTCACATGTCTCCTATATGAAAAAGTTTATGTTTGATGTTAAGTTGAAAAAATCTGAAAAAACTTTTTTTTAATTTTTTAACGGCATCGCATTCTTCGTCGAAGAATACATAAATTTTGTCCACAGCGTTTTTTTCCTAGAGTGCTTCGATTTCGAGCAGAATTGAGAACAATTTGCCATTTTTGAAAGTTTATCATTTTTTTTTCATTGAAAATGGTGGTCGGAAAGACTTTTCAGCTTCGGGATTGATCTTATGGGGCCGCATGACCTAAGGCGTTGTAGTCCCTAATGAAATAAAAAAATAATATTAATTTAATAATTATATTTATTATTTACCATTAACATTCCAAGCAATATTTTTATACCATAACACAGTGGTGCACCTAGGACTTTGTCTGGGGAAGCAGCTCTACACTCACACAATAGAATTTACACCCTTACCTGAAAGCTGACATCATCTTTTTTATCATAGTAATCAGAACAGTCTAAAGTTTGCCCAATTATTGCGTCAATTTCATCACTTTCATCTGTTTCGTCTGTTTCATCTGTTTCATCTGTTTCAACTGTTTCATCTGTTTCATTTATTTTATTTTGTTTGGTTTGTATTGCCTAATAAATGACAGGTTTTCCAATTTGGTAATTCCACGACATTCATTCAGTTCTAAACACCATGTACTTGCAATACAGATACATACAAATATGTAGATATCAAACAAGAGCCAATTATTATGCAGTTTAAGTATTAGTTTATTTCAATTAAGTTTTACGTATTCCATTCAACGTTTCTTCTAGGAGGGGGCGGGGCTATAAGCTGGAGCCTCCCTCCCGAAAATTCTTTAATAGTCCAGATCATTCATGTCAAAATCTATGTTATGTGAAAACCTAAATATTTTGATTTGGAGTTTTTATAGAGTAGCCACCTCCCCGAAAAAATCCTAAATACACCAATGAGTTGCTCTAGTAAATAAGTTTAAAATAAATCCAATCTTGAAAAAGACAAAGTAAATATTTACACTAACCACTATCGCCAAAATACATCTTTATACAAATAAGGTTTAGCTCGTGATGTCTGTGATCAATTAACTGAGCTGTAAGTCTTATGCTTCCAACTGGTACGACATGAATGAAAGGAATCATTTGGAAATCAACTTTGAAATTATGCAAACGATAACGTCCCTGTAGAGAAAAAGAATTAACACGCTTCTAATATTTTTTTGCTATATTGACATACTGGAGGAACTGGACAGGTTCCAGGTGTCATACCGACGTATCTTTGAGCTTCGTGCCAAACTGGGCCGAACAAACTATTCATTCCCTTACAAAAGTCTTTCTCATATATGTGCATTAGGTGTATGTACCTGTTTTTATCTAGTTGTGTTTCTAAGTTGAAATGAAACTGGAAAAAAAGGAAAAAAATCTTATGTTTCATCTAACCTAGTCCGAAGATCTTTGATAATTGAAATGAAAACAGAAGATGGTTTGGTAGATAATTTTTAGTTAAAGTTTTCTTGTAATTATCATTTTATATAATAAATAGTTATGCGCCGTAGTGAGTAGACGTGTTTCTTGGTTATTCCGGCTTATTAGTTAGCAATTTTATATTAGTGAGTGATAATAGTACATATTAATACACTTTTCATACACTCTATCTCTCATCGTATTAACCTTTTACAATCTCATTGTAACAGCTGTTTTAAAATGGTTTTTACTCAAGGTCAGAAAACTGATATAAAGGAGGTAATTGAGGAGTGCATAAACAAGGTTGAATTTCTTGACAAAGTAGCTGATAAACTTGCTAATTTGGTCATGGAAAAATTAAATATAAAATTTGACGAAATATCTCTTAAGTGTACGCAATTGGAATCTACTGTAATCACTCTACAAAAACAAAATGAAGAACTAAATTTGAAAATTGATGGTTTAGAGCAATATTCCCGGCGAAGCTGTTTACGTGTTTTTGGCGTGGAAGAAAAAAATGGAGAAGATACCGAACGGGAAGTAGTTCAGATATTTACAAAAAAGATGGGTATTGATTTTAAATCAGATTTTATCGATCGGTGTCACCGTGTCGGCCCAGTAATTAGAGATGTACGCAAATCACGGCCCATTATAGTGAAATTTACTAGTTATAAATATCGTAAAGTAATTTTCGACAATAAAAGCAAATTAAAAAATTCCGGTATTTATATACATGAGGATTTAACAAAAAGTCGTTTGAAACGGATGCGTTTATCTGTTCAAAAATTTGGCAGAGGTCATGTTTGGTCGTTGGATGGTATGATATATGCTAACGACAATAACAAGAAATGTGTCATTCGATCAGAGCAGGATCTGGGAATTGGAATGTAAAAATCAAGTATTTATCAAATCATAAACATTTATTTACCTTTCTTATTCAAGTTATATTATTTATTTACAATATTTTTGAATTTATATTTTTATGTATATTTATTTTGCTGGAAGTAACATAAAACATGGCTAATTTGGGGTTATCTAGAGTAGATTTACTACTAGAATTTAGTGTTAATTAATTTCTTTTGTTTGTTAATTATATTTAAATTACTTCAATTATAAATTTCAGTATATGACATTTAACATTTACTACCAAAATGTTCGAGGTCTTCGTACCAAAGTTGATGTTTTTTATAAAAATGTATTATCGGAATCATATGATGCTATTATCCTTACGGAAACTGGTTTAAGTGATGATTTGCTCTCAGAAGAAATATTTGACGATCGGTATGTTATATATAGAGCTGACAGAGATAAAATTATATCCGGTAAATCAAAACTAGGTGGTGTTCTTATTGCAATAAAAAAATCTTTTAAATCTTCTTTAATTTTTTGTTCTAATGAATTACAATCAATTTGGGTTAAAGTTAACATTTGCGGTAATTTATTTTTTCTGAATGCATTCTACATTGAACCTCAGTCTACCTTAAATCGTTATGTACAATATGTGGAAAGTATTGATGCTTTTGCTGAAATTCTTTACACTGGTAATATTCTTATTGCGGGTGATTTCAATCTTCCTGAAGTTAAAGGTTCAAATTTTGATTTTTCTAACGGCAGTTCTAATGCAAAAACGATGGCAGAGTTTATAAATTTCTTTAACCTTTCTTCTCTGAATAATATTGTTAATATTAACAATAAAACATTAGATCTTGTATTTGCTAATTTCAATGTAACGGTTTCACGAGAACATCTAACGCTTGTTCCACTTGATAATCATCATCCAGCTTTGTTGTTGACTGCTAAGTCTGTAAGTAAAACTAATAATTCCATAAATTCTAATACATTAACATACAATTTCAGAAGAGCTAATTTTCAATTGCTTACTGATATGATAAGACATTGCAACTGGAATGACTTGGATTTGTGTACTGATGTAGATGAAGCGGTGAATGTTTTTTACAATAAAATTAATAACATTTTAGAAGTTTGTGTTCCCAAAAGTAAACCTAAAGCTAGTAAATATCCTTCTTGGTTCACACCTGAAATAATCCGAGACATAAAGTTAAAACAATATTATCACAAGAATAGAAACCAATCACAGTTTCACTCTATTGAATTTAAAAGATTACGTGCTCTAATCAAACGGAATATTAATACTGCACACAAAAACTATTTACAGACTATTGAACATAATATTAGTAATGGGGACTTAAACACTTTTTGGAATTATATAAATACAAAACGAAAGAACCGCGGAGCAGATGTAAATTTTGAATTGGATGGACAGTTAGTCAACAGCAATGGAGTAGCACAAGCATTTGCAGATTACTTCTCATCTGTATACAATCCATCTTCTTCCACTGCTATTTCCTATGATTATACCGGGTGATTTTTTAAATTTCTGATCTAGAAAGCCATGACATAATTTTAAAACAAAAGATGCGGAAAACGTAGGGCGTAGTTTGAATCGTTCGATTTGTCACAACTGTCAGATTTCAAAAATGTTGACATAAACATAACCTACTCCAGTGTAAGTAAGTAGTCAATTTGTCACATAAATGACATTTGGAATAGCAGTGTGATCAACGCTACGCCCTACGTTTCGGTGACCTTCGATACGGCGTAAAAATCACGACTTACTAGATCAGAAATTTAAAAAATCACCCGGTAATTGTGTAACTTCTGATGTTTTAAACATTCAATCACTCGAATTGTCTGATGTAGTAAATGCAATAAACAAATTAAAATCTAGTAAATGTGTGGGAGTTGATGGTATACCTAGTTATATTTTTAAGGGATGCTGTGAGTATTTAGCTAGACCTTTGCTGACAATATTCAACATATCACTTAAGACTTCCACATTTCCAAGCAAATGGAAAGAAACTAAGGTTGTGCCTATTTTTAAATCTGGAAATCGTAACAATGTATCCAACTATCGGCCCATTTCAATACTATCAGTACCTGCAAAAATATTTGAGTCTGTAGTATACAACAAAATCTATATGCATATAAAAAGTTTTATTTGTAATGAACAGCATGGTTTTGTTAAACGTCGTTCTACTGATACCAATCTAATGTGTTTTTGTGAAGAAATTTGTAAAACTTTAGATGATGGAGGTCAAATGGATGTTATTTATACAGACTTATCAAAAGCCTTCGATAAAGTTGATCACTTAATCTTATTAAGAAATTGTCATCTGTTTATGGATTTTCTGAGTTTCTTATTAACTGGTTTGCGTCTTATCTAAACAGCAGAAAACAATATGTACATTATTCAGGCTCTAAATCAGCATCATATCTTGCAATGTCTGGTGTACCTCAAGGGTCAAATCTAGGTCCATTGCTTTTTGTGCTTTTTATTAATGATCTGCCTAACTGCGTTAAGAATTCTAAATGTTTGTTATATGCAGATGATCTGAAAATTTTCAGAAACATTAAAACTATTGATGATGCTAACTTACTGCAAAAAGATATTGATGAATTGCTTCGCTGGTCTAAAAACAATAAATTATCGTTCAATGTCTCTAAATGTTCAGCGATGACGTATTCATTAAAAAATCAGGTCTTAATAACAACATATAACATAGACAACATTGTTCTTAACAAAGTGGCTACTATTAGAGACCTTGGGGTACACTTTGATAGCGTACTCTCTTTTAATTATCATGTGGAAAAAATAGTGAATGAAAGTCTTCGCAATCTTGGTTTTTTAATAAGAAATTGCCAAGGTTTTAATAATACCCAGTCACTACGTCTCCTTTATAAGTCTCTTGTCCGGACAAAACTAGAATATGCTTCACTAATTTGGAATCCTTCTACACAATCTAATGTTCATAAGATTGAAAGAGTCCAAAATAAGTTTTTAAAATTTTTATATTTTAAGAGATTTATACGTAATCCTGAGTATGAATCTTATAATCCTATAAGGCACTTATTCAATCTACCCAAACTAGAAAATCGGAGGTTATCTTTTAAATTATTATGTTTAAATAAAATTTTTACTAATTGCATTGACTCGCCTGAAATATTATCTAAATTTAAGTTTAATATTCCGTGTCATGGTTTGAGGTTCAAATGTACTTTGTATATATCAATTTTTAAAACTAATATGAGATTGCACTCGCCAATTTATTCTCTTTCTAGAGCTTTTAATGACTTTCACCACCTGTTAAAAGTTTGGTATCTTTGGGGTAAATAGCATCATTATACGTAATGAATTACAACAACTTAATCTGTTATAACCATGAAACTTAGTATATACCAGATAATATTTTCATTTTAAATTTTTCTTAATAGAAATAGAACTAAGTTCATTTTTATTTTTTTTTTTATATAATTTTATAATAATATGTTTAAAATATTTTTCATTCAACTTTGGTAATCTCATTAAAAGTGTTTATTTTGAAATGTCTGTTTTACTTATTGGCGAATTGTTTTAATTTTTAGTATATGTAAGAAACATGTAATGAGGTTTTATTAACCTGTTTGTTTCTTGATATAAATAAATAAATAAATAAATATAGTGTAAGTACGAGGTAAGCGCCATAAATTCTCGGCCTGATATAGAAAAAATAAACTTGGTAAAATATAATAATTTTTATTTTTCAATATAATCTCCCCTAATATCAATACATTTATTACAACGTGGAATTAATCATTGAATGTCCTTGTAAAAATAATCTGAAGCTTTTCCTTCAAACTGTTCAATTATAGCTGCTTGTAACTCGTTCTCGTCCTTAAAACGACGTCCCCTAAGGTCTTTCTGTAAATTGAAAAATAAATAATAGTCACTAGGAGCCATATCCGGACTGTATGGTGGATGATCTAATGCTTCAAAGCCGCATTCGCGAATTGTAGTTTGTGAAGTTGCGGCAGTATTGTAGTGGTCATACCTATAGTCAACCAAAGTTATCAGTAGAAGTTGCAAGTCATTTAATCACAAAACAATTTGCAAAATAATCAATTTACCTAGTTGTATTATTACATACAGGTTTAGGCAAAATATATAATTGATTTTAAAAATAACAACTATTTGGTTCAATAGAAAATGTTGGGGATGTTTATTACAGTTTCTTTGGGGTTGGTAATTTGATTTTACATTTAGGGATGTTTATTACAGGTTCGTTAATGTTGGTAGTTTGTGTTGCTAGGGGGTAGTTAAGGAACGATACTTTTTTGTTTTTGGTTTTGGGGATAAGATGATTATGGGGTGTAAACAGGTAGGAAGTAGGCTTGGTTTTAAAAAAATAATTCTCTTCATGTAGGTCCATTTTATTCTTGTTTAATTTATGTTGATTCTAGCTGTGTGATGTGATTTTGATATTATTTAATTAATTTAAAACCCAAATCTCTCGTTGGACCCTATAGATAAGTCAAAATCTATATGGCAACTAAATTTGGTTGGGTTGGGTACATAAAAAAAACTAAGATTCGTTGTATACTTTTTAATAATTTATAAATTAGACCGTTTGAAGTATAAATGTTATTAGAAAACAATGTTTTATTAACGTTTGTAGTATCCTTACAACTAAGTATTGCTAACCGGAAGTGTTATTCGTGCATTTAAATATTAACACAGTTATTAAGTGTCTTATGTGTTTCACTGCCAGTATTTTGATTTGGTTGATTCCTAACCTAACTAAATAGTTTTACCTTGTGACTAAAAGAATGAAGGGATAATCTTTTGGTCTGGAACAAGAGGTTCGACTTATTATTATTTAAGAGTGTATTAATCTTCACGGTGGTAATAAAACCCATGATAGGCCGTGTAAGAGAAAAACTGATTTAGTATTTAAAAGAGGAAGGCTCCACGGTGGCTTAAGCCCATTTGATAGGCCGTGTCGTAGAACCCTCAAATTGTTTTATTTTGTGCACACTTGCATGTTTATATGATTTATATGATATATGTGCCATGTTATTATTTTTCAGTGCTTATAACACACTCTCGCTTATGTAGATATGAGCTTTCCCCTGTTGCTGACAGGAAACCAATGTCTTGTAAAAGACGTTTTCCGATATTTCTTATTATACATATAGGGTCATTCCATGCGAAATCGATCACTAAAATGGGTCGATCTCACGGATTTCGATGAAAATCAATTATGAGGTAGTAATCAACTAAAGAACATAACTTTCATTCATCAATTTGCTATATTACGCAGAACTTCGGAAATATTCAACCTAAAAAAATTGTCAACACTGCTTGCACGTCTTTAAAGAAATATAAATATCTCGAAAAGTATTTATCCTAGAACAAACATTTTTTTTATAAATTACCCACAAGAAGACGGGCTTTTTGGACGGCCTAATAATTTTTTGCTACCAAACGTATTTCTATTTTTTTCTTAACGAAATATTCTAAAATTGCAAAACAATCGGTGTGGTCACATTATTAAAAATCTGAAAAAAATTGTACAGATTCTTTGAACATTTCTGTATTTAAATGCAAAATGGCAAGCTGGACATTTTAATAGTTTTTGCAGGAGAAATTTTTATGGAGCGCATTACAAGCAGTTGGTGCACCATACGCTACCATTTAGTTAGTAATAATACGATTCATATAATAATAGCGATCTGTCTTAACTAGTGTACATAAGATAAATGCATCTATGTGGATATGATTATACTGATTAGTTAATTACTAATTTAATTAGTATTTAAATCGGTTTCTTCGGGTGTGTTACATAAATAAAGATCCTAAAATATTATAATGCAATAGCTTATTTAATTTAAGTTTTATTAAACATCAGAACCTACAATAGAACTCGGAAAAAGCGTTTATCGGTGCAGCTTTTCCGGACTAAGTGTAAACTGTTTTTAAATTTAATATTAAAAACAACTCATTTTCTGGTTGGACGGAGAAAAAAATAGTAACAGCTTGATCTAGTAAACATCACTAATAAGGTTTGTAAACAAAAATGTATAGGTACTGATTCACTCTTGGCCAATAATACGTCTTAAATGATATTGCTCGACGGAAACCACGAGAAGGTGGTGAATCGCCTTCCGTCAGGAAAGGTTTAGGAAAGAGGATAAAGGAAAAATGGGAAAAATAGAAAGTCGAGGATAGGAAAGATGAATTTAAAGAATTGCACGAATTACCTGAACAACGGAGCTTTCCTCTGAGGAAGAAAACGTTTTGGCTATAAGCTCTGTCTGAGATTGAGGTAAAAATCCATGAAACTTTCGTGTACCTTTTACGGGTACAGCTAATTGAAATCTATTTGCTAGTTCGACAGTATGATTTGCGTGCTCTTCTTTGGTGCAGTATTCTATATTAAGGTTTTTTATATTCTCATTAGCCCATTGGAATAATTGTAAAGGATCTGTAATTTGATCAGTATGTGGTCTTTGCAGGCTCGCATGCTTGGCTAATCGTTTGATAGTACCCCCAAGTCCATCACATGGGCCCTTTCCATGGGAAGTAGCAAAAAAGTGCCATTCACCTTGTATTCCAAAATCTCTTTGGTGATAAACTAAATTTGCAAAATTGTACTTATTTTTGTACTGGGAAGCAGCTCCATCCGAAAAGTAAAACATCTTTTCAATTCTATTTTCAAATTTTGTTTTTACGAATGAAGTTAGCCGACATTGAAAAAGATGAACAGCACTTGTGTCATGCGTAAGGCAGTCGGAAATTATCACAAAATTTTCACTTTTGGTGTCATTATTACTGCGATGGTATATAGTAAAAGGGTGAATAGTCGCTTGTGTGTTAGTCCAGTGATAGCTTTGTACTTCATCCTGAATTACGAAAGAATAGTTTTCGGGAAAATCTGCGATTACTACTAATTCATCAATACCAAGATTTTCTTTTCTTTCTTTCAGAAAGTCGCTTTGCGTTCTGGCAATAAAATCATGCGTTTGAAGCTGCCGCAACTGTTGTAATAATCTATCAACATATTCATCGGGTGTACAAATGGATGTTCGCAAGGTACACCTATCCGTTTGTGTCCACTCTTTATATTCGATTTGAGTTATAAAATGTTCATCGAATAATTTTTCCATACGTAATTGTATGCCTTCAAATCCAGGACACAGACTGCAGTTTTGTAAATGACAAGACGTGGAAGGTGGTTGGCACATTACCATCACTAGTATTCCCTTATAAGTTGTAGGAAAGGCGACTGTATCCGTTTCAAGTTCGCCTAGTTTTGCTGCCATTAACATTAATTTGGGATTTTGGTGTATGACACATACACACACGGAATGAGTACCACTGGATCCTGCTAACACGCATTCTTTTGGCCGCAAAGACGCAAATTTAGAAAATCCTACTTTTTCCAGGGGATATTTTTCTTTGAAAGCCTCATACGTTTCTTTTAAATTGCACAAAACCAATCGCTTCTGTACGTGTATCCGACGATTTTCCTGCTTAACTGAGACAAAATCTTTTGCTCCAGGCATCATTCGGCTTATGCTATCATCTTTGTAAAAATCAACTACACGGGTTGCTGTAGCTGCTGATAAAGTCTGACCAGGTTTCAAATTGGGAGAAGAAAGTAATCCTTTTACTTTACGTAGATTTTTAGCCTTACGTGCCATATAAAAAGTTGTTCCGAATTCTTTTATTATTTTTCTTATTGACCAACTCTCTGGAAGTACTGTGAGAATTCGAACTTTTTCACTGGAATCTGCCACGGACACGAACTTCTCCTTTAGATCTTTTATGATAGTACCGCCGACCGTTTCTTCTTCCTCCGAACTATCACTACTATCTTCGAATAGCTTTCTCTTTAGCGCTTTCTGGATTTTATCAATCTTCTGACGCTTGTTTGGATCTCTGCTAAAATCTTCCTTTATTGGCGACTCTTTGATTATTGGAAGCACCTTATTAACAGCTGTTATAATCGTTTGCCTCTCAGTTTCTTGGTCAACAAATACAGCGGAAGTAGTTGATGTGGAAGATCCTTTATTTTCATTTGATGATGACGATGATGATCCTGGAATATCAATTTCAGATCCTCTTGATGTGCTAACATCAACATTTTCTAACTCCCTTTCGCCTGTTGTAGCTATATTCTTAAGTCGACATAGATTTAGTCGACAACTAGAACATATATATTCTCCTAAAACTAAGTTAATGTCTTCACACAACGCACGTAACTGTCCAGGCACTTTTCTCACATTTTTTGTTACGCGATTATGACCTCGCTTCTTATGGGGGTTACAACAATAAAATTTTGGCATTATTGAAAACTCGTGATATGTAACTTCATGAAGTTCACAGAACAACAACACGTTATCAACTGCTGCTGTTTTCTAAAAACCAAGTTTATATTTAGTTGTCGGTAAAGGGAAGTAAATAGTATAAAACCAATAAAAGATAGAATAAAAGACTAATTGTACTCTGTGTCAATGCCGTTACCGTCCTTTTTTCTAAAATTGCCTGTCGAATATTTATGACTCGAGATCCAAAGCTATATGTACCGTTATAACATAGTTTGAATGTTGAAAAACACTCTTCGTCAAACTCATTTGTAGAAATAGGTAAATGTTTTATTGTGCCTATTGTTCAAATAGGTTTTAAATGCTATTGTAGTAAAAGAGGACCGAGACAGGACATATCAATTTTTATACCATGCTACCAATAAAACTTCAGTACTTCATCATAAACATTTTAAGAGTTTATGAGATCATAAACATTAATTTACTATAGGTACCCTTTTAACGGAACAGTTGGAATTTATAATACGAAGCCGATCTGAAATACACAAGTAATTAACTAATCAATATAATCATATCCACATAAATGCATTTATCTTGTGTACACAAGGTAAGACATATCGCTATTATTATAGGGACCATGTTATTACTAACTAAAAGGTAGTGATAGGATTGCGCCGGCCGGTCGTGGGCTATGGTGCACCAACTGCTTGCAATGCGCTCCTTAAAAATTTCTCCTGCAAAAACTATTAAAATGTCCAGCTTGCCATTTTGCATTTAAATACAGAAATGTTCAAAGAATCTGTACAATTTTCTTCAGATTTTTAAAAATGTGACCACACCGATTGTTTTGCAATTTTAGAATATTTCGTTAAGAAAAAAATAGAAATACGTTTGGTAGCAAAAAGTTATTAGGCCGTCCAAAAAGCCCGTCTTCTTGTGAGTAATTTATAAAAAAAATGTTTGTTCTAGGATAAATACTTCTGCGTTCTGCGTAATATAGCAAATTGATGAATGAAAGTTATGTTCTTTAGTTGATTACTACCTCATAATTGATTTTCATCGAAATCCGTGAGATCGACCCATTTTAGTGATCGATTTCGCATGGAATGACCCATACGTTACTCTCTGTTAGGATAGTTTTTTAGTGAGGTTAATTATATACTATAACGTTTATACAACAACCTACAAAAACAAATAACGCTATTACTAGAAATTGCAAAACGAAATTTCTATATTGTGCCATTGTGAAGTACTGACTGTGCTATTATTTCCTTCCTTTTTGTTGTTACAAATAGTTTTCAATTTTGATTAGTTTTTAATGTGTAAAATACATCATGATTTCCAAACTCGAAACTTCCGCTAAAGATTATTGTTTGTTATTACTACAACTACGTTTTATTGTTTTAACTGGACATATTAATGATAATGAGAAAGGGTGTTCAAGGTTGTATATATCTAATTGGTTAAAAATTTTCATTCAGTAACAAATAAGTATTGTACTGTAATGATATCTTGCTATTTACATATCAAATACACATCATTACATACATACTATCCGTCCACCGAAAAATGAGCTCTGCGTCATCTTTGCAAGAAATTATCACAGAAAGCGTTTTGTTGTGCTTTACTCTCATTATCTACGAGTATGACGAAGATAGCATTACATTAGCACTTCTTTGGTTTTAGTCTTTTTATATATATTTTTTCAAATACCTTTGATAAGACAGGCAAGAGACTTATTGGTTTAGTTATGAGCTAGTTTCTTCAGGTTTTTTTCCGGGTTTCAATACCATAATTATTTGCGCCACTTTCCACATGCAAGGGAAATAGTTGAGTCGAAGTATCGCATTGAAAATGAAGGTTATTAATTTAAAACATCTTGCAGGTAATTCTTGCAACACTTTGGCAGTGATTAAGTCGAAACCAGGCGCTTTCTTGGTTTTAATTTCAGACCTGATTGTTTTAGTTACCTCTTTTATTGTTGTATTGTTGTGAGGTAAATCTAATTGGAATGGAGTTTCAAGAAAGTTTTTAATTTCATTTTCTTCGTCAATGGTTGCTTCAGAAGGGTGTGGTTGGAACACTTTTTGGAGGTGTTCAGCAAAAACTTCAGCTTTCTCCTTGTCGTTCCTAGCCCATTGATTGATAACAGTTTTAATGGGAGGGTTGTGTTGGTCTTTTTAATCTTCTCGTTGCTTTCCATAGAGAATATTCCGTCGTTTCTGTAGCCGTTAAGCTTCGTAGATAATCTTGAACACCTTGATTTTTGATGTCTAGTAGCATTTCTTTTAATTCTTTTATTGCCTTGTTGAGCTTACTTTTGTTTTCTGCAATTCTAGATTGTTGTAACTGTTTTCGCAGCCGTCTTTTTTCAATAATTTTCTGTTTAATAGTACCAATTGGTACTTTTTCTGTTTCATGGGTAAAATGTGAATTTGGAGTAGCATACCAGGCTGCTTCTTGAATATCTTTGGTTAGTTGTTCTACCGCCACATCAACGTCTCTATTAGTTTTTAATGGGAGATCTAGTCTTATTAATTTATCCATTTTTTGCCTAAAAAGGTCCCAGTTGGTATTTTTGCTGTATAAGGATGGATGTTTATCTTTGTTCAAGATTTGAGAATAAATTGTAATTTTTACTGGTGAATGGTCAGACGATAATTCTAAGCAAGTTTCTGCCTTACTTTTCTTTATATCGATGCCTTTCGTTATGCCAAAATCTAACAGATCCGGTAGTTTTTCTTTATCCGATGGCCAATATGTTGGTTCACCTGTTGATATATACTTCAGGTTGTTATTATCCATGGCCTTAAGCAATTCCCTTCCCTTGGTATTTGTTAATCTTGAACCCCAAGTTTTATTTTTGGCGTTATAATCGCCGCCTGCTATAAATTTGTTACCTAATGTTTTAAGAAACATCTCGTAGTCTTCTTTTTTATTTTTGTGCTTAGGTGGGCAATATACTGCCGAGATGGTGATTGGGCTCGTTCCATCTTCAAGGGAGATGCTAGTGGCTTGCAGAAAATCTTTAGAGAATTTTTCTCTTTCATAATGCTTGATACTATTTCGAACTATTACTGCTGTCCCACCATGTGCCTTATTATCTGGGTGTTTGGTTGTGTATATTTTATATTTTTATATTTAGGTATCCTTATGTAATGTTTATCAGTAAGATGTGTCTTCGATATTAGCATAATGTCTATGTTGTGGTCTGTTATGAATGTTTTTAATTCTTGAGCGTGTTGATGTAAGCTATTGGCATTCCAGATTACGATCTTATAATTACTTTGTACTGCCATTAAGCTAGTTTACTGATGACTGTGGTTAGTAAACTAAGCATAGTGCTTATTTGCTCGGTCAGCTTAGTCATGATTTCTTCTAGCTTGTTAAGATTGTTGGTTTGTTGACTGTTTGCGAGTGTTGTTGGATGGTTGTTATTCTGTAAATTATTTTTGATAGCTTGTACATAAGTCATATTTGGTTGTATTTTTTGGGTAGGAATAAGTGTATTTTGTGTTTGAATCAACTTTTTTTCCCTGAGGGCTGGGTAAAGCCGTTGTTGCAATTGTTTATGTACAATGCAGCCTCGATAGTTAGCAGGGTGATCACCACTGCAATTGGCACTTTTACTTTGTTGTCCCGAACTTTCCGTTCACATTCCATTGTCGGGTGAGTACTGCGCATTTCACGCATCGTGACATTTTGCGACAATAATTTTTAGTGTGGCCGTATTCTTGGCATCTTGCACACTGGGGAATGATTCGCTTAGCATGAGGAGGTTCGAATTTAATGATATTTTGTTCTAATTTTGTAATATTGTATATTTCATTATTATTCTCATTAGGTTTGAGATCTATGAACCATATGGGGAGTTCTATTTTAGTAACTTTGTGTTTCATTTTATATATATATATATATTTACCACTTCGTGTCCTTTTTCTTTCAGAGCTTCTTTAATACTCTCAGGTGCTGTAGAGGGGTGGATACCTCGTAGTACCACTCTAAAGCTTTTTTCAGTTTTAGGCCTGTAGGTGTGATACTCAGTTTTCCTTTCATCGAATATTTTAATGACACCTAAGTAATGTTCTGTTCTTTGTAATTGTATTTTTACTGTTTCAGGACCAAGTGTTTTTACTATGTATTCATTAGGTGCTATTTCGTTTAAAGTTTTGTGTATATGTGCGATATATCCAACATTATAGACAGTTATAGGTGGTGGTTTAGGGACTGCTGTTATTTTTATAGACTCGTTATCATTTCCCTCGGTTTTGTCTTCCAACAGCTGGTTAAATCGATTTGTGGTATCAAATGGTTTTTTTAACCAGTATTCGGTAATTTTTGTTTGTTTTCTGCTAATTGTCTCTTCTGGACTTCTTATACGTTTTTTATTTATTACATTTTGCTGACGTTGAGCATTCCTGAGAGGTGCTAAGGAAATCTGAATTGTTAGGTTGATAATTTTGAATTTTATTTGCAAAAGGCATTGTTACTTGCGGCTGGGGGAAGTGAAGGCCCATTGTTTGCATTTGCTGAATTGGAGCCTGCATTTGTTGATATGACATTTGTTGGTTCGGATCATAATAAATTGATTGTGATGGTGCTGTTGGCACCGGCATATTAAAGTCACTAGATAATATAAAGTACCGCAATTGGTTTGTCCCATTATAACGGCGCCAAAATGGCGGTGATCTGGTGAGTTTTGCGGACTTTAGTGATTGAGTTGGCAACCAGCTGATCGCTGTTGACAGTGTTGACATATGAATATTATGAATGACATGAAAGAGTAATTTTTGTGAATTTGTTTGTGTTTGCGTGCGTTGGAACCATGCCTAGTTGTTGTTTTACTGGATGTCGAAACCGTGGCGAGAACGGTTTTCGGTTTTTCCGAATACCAACAGCAAAAAATGATGATCGGCGTAAAGCATGGATTGCATTTATCAATCGAGTTGACTTACCAGAACGAGCTTTATTATGTGAGGTAAGTATCCTATATCCTATAGGTATTTGCTCGATTCTTTCATATTCTTGTTACCTAATGTGAAGATGTATTTTTTGTAATTTTCAGGCACACTTCGAACTTGACCAATTCGAATTAAACAGGTTGGATAATCGGAAGTTGTTAAAAAAAACTGCAATTCCAACGATTGCAATAGCTGACTTTCCACGAAATGAAGGAATCAAACGAAAACGATTAGGTAAGATGCCTTTTGTTCTGTTCCAATTGTTAATCATATCTAATTGCAAATGTTGCAGACCCGAGTGCTAATGAGACAACTTCTCCAATTGTTACCAATCAGGATCAAGAACATTTAGAAACAAATTCTGCACTACACTCTGGTTAGTAGAACATTAAACATCATAATCATTAATACTACAGACACTGTTTATCTATAGTTGAATGCATCACATGCAAGTAATTATTTAGTAATTCGTAATTTCTGCTGAAATTTATCTAGTAAAAACTGATGATAAAATTATACTTCTATATTATTTCAGGTACATCAGCTGACTATAGTGAGCAAAATGAAAATGATCACTTGAAATGTCTACAAAATGAATTAAGAGCAGCTAAAGCACAAATTCAAGCTATGCAAAAACAAATTAACAACCTTGAGGAAAAGTTCAAAATGCTGTTTTCAGAGGATCAAATTCATTTATTAAAATATGGCAATCACCGCGGAAAAGAATGGTCAAATGAAACTATACAAAAATCACTTAAGCTGTACATGGCATGTGGAAGTAAAGGTTATGAAGAACTTATCAGACAAAAATTTCCTCTACCATCAATCAGGACACTCCAATTGCGTATTGAAAATCTGAAATTTAAACCAGGTTTGCTTGAAGATGTTTTTGAATTGCTTAAGTTGAAGGTGATGTAACTTTTACCCCCCGTTGCACAAAGGTTTATCAAAATTAATCATTGATCAACGGCTCATCAAAGTCTGGTATACTCCGCCCAGCGATAGATTGTGGATTTTTAAACCTCCCGTCATACGTATAAATACTCCGTAGCGTTTCAGTTAAGTCTCTTAAAATGCCCGGTTTTTCAGTCGTTAGTTAGGATTAGTTAACTACTATTTGAATTCTTGTTACAATTTAGTTACAATCATTGCCATGGATATTAACGAACAAAAATGCTCTTACTTTTAACGCAAATTGCGACCGATTTAACATATTTTTACAACAAAAAACATCATTAATAATTTCTAACCTCCTCACAATCTATCGCTGGATGGAGTATAGATATTGTTGCAACAGTGGGTACCTACCATGGTTTGATGAGCCGTTAATCAATGATTAATTTTGATGAACCTTTGTGCAAACGGGGGGTTAATTTTACTTGTCAATCAATACATTGTCTTTTGTTGTAGGTTGCCACATTTGAGCCACACTCAAGGCATGCTGCACTATTGTTAGATGAAATGGCTATCAAACCATCGCTTCAGTTTGACAACTCAACAAAGTCTGTTGTTGGAAGGCCAACAATGTTGTTATCTGGGAATTTGGACAGTTCTAAGGAACTAGCATCACATGCGTTAGTGTTCATGCTCGCTGGAATGAGTACTAGATGGAAACAGACAGTGGGGTATGAACTGACTGCAAAATCATACAGTGCTGATGAAGTGCTGAAAAAACTATTTCAATACATTAAGCGAGCTAGTGATGTAGGTGTAACAGTGAAAACTATAATTTCGGACATGGGTCCCCTAAATAGAAGTTTCTGGAGACTACTTAACATTTCAGCCAGTAGACATTCTAAAATAGTTAATTTTTGTCCACATCCCTTGAACAAAGAAGAAAGGTTGTATATTATGCCAGACCCTGTTCATGTGTTTAAAAATCTGGCTATATCACTGACTACGCACAAAATTTTTGAAATTGATCTAGTAATTCAAAAAAAATATAAGCTTGGCAGTGGATGTATTGACATTGGAGCCATAAGACAATTATTTGATTTAGATTCAGAAATGGATTTAAAAATCGCTCCACGACTTAAAGGACACATGTTTCATCCTACCCACTTTGCAAAAATGGATGTCAGTACAGCACATGCTCTTCTGCACCATGATACAGGTGCTGGCATTGAATATTTCATTGCGAAAGGGAAAATTCATCAGGCTCATGCAACGACTGCTTGGTTTTGTAAGACTGTATTTAAGTGGTTCAAAATAATTACCAGTAGACATACAAAACTTGCTTGGTCAAACATAGACGAGAGCATACATGAAAACACTGTGGAGTTTATGAACGATTTCATGACCATTATTTATGGTCTCAAAATTGGAGGCAAGTCTGAGTGGAAACCTGTCCAATCGGGAATAATATTGGCCACAAAAACTGCGCTATGTATCCAGGAAGAATATTTGGAACAATATGGGTACAAATATGTAATGGGAGGTCGTCTAACACAAGATGCACTGGAAAATTTATTTTCAGTAATCCGCAGTAGAACGCCAGTACCTGGACCTCATGAGTTTAAGGTTGCATTGAGACTGGTCACTCTATCCCAATATGAGTGCCAGATCGTACGGGGGAATTACGATACTGACACAAGAGCTCATTTAGTAGATTATTGTAAAAATAAAAACAGGGATTTTGACATGGTACAGAACGACACTATTTGTTCAGAAATTGTTACAATAGATACTACCGAAGAGTCTGATATATTGAAACAAACCTTATATTATTTGCTGGGAAGTTTAATACACGGTTTAAAGATACGCTGTCCTAAGTGTATTTCCGCCATAACTCATTTAACCGACGAGAAAATTAACCCTTCATTGTTAACGCAATATAAGGAGTTTAAAGAAAACAAATTGATGTATCCAAAACTGGAAGTGTTTTCATATTTTCTGGGTGCAGAAAATTATTTTAGACAAATTAGATCAGATTTGATTCACAACAATTGCAATTTTGAACAAGCTGCGGACATATTCATAACAAAACATGCATTGGATTTGTCACAGTGTCACGACTTTAAAAATAACTGGAAAGCCCTTGTGCGGGTTTTTTTCCGAACACGCTTTTTCTTTGCTTTGAAGGAGTTCAACAAGAGTACACAGGAAAGTGTCGACACCACAGACAGAAGTTCTAGAAGCGTTGCAATGCGTGACTTGGTGAACAAAGTGAAATAATTTGCTCCCCTACGTTATTTTATTATAAATTTAAACTGTATTTTTTACTGTTTTCTCAATAACATGAATAAATTCTTTTTGATCACCTACTGTCCTTTCACGATTTTTCTATTATTTTATAAAATATACAATAATCTGTGCACATATTATTGTATTTTTGTAAATTTAAAAAACGGGCAGATTTTTAAATTTGCCGCTTATTTTGGCGCCAAAATGGCGGTAATTGCGGTACTTTATATTATCTAGGGACTTTACGGCATATAATACTGGGAGCCAGCCATTTGGCTGTTCACCTTTTCTACGTTTATTTTTATTCACTATATTTATATTCTTTTTAATGTAATTTAAATTTAATTTAAATCTGTTTGTATAAATACACACTTATCTTATCACGGCGTCCACATGAACCCGATAACCTCTTTTAGTATCACTCACAACCACTTTCAATACACGTCTTTGCTTCATGAAAGTAAAATGAGTACTGAAAAAAAAAATTAACATATTGCCACAAAAAAAACAAAAAAATAACTACATTTATTGGCAAAATTAAGGTATTTCACAGATTTCTGGAAGAAAATGCCAAAATTATAGGCAATGCTGTATGCGGTTATGAACATGTGACTTTATTGTAAATATGTCACAGGTATCTCTGATACCTGTAGACTGTAGATTTGATTGGCACATGTGACATTTGCTGAGTTATTTCTTCTTTACATGTTTTTCGCGAGTGTTATAGTATTGCAGTTCTTCTCAGAACTGATAGAAAATCGCAATTTTACCTAATATAATACATATTAATATTATATCAGTATAAAAGAAGACACTGCATTCGTAGTCTCATCAATTATTGCTGAATTTACTAAACTATAGTTCGATAGGGAAAAATAAACCGTGGAAATTTACTTCCTTTATTTTGAGTACAAGAGGTAAGAAACGTTAATTATTATTATTTATGATCATATTGTACTACAATTGTTTGTTTATTGCAGCGAGCAGCTGAGGCTTTAGAAATTAGTATTTCAACTGTTAAAAGGGGGCCGTAGTAGAAACCAGCCAGTTTTATCTAGTCCTGGTAAAAAAGACAACGCAAGAAGTTGAAAACTGCAGACCTAGCAGATTCTTCTAAAATGGTCGCCAGAGAAACTGTACATAAGTGAAAGTAAGACGTTTGATAAATTTTGATTTTATAAAGTCTATGTTTTGTATCGTTTCAGAAAAAGAGAAGATACAGAATGACAGACAGATAGACGCTGCGTTTTATGTACTTAATATGTATAATAAATAAACAAGAGAAGATATGGATAAGTAATAGATATTTATGCATTAAGGGAGATATGAATGTTTTTTCCCCCGAGGTTGACGTGTTACAGACCAAGGGCCGAAGGCCCGCGGTCTGTAAGTCTACCGAGGGCAAAAAACAGAATATCTCCCGTAGTGCATTAAATATTTTATTTTTTAGTAACATCATATTCTTTATTTTCAACTTAAAACGTAAAAAAACATTCAAAATTAAAATAAATTGTGAATATCAAAGGTGGTTTGACTGTGCCGTTGTTACGATGGTTGCTACAGTTGCATGAATTTGTTTTTCAATCAACAACAAAAAATGTCTGAAAGCAGCAGCGTTATTCCTCACAGTGTGATTATAAAAGCGGAAAAAGCCAGTGAGTTATTTGTTCCGAAGAAGTCTGAACATTTGTACATCAAAGAATATGACCGATTTCATGTATGGATGGTGTTAAAACTCCCTTGGGAGATATGAGTTGCTTTTCATAGTTGGTATCTAGGACGAAAATAATCCATATCATGTTACTAAAAAATAAAATTAATATTAATTCTATTGTAATTAAGTGCTTTAATAGCATTTAAGTTGATTAAAATATTAAATAGCAGAGTTTTGTTAAATGTAAAACTGTATTGGAAAAGAATATATTTCTCCATATTAACGGTATTATACTATTACAATTGTTAGAAATGAGTTAATTTCTTAAATATAAGTGAAAGTGATTTCTTGTTTTTTAGTACTTGGTAGTTCTGTAAAACTAGAGAACGTGCAGTACTAATAGGTATTCGCGAAAATCTAATTCTTAGTTTCCTACTGAAAATGTTTTAAAACTTTCCAAAACAACAGTATCAATGTTAAAATCTAAAAGGTTACAAACGACCAAAATTCCTTATACCTAACATCAAAAAAATCACCTGCTATGACATTTAAAACATGGTAAAAATCAATAATTGCCAAACTATGGATGATGATTTGACTAGGAGTTTTTTAATCTTATACCACACAGAGAGCATCGATGACCAGCGTTCATCTTTAGCTGGACGGATAATATCCATCAGAGAGGCATTGCATGATGGGGATATTGCCATAGCAACAAATATCAACAAGAAGAATAAATAAATATCTTATAAAAAATACACGTCTTTTATAACCTTCTAAAAGAATATAACTTATAAGATTGTGTACAAGACCATACACTGAGAAAAATATCACTAACTATATTATAGTAAACCGATTTTTTGTTGTTCTAACTTAATTTTAGCAGCGTTAACTAAAAATCTAGGTCAAAATAAACAAACGATTTGTAAAGTGAACTATTTGTTTATGGTCAATCGGTCTTTGGCAGATCTTACTGGGCTTCTAGTAAAATCAACCATTAGTATGGGTAAAGTCAGCTTAACAAGGATTTTACGTTAGCAGGGCTATTTCATTCTATAACTCGGGCTAAAATAGCTTAAAAAATTGATTTAATCGACTATATAAACAGGTAAAATAAACCAAACCTTACGGTTGCCATTCGAAATAGTAGTTTTCACTTTGTAAAATAAAGTTGAATTTAGAATAATGATGTCATACATACGTACATAAAAACAAAAGTAGCTTTGTTATTTGATATCCATAACATATATCAGTCACGTACAATATGCATTTATGTTTTGATAAAACGTCTGTGGAATTAAATTTTATTTACGAGTTATAATAAATACTGTACAGCTTATGTTGGGTGTATTTGTGAAGTTGCTTTTATATTATACCATTCCTATTAAAAATGCTATATCAGCTTTTTAGCCTGCGAAAATTAAAAGACATTTTATATTGTGTCTTTCAAACGCGAGTTCATTTTATCGAGTGCTGTTACAAGTGAATATAAAGTTTATTGGCAGAGGGCCTAAAACCCCTACACACCTAGTACATAGTACATAGACACCTTCAAAGGTAAGTCACTTTATTTGTTCATGATACCAATAATATTTAACTGTCTTACAATGACAAGAAAAAAAATTTTAAAATTCGATATCTGACAATGAGTCGGTTCTTTAAGCATAATTTAATTATGTATTTATGTACTTTAATAAACTTGTTCCACAGTCATTAACGCATAAAATTTGTTACTTTTCCGGTTTTCAAGTCTCAGCGAATTCATAAATTTTTAAAAAGCAAACCCATCGAATTTCTAGGTTTAAAGATTGATTCTTCTGAATTATCTAGTATTTGTTTTTAAGCATAATTTTAACGTATTTCATTCTTTATAAGTTGAACTTCTCACTACTATCCATTTTTTTTTCTAGAGTCCTCTGACTTTGATACCGTATTACTCGAAAACTACTGAAGCAAATTAAATATTTGAAAAACGAGCGAATAGTAAATTTATTTCTACATGAAACAGTAAAATATCATATTTCTAACTGATATACTTTTATTTTTATCGGACGATACATAATAAAAGGTACCCATTTTTAATATTTAAATATTAAGAGTTAAATATTTTTTTTCTCAGAAAGTATATCTCATATATCTATGAGATTTTTGTAGGGGTTAGAAAGCAACCTTACGGTTGTTATTCTATTAATCTTCGGACAAAAAAGTGTTTTATTTAAGATATATATGAAAAAATAGCGAACAATGCGTTCTTGTTTATTAATAGAGATAGCGTCAAAATTTTTTCGCTAAATCAACACTTTTTATGCGTAGACATTATTGTTTTTAAAAAAATGTTCCTAATTTTAATAATAAAAATGCGGAAACAAAAAAACGATTTTTGATGATAAGCGATTTCGACAAAAACGGGTTTTTTTGTCGAAATCGCTTATCATCAAAAATCGTTTTCGACAAAAAACCCGTTTTTGTCGAAATCGCTTATCATCAAAAATCGTTTTTTTGTTTCCGCATTTTTATTATTAAAATTAGGAACATTTTTTTAAAAACAATAATGTCTACGCATAAAAAGTGTTGATTTAGCGAAAAAATTTTGACGCTATCTCTATTAATAAACAAGAACGCATTGTTCGCTTTTTTTTCACATAAATCTTAAATAAAACGCTTTTCTGTCTGAAAAACAATAGTATAAGAACCGCAAGGTTTCTTTCTAACCCCTACAAAAATCTCATAGATATATGACATATACTTTCTGAGAAAAAAATTAGTGAACTTACTTCAATGAAATTGTCCCTAAAAATAGGTACCTTTTATTGCGTATCGTCCGATAAAAACAAAAGTATACCAGTTAGAAATATAATATTCTACTGTTGTATGTAGAAATGAATTTACTACTTGCTCGTTTTTAAAATATTTAATTTGGTTCATTAGTTCCCGAGCAATATGCTTTCAAAGTCAGAGGTCTCTAGAAAAAAAATGGATAGTAGTTCATTGTTATTGAAAATTAATTATGCCGTTTATTGTTACCGCTCTGTTTTTATGTTTAACCTATAGCAGTGGAAATCTACATTCCAAGGGACTGCAGTCAATAAGGTTAGTACGCTTTAAAGTATAGTTAGTACTTTAAAATTTAATTATCTACAACGTAAAAACGTGATTTTTAATAATTTTTGGGCAATAACCTTTTAAATAAACATTTCTGGACCTGGTCTCTGCAAGTGAGGGCTCTTGAAATGTTGCCATAAGAAATGTAGTATTATAGACTGAACTTCAAGAACTAATAATTACTATTTATTACAGTAACAGAATTACATTGTTCTTTTCAGTCAGCTGCTACGACTGATCTTCAGAACGTAGATATTGGAGACTTGCCATCACCAGTTGGTCAGTTCACCAGCACTACTCAAAGTCAATCTGAGGCCGCCTATAGTTCTAATCCATCCTTCAGCCAGGATAGTATTTCTTTGGATCCTGCCACAGATACATACAGCATTCCTACACCATCTCCCAGGTCGAAGGGAATAATGAAAGTGTGAGTATGAATAGTTGTGATATTTCAGTAATTTAACACATTGCTTAGAGTAAAGTGTTTCACCGCTGCCTCCAGTTGGTTCAACTGTATAACGATCTAAACCTCTTTAAACAGAAATACATATCTTAGAAAATTCCATACCAGTATTTTTTGACCACTAGGATAGTCTTATTTTGATTGACAGTAGGTAATTACACTGGAAAGTTCTTGACAATTTATTTTCATATTTGATTTTTTTGAATTTGAAGTTTGGTGTGAAATCTTCGTACCGAATCTCACACGCGCTTGAATTAGTAACCAGAAATTCTGTCTCAATTAGGAATGTTTAAAGAAAATTATTCTTCATCTGTGACTCGGGGCACTTTTCAAAATATTCCTGACCTCGAGATTGTAAGAGACACCTGTAGGTGGTGAGCTCGAAGAGATAAAGGTAAACCACGCCCCTAACGGTTTTTGTCGTTTTTCTCGAAAACTATTAGGTTTATCGAGATGAAGAAGATTAGGTAAAATAAAGCTTATTTAAATCCCTTTGCCAAAACCCATCAGGCGAGATTATCGATATTCTTGGTGCCAGTTGGCTGAAAAATTCGTTTTGGCAAGTTAATTCTTAGGAGAGTACACTGTACTAGTCAATTTTTTAATTCAACCTATTATGTAAAGGTGTTTCGTTTGTTTTGAAATCCTAATCTCCTTTATTTATAAGATCAGTAAAGTTTTCTGGAATGATTTTTGCTGTAAAACTGAAATATACAATTTAAAACGAAACTGTTGCCTTACTGTGGCGCCCGTACAATACGAGCAAATCAGGAATTAAATCGTGTATTTCAATTTCACATCAAAAGTCATTCAAGAGAAAAATTTGCTCGATACCAAGGTCTTATAAATAAAGATAATTCGGATTTCAAAATAGGCGAAACACCCTGTACGTATTGTGTTGGATACAAAAATTAACTGGTACAGTGTACTCTCCTAAGAATTAACTTGCTAATACGAATTTTTCAGCCGACTGACACCAAGAATATCGATAACCTCGCCTGATGGGTTTTGACGAAGAGATGCTAAGGTAAAAGATGACTGGACCACGATCGCGTCCGGATCTCAACAAATTTTTCTTAGCTACTTCATGACGAATATTAGACCAAAAAAGTTACGCCCGAATGTACCTTGAGCAAATTTACTGGTGCAAATTGCTGATCCATGTATGACATACCTTCTTTCTTCGAATACACAAAACAAAGGCGAGGTACGAAAAAGCATTTTTGGTAGGGATTTAAATAAGCATTATGTTACCTAATCTCCATCTCAATAAACCTAATAGTTTTGAGGAAAACGACAAAAACCGTTAGGGGACCTGGTTTACCCTCATTATCTCTTCGAGCTCACCACCTACAGGTGTTGACTTTGAGGGGGTGATTTAACAATCCACAAGGAAGCCCTATGCAAAAATCCACGGACTTAACTCGACTTTCCGCTATTTTTTGTAAGACTGTACTATAGTGATTTGACTATTATTTTTTACTTCAATATTTTTGACATATTTATCATTTCTGAAATTTAAATAATGTTCTCTTTTCATTGCAGGAAGTGTATGCTGTAACACTCCAACTAGCCCCACAGGGCAGAACCTTATTAGATCTTTACTTCGAGAAAGGTATCCTAGATCAGACAGCCAGAAAGAGGTTATGCCACCTTATAGTTGACGAGAGCTAAGCGAGGAACCAAGGAAAAAAGTCGCGTCTTTAGATTTACATTTTTAATTTGTACTTATAATTGTCACATGTTATCATAATTATAATTATTTGGATAATTATTTCCGAACTTATTCCGACTATAATGAATACAATATAATTAATCGTTCTAATGTAAGTTTTTTTTAGTAAATATCGTTTTATTTTATTTGTCTTGCCTTCATTTTTGAACAATAACAGTTTTTTTTATTGAATTTGTTTCTTTTCGACTTTTTTTGTGTAAGTATGATATTCGTGATTTGGACTCACTATTATTGCTAGTTGGCCATATTTGCTCTTCAGAATTACTAGATTTCCATCAGTTTCTGAAAATATTTTCAGCTATCTCTGTGAGAAAACCTTATATAGCAGATGAAGGTAATACACATTGAAATGAGGCAAAAAATTGAAAACATTCATATTTTCAATGTGCATTTTCCTCCCATATCATTACAGGGTTTCTCCTAGAATTAGCTTAAAATAAGACTTAAAATTAGGGAGTGGGTGAAATTTGGAGATTATGAAGAGAAAATTAGGCAAACTACCAAAGATAGTGAGTTTAAATCACCAATGTCATCTGGTAGCAACAACCAGAAAATATAGTAATGTGAACTTGAATCGATGGGTAAAATCAACTAAGCAGAATGGTATTTTAGTTATATGCAATGGTCATGACTGCTATCATATGTAGGTGATTCCACCTTAGAAAGATGCTGAATTAACTTGACATATAGGTATTTTTACTATCCAATATTATTACATCAGCCAGAAAAGCCAAGCTAATGCAACTACATCGTGAGTTACTTTTACTAGTCTACTAAGTTGATTTAACTATATGAGCTTCATTTCTAACTGTTTC
Source organism: Agrypnus murinus (assembly GCA_929113105.1). NCBI lineage: Eukaryota > Metazoa > Arthropoda > Insecta > Coleoptera > Elateridae > Agrypnus > Agrypnus murinus. The sequence continues at coordinate 72,314,485 of OV816027.1, forward strand.
ATTTCGTATATCTAACTATACTATTAAGACTATTTTAACTATATGCAAGGCTGAAACAACCTAACATGGTATGGTAAATTTAACTATTTACCGGTTGCTTCTACCATATGGGAGTGTGATTGATTTAACCTTATTGGGTAAATTTAACCAAACACATTTTACTAAAATCGTATAGTTCGTGTTACCCATAAGTATTGTTGTCACTTTTTGTACCATATTTTCGGGTTGCTGCAACTCATTTTTGGTTAATTTAACCTGAATATTTTTTTCAGTGTATAAACAATCCTTGTAACACAACAGTACAAATGCTTTTTGTCAGCTCTGTGAGGCTGTGGAGGTTTCAACACAACCTCTAATTTAAATAATATCAAAGTACATAATCGTTTTGTTATGCCGCAGGGTCAATTAAATATTAATAAAATTAAATATAGATATTAAATATATTTTTTAATATTTTTCGTAGAAACATTCATAAAAGAAGTAAATTCTAAAACTAAAAAGCAGTAAAAACCAGTGATTGCCCTTCTTTACGTGCTGCAGCGCTGCAAAACAACCAAAGATAAAAAAGAAAGAAATTTAAACAAAACTCAGAAAATAATGATATTATATACAAGCGGATATAACCCGGTTCGGAAAGTTTTTTAAAATAAAATTATGAAATATTTAATATATTTTATAAACAATTTTCTTCAATACAACAATTTAATTTTAAAACATTTCTGGAGGGTTGTTTTGTCTACAAATGATTTCACAAAATACAGTGCCGTCTTTAAGGCAGGGCCCTCACGGACCTGGCCCAGGCCCCGCGATAGCATGAGGTCCCCATACCCAAGTAATCATAAACAATTATATACACAGTTTCTTTAAAAAACTTTTTTTCGTGATTTCTTTGCAGCAAAATCGGCTATTAGTTCATTAAAATCTATTGTTTTTAATAGGTCAGATTCAAGAAACAAATTAAAGCCAAAGAAAAATTTTCCATCCCTAATTTCATAGGCCCCAGTCAGTCCTGGGCCCAGAGCCTCATCGATCCTAAAGACGGCTCTGACAAAATATAATCTACAGTTACAAATTATAATCTATGTGTCATTGTGTCATGTTCAATTTACCACTATGACCGAGTGCAGAGCGCGCTAGATTTATAATTACAAAACGCAAGTTCTAATTACAGTTCTGGTATGGAAGATACTCAAGAAGTACAAATATCATCCCTATAAGGCACAGCGTCATAACGAGTGTTTTGCTGTTCGCGAAGAAATCTGCGATGAAATGCAAGAACGTACTAACAATAATCGTTGCTTTCTATCGTACATTTGCTTTACAGATGAATGCACTTTAAAACTGAATAATGAACCAAATGTTCAAAATACTCGATATTGGGCTACCAGAACTCAAGATCAGTATCCTCAAAAAATTAATAACTGGTCTGAAATTTTTAATAACACAATTATTGGTCCATTTGAAATCGAAAGAAATTTTAATTCATTCACTCATTCATTTTGGATGAGGTTGCAAGAGAAAATCAGGAGATCTGGTTCCAACAAAAGATACTACCCAGATATTAATTCTTTGAGAGATGCAACAGCTGCTGAATGCACTTTAATCAGTGAGAGGTCAATGTAAGGAATTCTTTTTAACAGGTTGGGTTATTTACACTAAGCACTGTTGTCCAAATATACCTTTATACAAAGAAGGTTTAGCTCGTGAGGTCTGTGATCAACTAACTGAACTGCAATTCTTAGGTTTCCAACTGGAACGACATGGGCTAAAGAAACCATTTGGAAATCTAGTTTAAATTTATGTAAACGATAACGTCCCTGTAGAGAAAAATAATTATTACTCTTATAGCATCTTGTTACTATATTGACATACCGGAGAAACTGGACATGTTCCAGGTACCATACCAACCTGTCTTTGCATTTCGAGCCAAATTGTGCCGATTAAACTATTCATTCCCTTACAAAAGTCTTTCTCATATGCGTGTAACATATTAGGTGGATGTACTTGTTTTATATCTAGTTTTGTTTCTAAGTTTATATGTAACTGAAAATAAAGAAAAAAAATTATGTTTCGCCTAATTTAATCTGAAAATTTTTCAATAAGTCTTTTTTTTCCTTTTGCCTTGTAGTCCAAGAGCGGCACAAAAAAAGTGACTCATTTGAAAACATTTTAAACATTGTTCCATATGCATTTCTTTATTCAAACAAAATAACCTTTTAAAAACTATTCAAATACATACGCCAACATTTTCGTCCATAGGTCTATTGGTAATAAGAAGTGCTTCAACATAATTACAACCATCTCGCCAGGTTATATTGAAATAGATAGGATGGCCCTTGTGTTATTGCAAAGCTCAGCAGATGTTACCCTTATACGTCCAGTTACGAAAGTTGCTCCCTGTTAGGACAGTTCTTTAGTGAAATTAATTATTACGTTTTTGCAACAACTTACAAAAATTGAAACAAATAACGCAATTACTAGAATGTGTAGGACGCAATTTCTATGCGCCATTGTACGATAAGTACTGACTAATCGTATATTTCCTTCTTTATTGTTGTTGAAAAATAGATTTCAATTTTGATTAGTGTTTAATGCGTAAAAAATGAACCAGCGTATCGTAGGTAATTTACATCATGATTTTCAAAACTAGAAACTACCGCTAAATGTTATTGTTTGTTATTACTAAAACTACTTACGTTTCATTGATTTAGTTTAAAGAGATTATTAATAAAAAAGGGTTTTAAAGGTGGCATATAATTTGTATTGAAAAGCCCATTTTCTAAATTATTAAATTATACTTAAGTTAGAATTCATTTTTGATTAGTAAGAAATAAATATGAAATAATATTACGTGTTTTACTTATGATGTTAGATGCTTTATTGAAAATAAAATTGTGTTATCACCAAATTATTATAGGTACATATAACTGGTTATACATGTCCCCAGTGACGACACGCTTCAACTGCTAGAAAGTGACCGTGAACCAATTTCCTCATTTATTTACTTTGGTTAAAATGATCAATGAGCAATTTAGATCTAACTTAATCTACTAGTGTTTGTCTCTTAAAAGCTAAGGCAGTATACCTATAAGGGAGTATCAGAGTTCCTTAGGTTTTGTACAAATAGTTAAACTAAGGTTACCGTGTACACTAGCTCTATACTCTGCCTTTTCACTATTCACTTCACTAACTCAAATCGTTTGATGCTTTTGAGTCTTCTCACTAATCCCGTGTTGTCCAGGAACCACGACATTTACGTGATGATGGAGTCGGTCTTCATGACTTTTTATTGTTCGGTTGACAGTTTCCACATTCAAGTCCCGATGGAGGTCACTGTTTCAGACATAACAAGGTGCATCTACTATGCACCTCAGCACTTTATTTTGGAATCGTTCGATGATGCTTTTTATTTCGATGATGCAATTTATTGAGAGGAATGTTAAAACTTCTATCTAGGAATGTTAAAAACTTGCTTACCTAACTTGTTTTGGAAAAAAAATTTTTAAATTATTTCACGTTTTACGTGAAAAATTAATTTTAGAGAAACTGTACATTCAAAGTTAACCAAAACAATACCACTTAAATTTCATAGTATTTGAGCTGTTTTCTCAGAATTTTAAGAAAATCGCATCTCTAGCGACAAAATTATTACTTGTTTTTTGCCAAAAAAGCAGTTTTTTTTACAGGAAACGGGTTTTTTGGCAATAATTTAATCACTATAAATACGATTTTCTCAGAATTTTTGGAAAATAGTTCAAATACTATGAGACTTAAGTGTTATTTTTTGGGTTAACTTTGAATTTACAGTTTCTCTAAAATTAATTTTCACGTAAAAAATGTGAAATAATTTAATTAATAAACATGGTTTTTCAAAACAAGTTAGGTAAGCAAGTTTTAACATCCTAGAGTATTAATTTAAAGCCAAAGTTATCACATTATTATATTATTTATGGAAAAAACAACGATTTTGATCATGCGGTTAAGATTTATGTTAACGATTGGGGTGTATAAATGGCCCGTTTGTAATGATTTTTTTAAAATTTGGTATAGTTATTTACAATATAAGTAAATCCACTGTGATTTTGTTTAGAATTTTTGAATGTACCGTTAAATTGTTTTTGGTACACTTAGACCTTAATTACTAAAATTAAAACTAACTACTGTTTAAAAATTCACTTTTATATATTTATATCTTATTTAAATATTTGTTGCCACAAGCTAGCAAACTGTATTTTAATAAATTCCCAAATATTCGCTCTCTGATTTCATTCATCTCGGCAATGAAATCAAGAAAGTATGTCTCATTGATTTTTCAAATACTTCCACATAAAGTGCTTTGCTAATTGGAATTCCAAATCAATTTATTTGTATAAGTGGTCAAGTAAATTAATTTTTTAAATTAAAGTTCACATCCATTTATAATCCAGTCATAAAAATGTTTATATTTTTTTCTTTATAGCAATTAATAAAATTTCCATCGAAGAATGAATCAACACTTAGCCACAGTATGTATAACAATCAGTAGGTTTACTTGCATGCGGAACCATTCATTTTATTAATCCACCTTCGAATATCACGCCCATAAACGAAGTAGTGGACCGACGTTTATCGGTCGGCATCGCCTACGAATGCCGGTAAATAAAACGCAGAGCCACATTCAGTAAAATGTGTCGAACAAATATGTAAACAAAATCTCTTGTTATATAATAGTATAGTAAAATATGAAGTAGAATTATGTGTAGTGAACCATTTGATTGAAGTTGTTTTACTTATAGAATCTAATAAATAAAACGATAATCAATTTAGATATTTAAAACATTTATTAAACTAAGTTAGAAGAGTTGTTTCTTGTTACATTGTTAATTACCAACTAAAGTTACATTATTCTTTCAAGCCATTAACCAAATTCTTACGCTGCAATACTCATTTCATTTTATTTAGAAATAATTACGACCAAATGCATAGCTGTATACAAGTTGAATACCAAACAAATGGAAAATCTAGGTCACCGAAATCACATACGTACAAAATAGGGGAGATGAAATCAATTTACACTATAATAATAATAATTAATAATAATAAAATTTAATTTCATTCATATTAAATTAAAGACACAATGACAAACGAAATGCTAAAAAGTACAATCCTAACGCACGCTTTGACTTTTTTTAACAGTCGAGAGTAACAAAAGACGATGTAGTTCACACCAGTTGATAAGGCGTTGACCTAGATTCTTTATTGTTGAACTCTTTTAATAAATCAGCATACAAAATTTTATTAGGTAGGATTTCGTAATCGCTTATTTGTTCTATTACGTGTTGGCAATTCAATTTTCAGCAATTGGTAAATATATACAAAAGTGAATTCTTAAATACGGCATTGTTTTTACGAGCGTATTTATTAAAAAATAATAGTATATAGGAAAAAATAACACTTACCGGTGATTATCCATCGGAAACCTGAAAAAACTAATTGTAGTTCTTTCCGAGGTATTTTTACAGCCTTTGGCGGCACAACGACTGACACTATGCATTGTTTACTGGCTCTAATACTGCACGATTGTCGGTTTATCCGGCTCTGGTCATTTTGATACGTTCTGTCGCGTGTTTGAAACAGAACTGCTGTCTGCATACTACCGACACGTGCCAGCATGCGGTGTGGTGGATAGAAATTATTTGCGACAGTCACATTACTGTATGTTATATATACTGTGACTTAGCACTCGTTAAATAATCACTTATATTTACCAAACTTTCATATAACTTTAAACACTTGGACGTTTCACAAACAACAATAACCTCAAAATGGATGATATTGATTTGTTTACATTTTTTTATGCAAACATAACCTTAAATTTAATTATGCTCTCCAAAAAGTTGTGCACTTTTTGAAACATTAAATAGAAGAGAATTTGTTACAAAAATGTCTGGCTTTATATATAATTTTAGCGAAACAAAAGAATGCCATACAATCTTTGAGTATATTTTATTCCAATTAAAGTTTTATTATTTCATTCGACGTTCGAACTTTTAGTAAGATTAGGTGCGTTGTTGAGTTAGGCATTAAGTTGCTCTAGTAAGTTTAAAATAAATACAATCTTGAAAAGAACGAACTAAATATTTACACTAAGCACTATTGTCAAAATATATATGTATACAAAGAATGTTCAGTTCGTGATGTCTGTGATCAACTAACCCAGCTGTAAATCTTAAGTTTCCAACTGGTATGACATGAAGGAAAGGAATCGTTTGGAAATCTAGTTTGAAATTATGTAAACGATAACGTCCCTGTAGAAAAAAATATCACTCTTATAACATCTTGTTAATATGTTGACATACCGGAGAAACTGGACAAGCTCCAGGTGCCATGCCGGCATGTCTTTGCATTTCGTGCCAAATTGGACCGAATAAACTATTCATTCCCTTACAAAAGTCTTTTTCGTCTAATTGCATTAGGTGTACGTACCTGTTTTTATCTAGTTTTGTTTCTAAGTTGATATGTAACTGAAAAAAGGAAAAAAGTTTTATATTTCACCTAATCTACTATCCATTTTTTTTCTAGAGTCCTCTGACTTTGAAAGCGTATTACTCGGGAACTACTGAACCAAATTAAATATTTTAAAAACGAGCAAATAGTAAATTTATTTCTACATACAACAGTAAAATATTATATTTCTAACTGGCATACTTTTGCTTTTATCGGACGATACGCAATAAAAGGTACCCATTTTTAGGGACAATTTCATTGAAAGTAAGTTAACTAATTTCTTTCTCAGAAAATATATGTCATATATCTATGAGATTTTTGTAGGGGTTAGAAAGAAAGCTTGCGGTTGTTATCCTATTAATTTTCAGACAAAAAAGTGTTTTATTTAACATTTATATGAAAAAATAGCAAACTATGCGTTCTTGTTTATTAATGGAGATAGCTTCAAATTTTTTTCTAAATTAATACTTTTCATATGTTGACATTATTTTCTTTAAAAAAATGTTCCGAATTTTAACAATAAAAGTGCAATAACAAAAAAGCCGTTTTTGGTCGAAACCGCTTGACATCAAAAATCGTTTTTTTGTTCCCGCATTTTTATTATTAAAATTAGGAACATTTTTTTGAAAAAAATAATGTCTACACATGAAAAGTGTTGATTTAGCGGAAAAATGTTGACGCTATCGCTATTAATAAACAAGAACGCATAGTTCGCTATTTTCTCGCACAAATCTTAAATAAAAGCTAAGCTTTTTAGTCTAAAAATCAATAGCATAAGAACCGTAAGGTTTCTTTACAGCCCATATAAAAATCTTATAGATATACGACATATACTTTCTAAGAAAAAAACTAGTTAACTTACATTCAATGAAATTGTCCCTAAAAATGGGTACATTTTATTGCGTATCGTCCAATAAAAACAAAAGTATACCAGTTAGAAATATAATATTTTACTGTAGTATGTAGAAATAAATTTACTGTTTGCTCGTTTTTAAAATATTTAATTTGGTTCAGTAGTTCCCGAACAATACGCTTTCAAAGTCAGAGGACTCTAGAAAAAAATGGATAGTAGTCTGGAGAACTTTCAATAAGTCTATGTTTTCGTTTGCCCTGTAGTCTAAGAGTGTTACAAAAAAGTGACACATTTTTTAAAACTTGTTACCTGTTAAATTAGTAACACACCTTTGCTATGCTGTTGTGGTATATGGTATAGTTTGTTGGGAGATTTCTGCATTTTCCCTACATTGGTTGCCATTATGAACCTCTTTAAAAGTATTTTCTGTTTTGATAATTTGAACTACTTCTTGATATGTTTTTGTTTCGTTAACTTTAAAAAATATGTTAGTGACATCGGTTTATGGATTACGTTTTCCTTTGGTTGTTGTAATTGGAATCGCAATTTTGCGGATTTAAATGTAATTTCTGGCGATGATATCCATTTTGTTTGGATGCGTTTGAGGGATTTATCACCATAGTTTTTTGAGGTTATGAACAAGTTCCATTGAGATTTGCAAAATGACTATTTTATTGCGTTTCACTTCTTGTAGTGTATTATTTTTATGCAGAATTCATTATTTGACCGCCAACTTTTGCACTCTGAAGCGGCTTAACATTAGACCGCCTACCAGCGAAGGTACTTATTCGACAGTTTGCGTTATGAATATTGATAATTGGTCTATTTGTTCAGGTCTTTTTATTTTCTTTGAGTTTCTCTCTTTCTAATTATCTGGTTGCTTGTTAACAATCGCACTTATGCAACGTTCTGTTTTTTGGTGACATTCCTACCGTTGCTCCCATTGGAGGATACCTACAGACTGCAACAACTGAAGAACGCCAGTATTGTTAGTTACATGTAATTCAGCTAATATGTACTTCTAAGAATAACAACTAGCAATCACTGGATAAATGTAAAATAATTAAAATAACATATAATTTTTTTTATTTAAAGTGGGTTTCCCCTTTGTGTGCTACACATTGTAAATTGTATATAAATTCTGTTAGGATTAGGATTGCGAGTGTGCCTGTATATTTTGCTTCGTCAAGTATTATTAACTAACCACTACATATACCTGGGCATTATCGATTGTACAATCTAAGGTACCCCCCTCCGTGAACTATTGTATTTATGGTATTGCACTTACTTAATTTTTGATAGATATATCAACAAGTATAGAGTAATTATCTCTCTCGCATAAACTCTTTTATTAAGTTTTTTTGGTTTGTACATATACCGGGTGAGACAATAGTGTGGGGAAGTCCGATAGCTCCTAAACGGTAACAGCTAGAAAAATTGTTCTAATACGGATGTAAACAGTGGATAGAGGCGCATCTAGAGAAATTATTTTCAAATATAAACGGTGTTGCAGAAAAGTGTGGCACGCTTAAGGTAATTTTTTTTAAATAGAATACCCCAAATATTTTTGCATATTTAACACCTTTCTTGGCAGGTTTATTCATATCTAAAATTTTGCGCCATCTAATAACAGGTTTAGAAGTTACTAATTATTTTTCAAAACAATTGAGTTTTACATTATCCCACTTAACAGTTTACCGTTTTCACTAGGGAATTTAAGTAGGGATTTTGTTGCAGGGGCTTGTAGAGTGCCCTTCTTTAAAAGAAGATGAACCCACCATGTACAGGGTATTCAAAATTAATTTTTAAATTTAGAGAACTTCAAAGTTAAAATTCACAACTTTTTCAAAAAGAACACCCTGTATATTTTATACCTTTGTGATGCAGAATTAAATAACAAACATTTTTTGGAGTCACTTGTCATTGAAAAGATTTTGAAGAGTGTGGACAGCTTCTAGACTGCTTTAGACAACTTTTAGACAGTTAAACAGCTTTTCTACAGCTTTTAGATAGCTTCAGTACAGGAGCTGTTTAAAGTTGTACAGGAGCTGTAAATCTGTACAAAATCTGTCTAAAAGCTGTTTTTCTGTCTAAAGCTGTCTAAAAGCCGTCTAAAGCTGTATACAACTGTTTAAAAGCTGTGTAGACGCTGTACATGATATTCAAAATTTTCCCACCGTGAACTGACCCAATACCTACTTGATGTGTTTAAAACAATAACATATGCAAACAGATTAAATAGTTTTTAAAGAGTGGAATTAGATTTAGGGAAATTTTGAGTTCTATTATAACAGGCGAAACAGTCAATAAATTATGTCACAGCTTTCACATCTTCTGTAATATTTCCTTCATACAGCCAGGGCTGTTCCTGGACAGGGTGCTTCTGGTGCCCTTGCACCAGGGCGGCCAAACATAAGGGCAGCCGACGACAAAAAAATCGACTATATCGCTGTGGCGTTGTGGCTCGCCGCCTATGCTGCGAAAGTTTTATCTAATAATGAAAGGTCTACAACTACAGCACTATTACAAGTCTTAAATTCAATTACAAAAGCTTTAGACAATAAACTCACAATAAACATGGCAATGTGTGATTTAAGCAAAGCTTTTGATACAGTACCACATACGATCTTACTTCAAAAGCTGGAAAAATATGGTATCAGAGGGCAACCTAAAAGACTCATAGAATCATATCTTCGAGATAGAAAACAGGTCGTGTTATGGAAGAGTACTCTTTCTAAAGAGGAAGATTTAAATTATGGCGTGCCACAAGGTTCGGTATTAGGGCCGATCTTATTTATAATCTACATCAATGATTTAACGTTAAACGTAAAGTGTACAGATACTTGCATATACGCCGACGACACAGCTTTTCTTATCAGAGGCTCTACGACAGAGGAATTAGACGAAAAATCTGAAACTACTTTAAAAGACGCTAAAAGATGGTTTGACACAAATCTGCTAAAATTAAATGAAAACAAAACCCAAATCCTACAAATATCCGGCAAACCTTTTAATTCCGATAATAAGAAATTTTTGGGAATACCCTTCAGCAACAACCTAAGCTGGAAGGCACATGTATCAGAAACTAGTAAGAAATTATCCGCATCCATATACACTATTAGACGTTTAAAAAAGGTAGCTACTTACGAATGTGCGAAAACAGCATATTATGCCAATTTCCATTCGGTGGCATCGTATGGTATCATCCTTTGGGGCATGTCTGCAGAGGCCGGCATCATCTTCAAATTGCAGAAAAGGGCAGTGAGGTGCTTGTGCAACCTAAAATATAATGAAAGCTGTAAAAACTCGTTTTATGAAAATAGAATACTTACCATTCCATCACTCTACATACTTACCTCTGCAACGCATGTTCATAAAAATAAAAACAGATATAAAACTAATAGTGAAAATCATTCGTATAATACCCGTAAAAAAGAGCAGCTAATAATACCATTTCATAGACTGACAAAAACCCAGCAAACGGACTATTGGTGTACCAAAATATATAACAAATTGCCAGAAAAAATGAAAACCCTGCCAGAAAAGCAGTTTCGTAAAGATCTAAAGGAAATCCTGTTAAAGCAGACCGTTTATTCCGTGGAAGAATTTTTAAACTGTGATTATGTTAATTAAATTGTATTATAACTGTACTATAATTATATTACATTTAAATCTCTTGACGAATAATGACAATCAGAGATCATTTTAATATTTTTCTTTATGTCTAACGTTCCATGTAATTTGTTGATGGTTAATAAATTTATTATTATTATTATTATTATCGATTTTTGGTTTAAAAAAGTGCAAACTACGCAAATATTTTTGACGAATAATTAATTAATGATTACCTGATTTAAACTTATTGCTAGCAAAAGCAAAAAACATTATTTACGTTACGAACTACTATTATACTATATGTTAGTAGTAATATGCTACTTCTTACTCTCATGGACCAAAAATATCTGGATTTTCGAATTTACAATAATAACTATCAGGCAAATTATACTTGAACTTTGGAAAAACTCCCAACAAGTCAGATTTTTGTATGTAGCTTTATTATGAAGCTCTTAAAAGTCCTGATGCCTTTCGCGTTTGTAAACTTTTTGTAGGGGATGGTGGAAGGGGGAGAAATTTAATATTTTGCAATTATCTCGAAAACTATCGGGTTTTCGACAAAAGTGGCTATTATAAAAATTGTTGCTCGTAAGATGTGCTACAGGAAAGGTCCTATAATTTTTCTCGTGTAACTAACCGTTTTGGAGAAGAATTAATGGCAATCTCGATTTATTGTACTTCTACAAAAATGTGACTCTATTCACACCACTGCGCACCGTGGAGGTAGAGTAATAGGCGCATTTTTTATGTGGTATCCCAGTAGTACTAATTCAATTTTACAATATTTTGCTTCCATATAATTTAACTTTTTCTTTGAAAAGGTGGAGTGTCTTTTTAAATATTACTACTACAGTATTAACAGTAGACTGGAGATTCATAGAAACTGTTATCTATAGATTTACTGGACTTTCAAATTACAGAGTTCAATTGGAACTTGCAGAGGTGATTGTATGCGGTGTGATTTTTACTTTTAGTAAGTGCAAGAAATTATTTTACTGAAATATTGTCTTGGAGCAGTGAATTGAACTGAAAAATAGTGATTTCACGATTTTTCCGCTTTATCAGTCTAATAAAAGCATGGAATTGTATTGATATTGGAGTTCAGCTTTGAAACTATCTGTCAGTGTCAATTACAAAGTAACTAAAACTTTATTCTTTAAATACTTATCTATGTTGAGAAATTAGACAATCACTCTTACATTAGTTTTTCTAAACATATATCTAAACTGCTTTAATATTCTATCACAACTTAATACAACCATATTTACGTAAATATGATACCTAGAACCAATAGTGGTCTAGTGGAAGATGAATTTTTACAAAGAACATCAAGGAATATTGATAATCGCCTATCTCAAACATTCCTAAACAGATTTGCCGCCGATATTGGTACGCAAGATAAAAGAGAGGCCGGTCCTAGTAAGGAAAACTGCGATGATTGTAAAAATGTCCTTTTAACAAATGAAAATTTTTTGAAATGCGAAAAATGTACAGGAAAATTCCACATCTCCTGTGAAAATATAACTAAAAAGAAATATACGTTAATTACCAAACAACGTAACTATAGCTGGATATGTAAAAAATGTGTAAGAAATGAAGATTCAGAGAAACTTTCAAATAACAATAGAAATTCTGGAACTGAACTTTTAATAGAAAAGATATTTTTAAAGTTCTTGAGAAATTGCACCAAAATAACGAAGATTTAAAAACATCTTTAGATTTTATATCGGAGAAATATGACGAACAATCAAAAAACTTAAAGGAAATTAACAAAAATCTTCAAAAAATTGCTGAAGAAAATAAATCTCTAAAAAAAGAAATTAGCACTTTAAAGGGTCGTATAAACACCCTAGAACAAGAGAAAAAAGAATGTAATCTTATAGTAAATGGAATTAATACAGAAAACAATGATAACTTATTTAATAAAATATATGGGACTAAGGTTAGCAACTGGGGCTTTTCGTACCAGTCCCTCTCTCTCCCTGTGCTGCGAATCGGGATTTCTTCCACTAGAACAGAGACGAAAGTACCTATCTCCTAACGCAGTATGCTGTAAGAACATGGGCACCACCCTAACTACAACGCCTTCTTCTCTGATGAGTTGCACACGACCTACTCCTCACGTCTTACTATAACACGACCATCAGGGATTAAGTTTTGGGAAATGTTAAATGATATAGAAGTTAATCTGCCTTCTGTTTACGAATTAAGTCCGTGCGAAGAGCCCCCATGGAGTCTTCAAAGACCAACGTGTCACATGGAATGCACGACTTTTAGAAAAGGCGAAATTAATCGCGACTTTTATATTTCAACCTTTACTTCGGTTCTTAACAAATATCCTCAAGGCCTAGCAATCTATACAGATGGATCAAAAACAAATCTGGGAGTGGGATCTGCTATTTATGTTCAGGGTAATTCCTATTCCTGGTCATTTCCCAAAGCTTCCAGCATTTACACCGCTGAACTATATGCCATCTGGCAGGCCTTGAGATATTTTGAAATGTCAGAATACACGGAGGTATTAATATGTACAGACTCTAAAAGTTCTATGGAGGGTGTAACCGATAACTTTACCATTGATCCCTTAGTACAGAGCATCATCAATATTATAAAGTGGCTAGAAAACTTTGGGAAAAAGGTTGCTTTCGTGTGGATACCCAGCCATATAGGCATTATTGGGAATGAAAAAGCCGACGAGGCAGCCCGTCAGGCTGCAGATAGTGGTACGGCGGATCAGGGTATTCTCATTCCCCATAGTGATGCATCATGCCACTTTAAACGACAAATTATTTCTCTATGGCAAAATGTGTGGTCTGACAACCACTCAAAATTAAAGGTGGTTAAGCCGAGAGTTGGGAAATCTCTATACCCACCGGAGTTAACAAGAAGAGAACAGGTGGTACTTTGCAGGTTACGAATAGGACATATGTGCCTAACCAAAATACACTTACTGGCAGGTAGACAACCACCAGTTTGAGACAACTGTGGGGGTCTACTTGATCTACATCACGTGCTCATAGACTGTCCACAATATGCGAACCATCGTGCAAACCTGCAACTCCCACATAATATAAGAGAATGTCTAGAGAATAATCTAAAGTCCGTTAAAAAACTAATTGAATTCTTAAAAACTACAAATTTGTATTGCAAGGTATAGCTTGTAATGAACCAAATAGAAGAGTCTCCATTTACTGTGATACAGAGTCCTGATATTTATTTATTTTATACACATATTTATATTTATTTATTTCTTACTTAATTTTACAATTTTATATATACAAACATTTTATTGTCTTCGTCTCGTAACCCCTTCGTTTCCCATTAATTTCCTATCGTCATGATTTTTCTTTGAAGTGGTTGTTCTTAAATTAATTTACTTATCTGTGTCTCACTCGTAAAACCTTTCCAAAAACTACGTCTACATATACATGTATATTTTATTAGATCATATGTTTATGAATGTCCGTGATCGAATTTTCTGTGTATGAAACAAGAAGGAAACAAGAGCGCAAATCGCACTATTTAGAGTTTTTAATGTCTGTTCAAATGCTGCTAATAACCATAGACTTTGATGCCGCAAAATTTTATATAAAAAAAATAAAATAAAATAGGAGATAGAAGCGAATGAAATAAAAGACATTAGAAAATTAAACTCAAAGAAAACGGGGTCACCTATTTTATTATGCTTGACATCTATAAGTAAAAAGAAGGAAATTCTAAAGAAAAGAAAAATTATGAAGAATTTAGTAGCGTCAGACTGTGGTTTCTTTGGCAATAACCAAATATATTTTAATGAAGATTTAACATTTGAGAACCAAATTATCTTTAAACAGACAAGAGAATTGCGAAGAGAAGGTAAACTAAAGTACACTTGGGTTGTAGATGGAAACATTTTTGTAAGAAAAACTGAAGAAAACAGAGCAGTAAAAATTTTAGACTTAATTGAGTTTGATGAATTTACTAGGAATTAGCATATGGTATGTAGTTGGAAAAACTTAATTGTTAATTAATGTTAATGTTCGATTTCATAAAGTTTGATAATATATCTCCTACTAAAGTTATTAATATAAATGAAGATGTCAACGATATTTTTGATAAATTAGCAAATTTTTCATGCCTAAATTTTAATATTAGAAGTACGAGACAAGACTTTGACAATTTTCTTATATATCTAGAATCCTTAAAAACTAAACCCAACATAATAGTTCTTACGGAAATTTGTATCTATGATAATGAAACTCATCTATATAAACTTCCTAATTATAACTCTTATTATCAGTGCAATAATTCATATAAGGCAGGTGGAGTGGTAATTTTTATTGAGGAAGATTTGTGTGTTCACAATTGCTATTCAATTAAAATGACAAGTGCTGATTGCTTGCACCTAGAGATTAGTTTTTTAAACGTAAACTTTGACCTAATAGCTTTATATAGATTACAAAATAATTGTACGGTTACAGAGTTTCTTGATCAATTTGAAATATATTTTAAAAAATTTAAAAAAGGAAACTGTAATTATTTTAGGGGATATAAATATAGATCTCATAAATAAGACTAAACACACAAATAGTTACTTAAACTTATTGCAAGAAAATGGTTTTATTTCAATAATAAATGACATAACTAGACCAGGTCGAGTCAATCCAGGTACTTGTATTGATCACGTGTTAGTTAGAAACAAAAATAATTATTACATAACTTCTTCAGTTATACAGGTAGATATTACTGGCCACTATATAACATCTATTTCTTTAGATTTTAAAGAAAAAATAATTCATAAATATACAGAGGAAGCTAATCGGTCAAAAATTAAAACCACAGATTATACGAAGTTACGTCTTTTATTAGAGAATGAAAGTTGGAGTAAGGTATTGTCCTCAAAAGTTGTAAATGTTGCATATCAATGTTTTATTCAAACTTTAAACACTTATATTGAAGAATCTTCTAAATTTATACAGATAAATTCTAAAACGAAAAGAATAAAACCATGGATGATTGTTGGTTTACTTAAAACTATAAGAGAAAGAGATAGACTTTTTAAATTATCCAAGAAACACCCGGAAGATATGGAATTAAGAGGTAAGTATAGGTCATATAAACAAAAAATAAAGCAATTAATATTAACACGAAAATCTTCATACTATAATGAGAAAATCAAAGATAGTTCAATTAAAGATCAATGGAAAATTCTTGATGAACTATGCGGAAATAAGTGTAATGTAAAACAAGAAATTAAATCAATAAAGATAGATAATATGATACATAGTAATTCTCTAGATATTTCAAATCTTATGAATACATTTTTTATAAATGTTGGCTTAAATAAAGCAGAAAATTGTAAAATATCCCAAAATGAAAACAAAAATATGTTTGAACAACAAACTTTACCTAATACATTTGTACTATTACAAATCAACAAAAACGATGTTGAAAATATAATTACTAATTTAAATATACATAAAGCAAGCGGACTGTATGAAATATCACCAAAATTAGTGAAAAAAATAGCTTACTATATTAGTCCTATTTTAACTTATATTTTTAACTAATCTTTAGAAACTTCAGTATTTCCAGATGCTTTGAAAGTATCATTAATTGTTCCTGTTCATGAAGGTGGAGCTAAAGATCTACCAACAAACTATAGGCCAATATCAATAGCTCTTTTATCAATTTTTTCAAAAATCTTTGAAAAGCTTATTTATAAACAAATGTCTACTTTTTTGGAGAAATACGAGTATTTTTCAGAAAATCAATATGGTTTTTTGAAACATAGAGGAACTGATTTGGCTCTTGTAAATTGTTCAAAATATATATCTGATCATTTGGATAATAGTGGCAAAGTTACGGGATTATATTGCGGTGTAATCATTTCACCGTTTTGAAAATTTACTAACGATTGTTCGTTAACGTTAAAACAAACATTTTTATATCACACTTAAATTAAAAGAGGGACATGCTATGTCATGGGCATAATTAATAAACGCCATAGATAGGACCACAGTTAGGTTCATTAATGTTTAAATTAAAAACTTAAAAATAAAGATTTCACGCAAACATAACCTAGCTTTCTCATGCATAATAATAATAGGTTTCATTTTTAGATAAAGGATATAAATTAGTTAGATTGCTTGATCATAGGTATGTTTATGCAACACATGTTACATTTTAGGTGGGTTTCCCACTTATTAGGAGAAAGTAATTTCCATATTAAAATTTACACATTACGATGTTCAGCGTTAGATAGATTTTTCCTATATTCCACGACACCAGCTCAAGTTTATGTTGTTAATTAGCTGAAAATAGATTAATTAGGTCAATTTTATTATGACTGATATAATACAATTAATCTTTGAAATTGTTTACAAGATTTCTGGTCACTTTTATTAATGAAGGTTTTGAATCCTGTCGGTCGTGTTGATTTGACTCTTATAGACTTTTATCCTGTTTTTCCTCACCATTGTTTTTATGCAAGTGCTTAGAGTACTGTATGCTGGACATTTTGTGCATAATTTGATTAATGTTGATTTTATATTTAAGCTGGCATTTGTATAAGCATCAATTGGTTTATTTATCGCAATTCTTACTGTAAAAATTATGTTATAGTAAATTGTAAAGATATTTCTATGGATAAACAAATTGTATTACTTATATCATGTATTGCTGTAGCTATTTTGTAAAGGATGAACCTTGATTTGTTAAACTGTATATGTAATTAGATCGTAACGAGTTTCGTACATTGTCAAACGTTTTTCTCGAATATCTTCCTTATGATACACTTTGAGACTATGAATGTATTATACTTTTCTGATCTTCGTTTCAAGGGCTACAATTCTATAGTAATAGAATTAGGATTAGTGATCTTCCATATCAGCTGGTTTCGGATTAGCGACGTCACGAGCGTACTCGATGCTCCGCTGTTTTGAAAAAGTGTCATAGACTTCGTTTGTTCTGGCAGAAAGTATATAAGCTGGGGCAGATTGGAACAAAATTAGTCGATAAAACATTGAAGGCAGAAGCTATGCCCGGCTCCAGATAAAATATCTGTAATAAATTTGAGGTTAGATAGTTAACCATATGTTTTGACATAAATGTCATTGAATAAATTAAGTTTTAAAAACTAAATTAAAAGTGTTACCTGGACCATCTTCAAGGATTAAAAGAAGATTTAATTATTGTATAAAAATTATTAAAAGTGAAAATGATTATTTAAATAATTCAAGTGAATTTATTTCTCTTCATCGATTTATGTATCGATTTTATAAACAAGAAGTCAGCTGTTTGGTTTTATCCCAGTGTTACCAATAATACGGATTAACTTTTTATAAAAGAAAATATATCGTAATGTACCAGGTTGGTTAAAATAAATTATTTTTGTTGAGTTTATAAATAATAAATAATTTATAAAGTTCATTCTCTAATACAAAATTATTTGGTTTAGTTTATTAAGCTCTTTTCAGTATTCATTTGATTTGAAGTAAATAAAACAATTAATTTTCTTTATATAAAATTTATTTTCATTTGACAAATAATTTTTTATTTATAAACAAATTTCAGTTGTGTTGGTTTGTTCAAACGAATGACCGTAGTTATCCTATGTCAGATCTCTACAATTATTTATAACGTTTGAGCAAACCTGAGAAGTCACTTCTCAATTTAACATTTGTATTATCTTGAAAAACATTTTTATTTTGACGTTCTATTTGATTTTATTTTGTTTGTTAAATAAAGTTTTTGTGTTTTCGATTTTACATATGTGTTTAATTGATGTTATTACAAGCATCCAGCGTTCTTTTCCTTTAAATTCAGAGTTTAGCAGCAATTGTCCAGCTTGCAGGAGCTTTAATGCTTACGATATAAGTTTTTCCTTCTTTACAGGCATAAAAGTAAATAAGAGTCTCGAAATTCAAATATTTTATGCTTTACTGAGCAAACCTGAGCTAGCTGAGAGGAATAAAGAATATCTGTGGTGTATTCTCATTTTAATTCTACCGTATATAATTTATGCTTATATTTGGAACGGTGGATATTATATTATATTGTATTTTATTTTATTTTTCAAAAATTCATCGCAATATATTGACGTAAGAAAAGCTTTCGATTCAATATCGCATGAAAGAATAATCCAGAAATTATATACTGCTGGTATCCGAGGACCAATGCTAAATTGGTTTAAAAGTTATTTTGATAATAGATCACAGTGTACTAAAGTCAATGCAATACAAAGTAGCTTCTCTAAAATAATAACCGGAGTTCCTCAAGGTTCAACTTTGGGGCCACTATTATTCTTGATATATGTTAACGATTTGTGAAATGTCGATTTTAAAGGTAAACTATTTACATTTGCTGATGACACAGCTTTAATTTACCATTCCAATACGTGGAATAAAAATTATAACGATATTAACCTAGATTTAAAATTAATAAATGGTATTCTTTAAATAGCATGACAATAAATGCAGAAAAAACATATTACATTAATTTTTCTTTAAGACCTGTTAATAACTTTGATACATACCACATACAATGTCATAAAAATATATGTCAGTATCAAATCCCATGTGACTGTCCTATCATTTTAAAAAAAGACAAAGTAAAATATCTTGGCGTATTATTCGACTCTCAATTCACTTTTAAGGAACACGTTTCATATATTATTTCTAAATTACGATATGCTCTCAGTAAATTTTATTTTATTAAACGTATTATTCCACATTACCTAAGAAGATCTCTATATTTTGCATTGGTACAATCAATTTTAAGTTATGGAAATATAATCTGGGGTGGGATTTATGAAAGCCATTTACATTCTTTGAAAATACTACAAAATTCATTTCTACGATGTGTAAATCACACCAACGGGTTACATACACAGAAAAAAATGATTAAACCAACCAAAATTATTATTACTTCAACAGTAATTTATGATTAATATAGGCACAACTATTATTTTGGTTACATTGGCTATAGCGTGATTGTTAAACATTTACTTCATTTAACAGTTTTGATAATTGCTTCGATTATAATTGTTCAACTATTAGAGCATTGTTGAAGTAACCACATCAACATTTAGATTTTTATTGGTTTAATTATAAAAATAGTTAATTCTACCATATTTTTCATAACTATCTTGTATTGTAAGCGTCAACTATATTATTTTTTTGAGTGTACAATGGAAATTTATAAAAGTTTAAATATACCTACATTAAAACAGCTATACTGTATCACAGATAATTTCGTATTCAACAGGCCCAACAACATAAGTATATAAATCTTAAAGTTAAAACATAGAAAGATAAAAAGTTATGCCAGAAAGTCTCTAGAAATGCACCAAATCCATGTTAAATCCCATTTAAATTTTAACCTCACGGTGGCACAGATTAACATTGACTAAATGGGCTGAAATTTTGCACAGGATTTTTTTTGACATTTTAAAGAGATCAAAAGGAGGGGACCTACAAAGTTTTAACTTTTGCAAAATAACGGTCACCCAAGTACATAGAGTAATTAATATAAATAGAGAAATAACGCTATGGAGATTTAAGTAACCAATCAGCTTATGGGGCAGGTGTACTGAAGAGTAAAAGGGGCATATTTAGGTAGTGCTGCACTCTTTAAATCTTTCATTAGTTTAACGAATCATTTGCATTTCAGAGAATTTATTTGCTGGTATAATTAACAAGCGTCTTTCATTAAACAGACACTATACTTGCGTGAGACGACTGGACCACGATCGCGTCCGGCTCTTAACCTATTTTTCCTAGTTACTTCATGACGAATATGAGACTACAAAAACTTGCGTCCGAAAGTTCCTTGAGCAAATTTACTGGTGCAAATTGCTGATTCATGTATAACATATCTTCTTTCTTCGATAACACAAAGCGAGAGCTAGGTACGAGGAAATATTCCAGATTTTGAGCAGGGAATTAAATAATCTTTGTTTTACCTAACCTCCTTCATCCCAATAAACCTAATAGTTTCCGAGAAAAAGGACAAAAACCGTTAGGGGGCGTGGTTTGGTCTCATTATCCCTTCGAGCTCACCATCTACCCGTGTTGACTTTTAAGAGGTTATTCGTCTTCTAAAATTTTGCTAAAGTACATTTTTAAAAATCCACTTCAATTTGTGCACAGTGTATGTTCTATTTGATCCCAGGCCGGGTAAAGAAATTAATATTTCTAACACAAAGGTGATGCTGATGAGCATCAAATTCCCATAATAGTATATTATTTTATAAGGAGCTAAAGTGAAGCTTTTTGTACTGAGACTTTTAGTTTAACTGTCGAACATTAGTGAGGCAAGTAAAACATCCGAAGCACAAAAAGCAACTTTAGCTCCGCATAAAATATGCTATTTTATCTTCAAACGTAAAGAATTAATTAAACTGTAAATTTTCTCAAAAATTATTTTTATTAGAATTTTAGTGGAAAGTTCAGTGAGAGAACGAAGTGTTTTGAAAATTACATCCATTCGGCTCTGACTCACTACCAGCGGCATGTAAAACACTTTTATTTGTTACTCACTCGTAAACGTCATTTAATGTAACAGAACACAAACAACGAAAAGTTACTTTTACGAGCTACTGACTTGTAAAACTGACATCTGACCTGTAAAAGTTTTACAAGTTAGTAGAATATGACATTTATAGACCAATTGTCATAATAACATCTACGTCTATTCACACTTCCACGACTCATAAAATTATTAAAAAAGTGTCACATTTTGTTGACATTGTTAGGACTAGGACCAGATTTTATACATACAATAAATGTTGTGTGTTGTTTACGAATGAATAACAAATAAAATATTATACATTATACGCAAGATAACTCTGTTTTTACTGGCTCAAGAAGGTGACAGGCTTATTGAGCTCTGTTTCTATGGGTAAAGATTGTTTTTACGGGCTATACTGTTATGAAGCCCATAAAAATTATTACGGGCTCGTTATCATCAATAACATAGCAACATACATATTTATTTAAAACATTCATATAAAACTTACGTATTGTGCTGTACTGCTTCAGTAAATGAAAGAATTATTTATTAAAGATTTACGAGTCAGTATACCATAAAACTTTGTACCGTGTTCGACCGTTACACGAACCCTACGTGCTTGCACGGATAACAAGCTCGCTAATCGCTCGCATGTTAGGTACCGTGCTCGCATGTAAAGTTCTAAATAACGGTCTTGCAATGTAAATTACTATTACATGCCACCGGCAGAAATAGTATTTTACATTATTAGCAAGGTAAACCTGTTTTTACTAGCGATCGAAGTAAATGGGCTCGCCAGTCATCGCCAGGTGTATGAGGAAAAAAATTCCTGTATAAGAGTAGTTGCTTAATGATTTATTTTTAATCTTGTTTTTACTTTTATTTTTGCGTTACTGAATTACTGACTGAGTTATGTTTCTTATTCCTAGGATGAATTTCACAAAATGTAGCGAAAGTCATACTAGATGGTTTTGACTTTTTGGTTACCAGACACCGTGAAACTGATACTCATTAAGTTAAGCTAGTTAGTTAGTCAAACAATTAAAGATATCTATTCGTTTGCTCTGTCACAATCAACAGAATAACAACATAATATTTTCCTTCTCCCCCTTACGTAAGTCGTTTACTATTTTGACGAGACAACTACAACTGAAAGTGTTCAGGCCCAGCTTGCACAGTTCTCAGTTTTATCACTATCTCGCACTGGTATAAATCAAGTTTGATATTACCCTGTAGCTTAGTGACATGATTTTGTAAAATAAAAAAATAGAATGTCAGTACAAATTTAAAAATAATGTCAGATATTAGTTCTATGTATAAAAGATGAATAAACACCAAGATATAATGCAAATATTGTTGATCTCTAGTCCCGTATTAATTGTATGTACAACAAGTACAGCTCTCTAAAACATACAGTCCATTTTTAGTAAAACCTCACATCGAAGGAAAAGATACATATCACATCAGTAAAAGAAGAACTCCTCCCCTCCCCTACATTTTGGCCAGATTCGAACCGGATCAAGAACCCCTGCTCTAGCCCTACCCAGCCCTTCTTCTATTGAAATATTTGTGAGTGCAATAACAAAATCCCAACAGTTGGAAGCAATCACGTCAAAATAAAACAGTTTGATCTATACTTGAAGTGTGATAAATACCAGGGACTGGAACCCTTTACAAATATAGGTTCCAGTTTCAGTTCCGGTTCTTGGAAATTCAAAATAAGGGTTTCGGTTCCGGTTCCAATTTTAATTTTCTAAACATTAAGGTTCCGGTTCCAGGATTTTTTTAGGTTCCGGCAGAAGTGCCCAGTCGACCACCTCTTCAGGTGGTCATCTGGGCACTTCTGCCAGGATGGGGTAAGGCTGACAAAGACATTCTTGAAGTACAGGTATTTCTCTACAAATCCTGTACATTTCACCTGGATGTTATGTAACGGACGCTAAATACTGATGAGTTAACCTTAATTAAGCCATTAACTCCAGTCATGCCAGGATTTGCTTATAAGCCTATAGGTTTTGTGTTACCTATACTGTCTACTTCAATATTTTCCATAAATTATCCGTAAGGTTGGTGCCGGTCAAAATCTTGCGGTCGCCGCTTGGACTATATGTAGCATTGCAAGACGCAGCGTACCGTCGACCGTAGCCCCATTACGGGCATAACAGTTTTTACTTTATTATTAACGAAATTGTAAATTTTGATACTGTCATATGGGATGCATTGTGTTGTGTATGAGCAATATGCTCACGATAAACTTAACGTAATAAAATTCAGTTTTATAAAATTATATATCTTTACCTTATAAGTTATAATATACAAAAGATTCAATGAATAATTATTTTTATTAACAAAAATCATTTACTACGCTGGTCGTTTTCTAAACTCGTACGCATGCGCTAAAAACGTGTCTTATGAAACTAATACTTTAATATACTATTATAACATTGGTGATAAACATATTTGCTGGGTTCGGTATTTCAAATATTTTTACTCTGAAAGCTCTATTGTTATAGTTACCATAAACTTTGTTTGAGAATATTCAGTGCTACCAATATAAAATGTGACGTAACACCTTTTTAGTCAATTTGCAGACTATCTATTGGTCAATTGGTAGTGGAAGTGGATCTAGTATCAACATCAACTCAGTAAGAATGGTTATGGTAGCGCTGTTGGGAGAATTTCTGGAGAATGTTGAACTACTTTTTTTATTTACCAGAACCGAAATGTGGAACCGAAAAACACCGGTTTTTTCGAAAATTTATAACGGTTCGGATTCTCATTTTAACGTTAATACGGATTTTAGTAAGGGTTCCGATTCCGGTTTCGGTTTTCCATAAAAGTAATCGGTTCCGGTTCCGATTCTTTTGAGTTCCTGTTCCAGTCCCTGATAAATACACATAATATTCATAAAAATGGAAGTTTTAACAAAGGATCGTGCAAAATATAAATCCGCAATAACAAGAGTGGAAACTTGGGTCAAAGTCAACTCTGACTCTGTGAATGAAAGTCACGAATTTAAAATCAGGGAAGAAATGTTAATTAAAGCCTTTTGTAACTTATGAAAATGTTCAAGATCAAATTGAAAACTTAGATTCAACTCAAGAATCAGATAGAAATGAAATTGAATCAAAATATTGTACAATTTTGTCACGTATTAGAAATAAGCTTGATGATTTCATGTCACCAAAGTCACAAAGCAACACGGTAAGTCAGTTTCAAAAACATATAGGAAAACCTTTATTGAACTTTTTAAAACATTAATGCAAGATGAACCAAGCCTGTCTGAGGTTCAGAAATTAATATACTTAAAAAGCTATTTACAAAATGAACCACTAAATTTAATTAAAAATTTAACATTGATTCCTGGTAAGTAGAGGCAATGCTGCTAACTTAAGAGAATTTGTCACCCTCATTAAACAAAATGTTGAGGCTCTTAGAAATTTGCAAGTTCCGGTAGATCAATGGGACTTAATTTTAATTTATGTTCTGTGTGAAAAATTGGATTTTAGTACCAAACGTTCTTATGACTCTGAAACCGATCTTACTAAATTGCCCACATTAAAAGCTCTTCTCAATTGTTTGGAGAGGAGATTCATTATCTTGGAAAGAAGAACGGTTCCCGAATTAAATAGTACAACAAAGAAACCCCAAAAGGTTTCGCATCATGTTCATGTTGCACAAAGTTGTCAAACTCCAGGTTCTAACCTATCTCAAAGTAGTAAAGTGTTTGTATTGTAATTTAGATAATCACAAAATTTACAGATGCTCTCAATTTACTGCTCTTTCTTCAAAAGAAAAAAAGTGATTTTGTGAAAAATAGTAGGCTCTGCTACAATTGTTTAGGTTCAAGGCATTTTATAAGTCAATGTAACTCTCAAGGATGCTCAATCTGTAATAAAAAGCATAATTCAATTCTGCATGTAGATACACCTACCAACAATCACTTGAATCCCCGCTGCAAACAAAATTATGAAAGTTCTCAACTTTCTCGCAACTTTCAAAATAACTCTAATCACAAACAAACTCCAATTCCTCGCAAGAGCCATTCACCCTCTTTAAATGTCTCCAATGACTCCCCACGCAATATTCACTCATTCTCAGAACCCTTAATCCCTACCTCACACACACAATCAAGTTCTCCTCCACATACTAGCCGTCAGTCAAACACCATTCTTTCTACACTGTCATCTAGTGGAGAAACACTACTAGCTATTGCAATTGTTACAGTTTTTACCGTAGAAGGCATTCCTTTAAGGTTAAGGCAGTTCTTGATAACTGTAGCACAACTTCACTTATCACTCAAAATCTAATTGAAAGACTTAAGCTCCCCTTAGTTACTCGCCAAATTTCTAGTAATGGAGTAAATAAAGTAGCTACTAACTCTAACAAGGTTGTAAATATTACAATTTATTATAACATACACAAGAATTGTAAGTATAGTATTACTTGATCGGTTTTAAAAACAATTACTAGAAAGTTGCCCCAGTTATCCCTAAGAGAAGAAATAATTATTCCCGAATACATTCAACTTGCTGATTCAGAATTTTACATTCCATCTGAAATAGATATTTTATTAGGAGCTGATGTTTTCTATAAAATTATCACTGGTGGAATTATAAGACTTCAAAACAATTTTTTAACACTTATGAATACATATTTAGGATACACTATAGGTGGCCCCATCCCTTCCCAAGCAATGCCATACCTAGCTAATATGTCAGATTTCACTGAAACTGACCCATACATAGTTTCTGAAGAATCTCAATTTTGTTGTTTTTTACAAACTTCAGATTTAAACGAAGCCTTAGAAAAGTGGTGGGCGATTGAAGATGTCACTTTTCTCAATAGTAAGATTCTTAGCCCTGATGATGCGCTTGCAGAAAAAATATTTTGCTCTTCAGCAAAAATTATAGAAAATGGTCGATTTCAAGTTAACATGCCCTTAAAAACCACTTCTGAACATAAAAGACTTGGCGATTCTTACACAATGGCCAAAAGACGATTTTTAACTCTTGAAAAAAGATTCCAAAAGGACCCACAGTTGTTCAAAACTTACAAAGACTTTATTGACGAATACATTGCTTTAGATCATGCTCAGTATGTTCCATTAAATTTTTTAAATTTAATTTATTTTTAATTTTATTCCTCATTTATGTGTAATTCGAGAAGCAAGTGTAAACTTAATTGCGAGTAGTTTTTGATGCAAGTAGCAAAAGCACTTCAGGATACTCACTAAATGACGTGACTCTTAAAGGTTTTCAACTTCAGTTTGATCTCTATGACTTACTTTGTAGGTTTCGCCTATTTCAGTTTGTCCTAACTTCGGATGTTCAAAAAATATACAGACAAGTAATGATCAATCCAGAACAAACCTTTCTTGCAACATATCTTATGGAGAGTGTGTCGTAAAGTGAATGTTGAAATAACAGCTTTACTATGCACAACATACTATGGGTGCCGTTAGCATCAGTCCTGTTGATGAGCTGAGTCGTGGGTAAGGATAATGGCGCCTTTCTTGGGCGCCAGCCAAGCTTATCACCTGACAAAATTTCGTAACTCAAACAGTAGTATTGCTTAAGGCTTAGGTTAAAGTTAAAAAAAAGAATATTAGATTAGAATGAAATGCAAGACTTGAGACAAACCAACATTTAATGTAACAAAATATAGGATGCGTTTTAATATATACAAATATTTACATAAGGAAGAAAATGCGGATTAAGCACCTTAAAAAAAGATTACTATTTAGCAAATCACTAAACTTATTAATTCCGCGAAACCGAATATAATTTTGGGTTGGTTCCGTTCCAAAGTAGACAAGACCTTATCTTCCGCAACTTAACTGTAGCATGAAAAATATAAGAAAATAATTCAAATAAAAATTCGTATTGCGTGTGATGCTTTAGACCCTGTACATAAATTAATGTAATCTCAAAATTATTCATACATATAATAATAAATCAAGATTAATAATAAAATCAATACAAAAAATATTTGCAAGTAAATAAAATACTGAAATTGAAAATATGTTTCTAGCATGAGACACACAGTATACACATAAATTTCAATAATAAACACAACAAAATATTATCTTAATATAATCAAGTATTCAATGATATTAATTTATCAAAAATATAATTTCCAAATAGTAAGTTTAAAGTATTTTAAAGAATAATTAATAAAAATTCAAAATTATTTACTTATCTCGTCTACAAGACTGCCGGATGACCATCTGCCTTCATAGATTCCACGATAAAGTGCGATCTTGAAAAACATACAGCTAAAACAGGTGTCCAGAATCCCTAGACGCGTGGTGTGAGGATTGGAGCTTTGATAACCAAGCATGTGCAGCAATCAATTGATTTCCGTGGATAAGAGTGGCTTGTATATCACTAAACCATTCCATATAAGATTTTCCATACAAAGAGGGAAAGCATCAAAAAAAACCTGTATAAAAATACATTGCAATAGAAATGGATTCAAAAGAGAAAAATTCGTACAATAATAATTTTCAAATAAAATGATAAAGAAAGATAACTCACCCGGTGGATGTTAAAGAAGATATCACAAGAAAATTAATTATGGAGAAAATTAATATAATATACAACACCGCGGTTTAATAAATAATCAATTAAATAAATCCCAAATTATTCAAAAGTATAAAAGGTAATCTGCACTATCAAAATGCACACAAAAGAGCGTTCGTATTGAGAACTCGTATCAAAGAGACACTATCAAAAATTTTCACATCTAGAAACCCAGAAATTCTCTTAAACAAAGACAGAAAATAAGTAAAGTTTGTTGCATACCAAAAAGGCGTTAGGAAAATCAATATTTCAATTAAATAGAAATAACGAATCTTGGGACGGAGTAAAATGAACGTCACAAAAGATGATCCCCAAGAATCTCTAAAGTGCACTGAACTTTTAACAGTGACGTACTGCACAAATTGTGCCCCCTATCTTGCTACTCGTGTGCTACATGAAATCGCTTTAATTAAAAAGTCCCAATTTCTCCTAGCACCTGAAGCAATCCTAACTCAAACATATGTAGATGATATTCTATGTGGATGCAATAGTTAGGACGAATTAAGAGCTCTCTATCAGGAACTAAATAAACTCCTGAACGTTTTCGGTTTTTATCTCCATAAATGGTGCTCCAATTCCGAAAACTTTTTAAGAGAAGTATCGCAGTCTAATAGAACAGAATTTGACATAAATTTAAGTAATGCTTCTAGCAAAGTTTTAGGACTCCAATGGAACTCCACTTCTGATTGTCTTTGTATCACTCATCCTAAATTACCTCTTCATGTCCCTGTTACCAAACGTATGATTCTCTTTGCCCTCGCTCATTGTTTTGATCCCCTAGGTCTTGTAAATCCCATTATAGTTAAAAGAAAAATGTTAATGCAACGTATTTGGCTTCAGAAGTTAAATTGGGATACTGAAATTAGTGATTCAAATCTTATTCAGCAATGGAAAGATTTTATTGTTGATATGCCAGAATTAGAAAAGCTAAGAATTCCTAGGCATCTCTTTGTAAATAAACAAATCCAAAGTATTGATCTCCATGGATTTACTGACGCTTCTCTAGCTGCTTTTGGTTCATGCATATTGATCCGCACAATTTATACAGACAATTCAGTTTCATGTAACCTAGTTACTTCCAAGTAGAGAATAGCCCCAGTGAAAACAATTACTCTTCCCAGACTTGAACTTTCAGCTATGGTACTACTGGCAAGATTAATACAGAGAATAGTTTCTGTGTTTGGAAACAAAATCCATATAAACTCAGTAAATCTTTGGACTGATTCTCAAATTGCATTATTTTGGATACTGTCCCACCCTTCACGATGGTCAAGATAGAGTTTATCCTTCACGCCCCTTTTCTAAAGTAGGAGTAGTTTTTGGAGGACCTTTCTTTATAAAATTGTCTAATTTAAAACAAGCTCCCCCGATCAAAAGTTATTGCGCTGTTTTTGTATGTATGGCTACAAAATCTGTACATATCGAGTTGGTGTCTGATCTCTCTTCAGATGCGTTTCTTAATATTCTCAAACGATTTATTGCTTGTCGTGGTAATCCTGTAGTTATATACAGTGACAACGCTACAAATTTTCAGGGTTCGAGAAATCAATTAAAAGAACTACATTTTAACAGCTAAAGAAACGCAGTGGAAATTTATTCCCCCAAAGACCACACTGGGGAGGTATTTATTTGCGAAGCTGCTATTAAAAGTGTCGAAAGTCATTTATGTCGAATTGTTGGACAGTCTCATTTTACATATGAAGAATTTATCACAATTCTTGCTCAAATTTAGGCTATATTGAATTCCCGCCCTCTCTTTCCAATGTCTTCAGACCCCAATTATTTGACAGTTTTAACACCAGGACATTTTCTCATAGGCGATAGTATGACATCATTTCCAGAAACGGATGTTACTGATATTTCTCAAAACAGACTATCTCGTTGGGCCAGATGTGTTCAAGTTCAACAAGGTTTCTGGAAAAGATGGTCAAAAGAATACCTCAACAATTTGCAAAATAGACCAAAATGGTTCAAACGTTATCGAGATTTGCAAGTTAGTTAATGATTTGGTTTTACTTAATGAAAGTAATATGAAGCCATTGGAATGGCTATTGGCAAGGATTGTTGAAACTTTTCTGGGCCCAGATCAAAAAGTAAGAATGGTTAGAATTAAATGTCAAAACGGAACATATATTCGAAGTTTAACAAATATTTGTCTGCTTCCGATTAATGATAATGATGTAAATATTTCTTAGTTTTATGAACCATTCAATGTGTTTCTTGGTTCGTTTAGAATGTTTAACAAAAAGATAAGTTTAATTTATTTTTATTTAATTGTTTCAAGTTATTTTTTACCTTTTTTGAATTCTTAGATAGTCTTGAAGTTATAAAACTTCAACGCGAGGCAGAATGTTCAGGCACAGCTTGCACAGTTCTCAGTTTTACCATTATCTCGCACTGGTATAAATCAAGTTTGCTATTACCCTGTACTTTAGTGACATAGTTTTGTAAAATAAAAAAAAAGAATGTCTGTACAAATTTAAAAATAACGTCAGATATTTGTTCTATGTATAAAAGATGAATAAACACCAAGATATAATGCAAATATTGTTGATCTCTAGTCCCGTATTAATTGTATGTACAACAAATACAGCTCTCTAAAACAACATACAGTCAATTTTTAGTAGAACCTCACATCGAAGGAAAAGATACATATCACCATCAGTAAAAGAAGAACCGCTCCCCTCCCCTACAGAAAGTGAAATATGCAAGATACTCGTTGCTAGGTACGAAAGTAGCACTTACGCATTTACTTACGTCAGAACAAAAAAGTGAATTATATCTAATGTTTGGCATTTTTAAATTATCTAAGGCTTTCAGATCGACTCAGCATGTGAAAATGACTACTTGGGAAATCATTTCCTGGGGTAATAATAGGCGGTCGGTGCGTACAGCTAGCCACTTTGCCACCTTTGAGTACCGAACGGCTTGAGAAATAGCAGCCTACCCTGCTATACACTCCAATGGGCCTTCATGACCTGTGAAAGGGGACTATTATTATTATTATATCTAATTTTTATGCGGAGAAATCCGTTTTTTGAAAATGTTGACGGGTCGCTAGGTGGTTTCCAAGGTTCTCACAATCAGCCATCGCATAATTTTCAGCCGCGATTTTCGTTTCAAATAATTTTTTTTATTTTAATTATTAAATATTGGGGTGGGGGGAATTAATACATTACACGATGCGTAAGTTCTTTTCTTCGTTTCGAAGACCTTTACGGACCTCAGCTATCCGTTTCGGTCCTTAAAGTTTCTCCTTGGCAGAAGAGTTTACTTATGCATCTCGCCAAAGGTACAAAATATACAGGGTGTTCCATTTGAAAAAGTGGTGAATCTTAGCTCTGAAGTTCTCTAAGTTTAAAAATTAAATTTGAACACCCTATACATGGTGGGCCCATTTTCTTTTAAAGAAGAGCACCCTACAAGCCCCTGCAAGAAAATCTCTAGTTAAATTCGTCTTCACAGTTGCGGCCGTGAAAGCGGTAAACTGTTAAGTGGGATAATGTAAAAGTCAATTTTTTGAAAAACAATTTATAACTTCTAAACCGGTCATTAGATGGCGCTAAAATTTTAGATATGAATAAACCTGTCAAGAGAGGTATTAAATATGCAAAAATATTTGGGGAATTCTATTTAAAAAAAATTACCTTAAGCGTGCCACACTTTTCTGCAACACCCTGTATATTTGAAAATAATTTCTCTAGATGAGCCTCTATCCACTGTTTACATCCGTATTAGAACGATTTTTCTAGTTATTACCGTTTGGGAGCTATCGGACCTCCCCACACTATTGCCCCATCCGGTATATCTTGTTAAATCCTTTCGTCCAGTCCATGTGTACAATATTAGTACACCTTATACATTATTATGAATTATCAAAGTTAAAAAAAATTACAAGTCACTACAACTTTGTGTTTCAGGGAAAAAGACGAGCAAACAGTCGACGTGGAGGTATACACACGCATGATAACTACAAATGATAATATGTTCTATAAATATACGATTTATAAATAAATCTTTTCTTTTATTTTTTCATAAGCGTTCCTCCATACTCGTAACAATGGATAATGCTAGTTTCCGTAATTCTATAAACTAAAGAAAAATTAAAAATCAAGTTTATTACAAAGTTTTGGTAAATATTTGTAACACATCTTCTCCGAAAATGTTATGCAAATATTCATGTTTGCAAGGACGACCTTTCTGTAAATATTTTGGTTTGTAAAAGCAAATTGTTGAAAGTGTGCTACAATTTTTATTTGCTGTGTGGGATGCTGTAAGTGCATCAGAATGTTCAAAATACCCAGATTTCAAAGAAGTATTGAATGATTTATCTTGTCAAACTGTTCTAATTAATGCAAAGAAAACCACAAACCTCATAATTCCTCTATTTAAATTAACACACAAGGTAATCTATATATTTAAAATATAAGGTTTATTTTTGTTCTATCAGTTCGTTCGATAGTTTTGCTGGGCCGATTTAGGTGATTCTTTTTTTTATAATGCAGCTCTCACTGTGTAGCTTAGTCAACACTACTTCATTTTTATATATTTTTTAAATTATATAAATCTAAAATGTTTAATTTGAGATGCACGGAACGGACATTCACTTACAGCGCCATCTCACTTTCCACGGTGGTGTTTTAGAACAATTCACGGTTATAAAAGTTTTCTTAGTTTGCTGCAACCCACCACTTGCATCATTAAAGTGTTTAACGTTTGATTTGTTATTAGGTTGCGTAGACAAACCCGCATAGTTCAAACCCATAGAAATCCGACAAATTATACAAATATTTGGTGTTGGCAATAGCTTATTTACAACTGTTTCATATTGTTTGGGTTTTGGACAAAACAAATCATCATGAGATACGTTTGTAAGTTATTATAAAAGACTGGGGCGACATTTTATTATTGGCGATCAAACTTAATACCGTGTTGCCATTAACACTGCTTAAGATTGCAAAAATCTTACGAGGATAGATCGAGAAATTTCTAGAACAAGACCGAAAAAACGATTTTTTGTGGAAAATCGTATTTATTTTTCTATATAGTCTCCTTTCAACTCTACGCATTTAGTTCAACGCTATTCAAGACCCTTCAACTGTTCACAAAAATAAGAACTATCCTTCAAACTATCCATTTTCAGCTTCGATGATTTCAGTATTTGATGAAAATTTCTTTCCAGTCCACCATTTCCTGAGATTTGGGAACAAGAAGAAACCCGACGGAGCCAAGTGTGGCGAATAGGGTGAATGTTCAATTAACTGGAATCGTAGTTCGTGTAGTTTTGCCATTGCAATTGCCGACTTTAGGGATGGGGCGTTATCCTGGTGGTACAAGACCTTTTTCTTTGCCAAATGAGGCCTTTTAGCTTTGATTTCTTTCCCAAAATATGGTAGCCATGACTTTCCCAGCAGACGGAATCGTCTTTGTCTTCTTTGGAATTGGCTCACAACATATTGTCAATTGCTTTGACTGCTTCTTGGTCTCAGGAGTGTAGTGGTGAATCCAAGTTTCGTCAACAGTTATGAAACGCCACAAAAAATCTTTTTCATTACGTTTGAATATGTCTAGATATTGCTGAGAAATGGTCATTCCAACTCGCTTTTGGTCGATTGTCAGCAGACGCGGCACTCATCTAGCGCTAAACTTTCTCATGTCCAAATGTTGATGTAAGATGCAATGTACACCGTCGTATGAAATGCTTACTTTCTCTGCTATCTCTCTCAACTTTATTCGGCGATCCTTCATCACGATTTCATGGGCTTTTGAAATTTTTCTTCATCGATAGCTGTTTTTGGTTGCCAGAACGTGGTGCATCCTCTATGCTTGTTCTGCCGCGTTTAAATTCAGCATCGCAGTTTGCAGCTGTCGCATACGAAGGCGAAGACTCACCATGAACTTCATCTAACTCCGTTTTTATTTGTTTGGCAATTAAGCCTTTAAAAAAGAAACGTTTTATCACTGCACGGAACTCGCTTTTATTCATGATTAAGAAAATGCACAAATTGTTTACTTGAATTGATAGTAACGGCGTATTTATATCCAATCCGTTTGAAAATTTTACAACTGTTGTACGAACAATGGGGCTTTCAAAACAAGTGATCAGTACTAGAGTCACTACATCTAAGTTATCTAGGCCGCGCTGTTCGCTGAGAGCACCGCAAAACGCCGCCATATTGGGACAGAGAAGGGTGATTTTTAATAATGGACAAATTAAAACCAAGTTTTACGTATTTGACATATTAGAGGTTTGATGTTTCAGAATAAGGAAAACCTTTTAAAGTAAACATGGATATGGCTGGATCTCCGTAACGGTTGCTCCGAATTTGATGTAGTTTTCTTTGATCGATTCGAAATTTTATTTATAATTCAAAAGGTTCTATAACATTTTTTCGTATCTCTAACAATAAGTGCGTAATAACTAAAATAATGAGATAACATTTCTTCTTTCTGATATTTTGGTGTCCAGCTTTTTGGCTCGTAATTTATTTAAAAATTTCTTCAAATAAAGAAAGATTGCTGCATTTTAGAGATTTAGATGTCGTTTACCGTTTCTAATTATCTTTAAAAATAAAAAAGATATAGCGATTTTAGTCGCGAGAAGTACTGTCAAACATCTCTGTAGCTGGTAGTTAAACTTTGAATTTTTAATTATCGGTACGCATAGACGCTATACTGTTTTATAAATATTATTTTTTCGCAAGTTTCATCAATATCACACTTACAAAATGCTGTACTTTAAATTTCCTTTTTTTACAAGTACATGTTTTATTAACATAATTATTATGATCTTTTACAAGAGCAAGTAAGCACAAATAATCAGCAAACTGTTAGTGGGTTTTAAAAGGTCATCGTCAGTATCTATCTCGAAAGCATATTCAGTGGGATCTAAAGATGCATAGTTAGTCTCTCTGTAACAATTTAGGTACAAGGGTAAGTAATAAGATCTTTTATTATGGTCAATACATGAAAGGGAAATTGGAGACAAAGTTTTGGCTACAAAGTTTCTGGCGTGAAAATGGATCCAGGATCTTAGTTCATCAAAAAAATTGCAAGAAAATCCTGGTTCTGTAGCTAAAACTAGAAATTCCTCAGCATACCTAAACACGATTCCAACGCTAATTTTTAAAGAGATTTTAAAGGACTTGCCTTAATAATTGAGATTTTTGAACCTAATTTGCTGGTGTGGTCACATCCAGTCAGAATGTGTCACATGCTAGGCTACTAGAAGTACATCACACAATTTCTACCCATGAATTTCAAAAAGTCTATGTACACTGAATGTATCTAACCTTATCTCCACCTACTGCTCGGAACCATATTTCCGAGTTGTGTAAAAATTTCGAAAAATGATGCAAAAAAAGAATGAATACGTCAGTATCTGAAGAACTAATGACTGCTCGAGTCTCGAGTAAAGTAGAAAAACTATTATCTTCCGTTACAAAGAACTAAGAATTTGTAAAAACGCTTCTCGTGTTGACATAATTTTTGTGATTTTCTTCATTCGGTCAAAAGTAGCAAACAGATTTGACTCAATTTGATCTTCTACAAAGAGCAAATCAAACATTCAAAATATTTTCGGCAAAAATTGTGAATTGACCATTTTGATCTTGATGTTTGCTTTAGTTTTTTTGTAACTAAAAATAACATTTTTTCTATGTTTTATATTCGTAAAACTGAAATTGGTCCATCTATTAATTACATCTTAGAAGATAAGCTAAATCTAATAAATCTTTAGGAAACAGTTGTCGAAACTCGAACAGTCATTTTTTCTTCAGATACGGACGTATTCATTCTTCTTTTGCATCATTTTTCGCAATTCTTACCTACACAAATCGGACATATGGTTCCGCACAGGAGGAGGAGAGAAGCTTAGATACATTCCAGTAGATATACTTTTAGAAACTCATGGGCAGAATTGGTGTAACGTACTCGTTGCAGCTCACATTCTGGTTGGATGTGACTACACCAGCAAATTATTTAGGTTCAAAAAATTAGTTTATTATCAATAATTAGTCCTTTAAAATATCTTTAGTTTTGTTCAAAATTAGTTTTGGAATCGTGTTTACCGTATGCTGGAGAATTTCTAGTTTTAACACAGAACCAGGATTTTCTTGCAAGTTTTTTGATGAACTAAGATCCTGGATCTATTTTCACGCCAGAAATTTTGTATCCGAAACTTTGTCTCCAACTTCCCTTTCATGTATTGACCATATTAAAAGATCTTATTACTGTACCTTTGTACCTAAATTGTTACAGAGAGACTAACTATGCATCTATATCCCACTAAATGTGCGTTCGAGATATATACTGACGATGACTTTTTAAAATCCACTGAGAGTTTGCTTATTATTTGTGATTACTTCTTGTAAAAGTTCATATGTTAATAAAATATGTACTTGTAAAAAAAAGGGAATTTAAAGTACAGCATTTTGCAAGTGTGATATTGATAAAACTTGCGAAAAAAACAATATTTATAAAACAGTATAGCGTCTATGCGTACCGATAATTAAAAATTCAAAGTTTAACTACCAGCTACAGAGATGTTTGACAGTACTTCTCGCGACTAAAATCGCTATATCTTTTTTATTTTTAAAGATAATTAGAAACGGTAAACGACATCTAAATCTCTAAAATGCAGCAATCTTTCTTTATTTGAAGAAATTTTTAAATAAATTACGAACCAAAAAGCTGGACACCAAAATATCAGAAAGAAGAAATGTTATCTCATTATTTTAGTTATAACGCACTTATTGTTAGAGATACGAAAAAATGTTATAGAACCTTTTGAATTACAAATAAAATTTCGAATCGATCAAAGAAAACTACATCAAATTCGGAGCAACCGTTACGGAGATCCAGCCATTTGTCATTTTGGCATTAAATCCAAGATGGCGGGTTAACGACCATACTCCGGCAAGTCCAGCTCACGGATTTCGGACCTCTGTGCAACCCTAAATAAGATTCTGAAGTCAAATCCCGTATACCTTCAGGTCATCGAAAACCTGGTCAGGAGAAGGACTAAATAGTATATTAAAGAATTAGTTTCATAAGACACGTTCTTAGCGCTATAACGTCTTACGAAACGAATACTTTGTACTATTTTTTTTATTTGTCCTTTAGTATCCTTGTCCTATAGAAAACTTTCGGATACGCGGGTCATTTTCTAGATTTGGACGCGTGCAATAAAAACATGTCTTATGAAACCAATACTTTATACTAATTTTTGTACTTGCGTGTCCAAATGAAGCCAATTGGGCACGCATTTTGCGTGAGATTTATTGAAATACTGGAAACAGTAATATTTTATATTTTAAAGTTATCACCGTTAAACAGTTGTTCTTAAAACGTCAAACTTATTTACGATATAAATTTAAAAAACAACTGCTCAATTAGAATTTTTAGTGTCGGCAACTGTCAAATTAACTTGCCTACTTAACAAGGTATCCCTAACAAATCTTATTTACAAATACGTTATTTTTCTTAAATGACTACCAAATAACCCAAATATAAATAATAATATAAAAAATTCCTTTCATTAGGTTTTTAGCATAGTGGTCCTTTAGAAAGACTTCCCGCTATACGGATCGTTTTCTAAACTTGGACGCGTGTGCTAAAACGTATTGTTATAAAACTAATACTTTAATATATGTGCTACTTTCGGTTGTTTGTAATTGTCTTAAACAAAATAACTTTGTTTGTTGTACTTTGTTAAATAGTTGGATAGTTGGCAACTTGGAAAAATCTAATTTTGCATTTGTTTTTCAAATTTACGTAAATAAGTTTGACATTTTAAGAACAGCTGTTCAACAATATCAACTTTAAAAATAAAATGTTATTGTTTGCAGTATTAAACCTCATGTCCTGAATCTCTTTTGGATACGTAAAATGCGTGTCCAAATGGCTTCGTTTGAACACTCAAATATGTAAAAAATATTTGTATACCAAGGTCGCGAAATCTTTTTTTAACGTACCGACAGAATAATTGCCGCCGAGGCGGTTTGTGGCCGAGGCAGGACTTCTCAAAGATGTTAAAAGATTTCGGGGATAAGGTATACGCAACATTTTTTGTACAACTGTAAAAAATATGCAATTAAATTCTACTGCTGTTAAAAACCAATAGTTTAATTCGTTGAAAATAGGAAGGTGGTTTTCAAGTTGCAGCGTTTCTATGGAAATGACATAAATAAAACAATTAGTTTTGTAACAAAAATCGTAAAAAATGGGTAAAGATATTTATACTAAGTTACTTCGCTGTCGTTACCCTTAGTAGCGGCCGCGAAATTGTATTTCGTATGCTGTATTGCGTACGTGATGCGTACTACGCGTACGGTTGTACAACATATAGTTATTTGTGTATTTAGTGCGCGAAATGCTACTTTGGTGGTCAAGAATGAAACTTTTGAAATCTCATTCGAGACCACCAAAGTCATTTCGAGCACGAATTGCACACAACGATTTTTCTACAGCGTTATTAAAATAACTGAAAAAGTAGAAAAAAAATCATAAAAAATAACACAAGGAAATTTAAATTTTAGCGCAAAGTGAACAGTTCGCTGTTGCTACGGAAACGGCATTTCTCAAATATGCGTAAATCACATAAATTGTTCCCCGAAAAGAAAATTCCCGACTATGATCACTAATTCAAGGTTTTCCCGATTCGGCAAATTCCCGGTTTTCAAGGTTTCCAGGTTCGCTGGCCACCTTGTGAGAATGTCTCTTTCACTTTAGAAGCTTTAACAATTTATAAATATATGATCATGTTATTCTTATACCATTTTAGCAACACCCTGTTAAGTGGTTGACTTGATAAACATCAACCTGTTGCGAAAATGCATAAAATATTTTTATTTGTACAAAATACAGAAAGAAGTATGTAAATAGAATAAACATAGGGAGAAAATATTGAAAATTCTTAAAATAAGGGTATAAATTAAAACCAAAAGTCACACAAGTAAAATGTAAAAATTTAAAAATGAATTCGGTGGTACAATACGGTTGGTATTAATTTATTCTGTGTTCTTGTTGTCTCATATAGATTAGCATAAGAAACATTGTGAACCTACCTTTAATAGTAAGCCATGTGAATGTACCATTATTATTGATGTTAATGTAATACTTGTGTTATGTGTTAATAAAGATAAAAATAAATGTTTGATCAGTTGGCTAATATAATATATGCTCCCTAATAACAAGACATGGTGTCAGGTGTAAAATAAACCAATTTTAAAAAGGAAACAGAAAGAAGAAAAAGGAAAAGAGGAAAAAGAAGAATCCTAACCTAAAAAAAAAAAAAAAAAAAAAAATAAAAATAAAACGTGCTATGGACGTAGTAAGTAAAAACGAGAAGAATTTGTTATTGTAATAATAAAATTAATAAAAATGAGTCAAACAACCTTTAAAACACCACCAAATCTGACATTTGAAGGAGATCTAAACAAAAATTTTGAAAAATTTATGCAATCGTTTGACATGTATTTACAAGCAACGGAATTAAACAAAGCTAGTGATGAAAGAAAGATTGCCATTTTCCTAAATGTAGCAGGTGAAGAGGCTTTAGAAGTGTTTAATACATTTCAACTGAGTGATGAAGAAAAAAAGAAATATGATACAGTAAAACAAGCTTTTGCAAACTACTGTAAACCCAGAAGCAATGAAGTTTATGATCGATTTAAATTCTTCACGAGGAGTAAGAAAGATGATGAAACTTTTGATTCATTTATAAAAGATTTAAAAATATTGGCGAAACCTTGTAATTTTGCAACTCAATAAGAGTCTCTAATTAGAGATAGATTAGTTCTAGGGATTAGTGACAAACATCTACAAGAAAAACTCTTGAGAACAACCGATCTAACACTATTAAAAGCTGAAGAACTTGTAAGGGCTGCCGAGGCAACAACTATTCAAGTTAAAGGGTTACGAGGAGATCCTGAAGTAAACATCATTAAGAAAAATCCAAGAGGAAATAAGTTCAACTTTAAATCAGAAAATGGAAAAAGCAAGCAAGGTAACACAAGTGAAAGTGAGTATGATTGTTTAAAGTGTGGAAAATGTCATAAAAAAGGTGAATGTGGTGCATATGGTAAAATATGTAGAATATGTAATAAGTACAATCACTTTGCCATAGGGTGTAGATTTAATAGAAATAAACAAAATAATGATAAGAAGCAGAAATATGTTAAACATCACAAAATTAGAAATGTTAATAGTATTAATGATGAAAGTGATGACAATATGTTTATAGATAGTATAGAAATTAACAGCGTAAGAAATAATAGTAGACAAAATAACCTAGTATGGGACGAAAAGATCCTAATTGGAAATAATTATGTGAATTTCAAACTTGACACAGGAAGTCAATGTAATGTACTACCATTAAGATGTATAAAATTATTAGGTTTAGAATCTAAAATAGAAATAAGTAATGAAAAATTTTAGCATATGGAGAAAATGAAATTCAGGTTTTAGGTTACATTATTTTAAAATGTTTAGTAAGGCATAGGAACTATAATATAAAATTTGTTATAGTAGATGTAAAAAGTAAACCAATATTGGGTCTTAATGCGTGTAATAAATTAGATTTAGTACAAAGGGTTAAAGATTTAAACGTAAGTAAAAGTCAGGTAAATGACATAAATTTAAAAAAGTCAGAAACAGAAAAAGTAGGAAAACAAAAAGAGATAAGTAGGGATACAGAAAAAATAAAATTTTTAGAAAAAAATAAAGATTTATTTGAAGGAGTAGGAAAAATTCCGATTCAGTATGAAATAAAATTGAAAGAAAATTATATTCCTTTTTCAAGTGGATGTAGGAGATTACCAAACAGTATAAATGATAGGTTAAGGGGAACGTTAAAAGAGCTTGAAGAGAAAGAAATTATAGAAAGGGTCGATGAGCCTACAGAATGGGTTAATAACATTGTAGTTAGAGAAAAAACTGATAAAAAATTAAGAATTTGTTTAGATCCACATAAACTTAATCAAAACATTTGCTTAGACCAACATCCAATACCTACTAGTGAGGAAATAAGTCTGAAATTAAAAGACAAAAAGGTTTTTAGTGTTATTGATATGAAAGATGGGTTTTTCCAAATTCCGCTAAGTAAAAAGTCATCAGATTTATGTACATTTATAACACCGTATGGGAAATGGAAATTTTTAAGATTACCATTTGGTTTATCAGTTAGTCCAGAAGTATTTCAGAAAGTAAATGAATCTATATTTGGAGATTTAGATATAGGTATTTATTTTGATGATTATATAATTGCAGGAAAGACAGAAAAAGAGCATGATGAATTAATGACAAAATTTTTAGACAGGGCTAGAAAACATAACATAAAATTTAATAAAGAAAAGCTACAGTATAAAGTAGATAAAGTAAAATACATAGGTAAGGAATATTCTGAAAAGGGAGAAAGACCAGACTTAGATTATATAAATGCTGTAGTAAAGCTAGAAGAACCTAAAAATAAAAAAGAGTTATTATCAGTATTAGGTATGGTAAATTATTTAGTCAAATACATTCCGCATTTAGCAGAATTGAGTGCACCTTTAAGAAATTTGACAAAGAAAAACATTGAATTTGTTTGGGACTTAGCTCAAAAAGAGGCATTTAAAAATATAAAGGAAGTAATAAGTGAAATGCCAACTCTAAAAATTTTTGATCCTAGTAAGAAAATAATAATACAAGCAGATGCAAGTCAAAATGGTCTAGGAGGATGCTTAATGCAAGAGGGAAGGCCAGTAGCATTTTGCTCTAGAAGTTTAACAGATTCAGAAAAACGATGGGCACAAATAGAAAAAGAATTTCTTGCCATTACTTATTGTTTAACAAAATTCCATCAGTTTGTATATGGAAAAGACATTATAGTTCATTCAGATCACAAACCTCTTGTAGCAATACATGAAAAAGAAATAAATAAAGTAAGTTCTAGATTGCAAAGATTAAAATTAAAAGTTTTAAAATATAAATTTCAAATTCAGTACTTACCTGGAAACAAAATGTTTATCGCAGATCTTTTATCAAGGTCATATCTAAAGGATAGGGTCTCTGATGATCCAGAAATGAGAGAAATAGTACACTCAATTGAAACAGAATTACCAATAGCAGATGAAAGGATAAACGAAATAAAAGAAAAAACAAAGCAAGATCAAGTTCTAAGTAAAGTTTTAGAATATACAGAGTCAGGTTGGCCTGAAATTTTCAAAACTGATATTAAAGAATTAAAAGGTTATTATAAAATCAGAGAAAACATTATAAATAAAGAAAATATTCTGTTTTTGGAAGACAAAATCATAATTCCAAAAATGTTGAGATTATATATATTAAAACAATTACATAAAGCTCACTTTGGTGTAGAAAAGACTAAGAAAAGGGCTAGGAGATTATTTTATTGGCCAGGGATAACAACAGAAATTGAGAATTATGTATTAAGTTGTAAAGTATGTGAAAAGTTTAGGAGGTCAAATGTAAAAGAACCTTTAATACCTTATGAAATACCAAATCTACCATTTCAAAAGGTAACGGGTGATATTTTAGAGTTTGATTCAAATTCATATCTTGAAGTTACGGACTATTATTCAAATTGGATTGAACTTAAAAAATTAAATAATAAAACTATACAGGAAGTTATCAAAAAATTAATAGAAATTTTCACTATACATGGTTATCCATCTGAATGGGTATCTGATAATAATCCGTTCAATAGTCAAAATTTTAGGAAGTTTGCCAAGGACATTGGTATGAAACTAACTTTTATTAGTCCGAGGTATTCACAATCTAATGGGT
Source organism: Agrypnus murinus (assembly GCA_929113105.1). Taxonomy (NCBI): domain Eukaryota; kingdom Metazoa; phylum Arthropoda; class Insecta; order Coleoptera; family Elateridae; genus Agrypnus; species Agrypnus murinus. The sequence goes on from OV816027.1 coordinate 72,357,301, forward strand.
TGTCTGAAAGATCAGTAGGCATTTGTAAAGACATGTTAAAAAAGAGTAAAGAGACAGGGAAAGATGTATTAGAATATTTGTTAGAGTATCGAGCTACTCCATTGTGTTCATTAGGAGTATCGCCATCAGAATTATTGTTTAATAGGTTAGTTAGGACAACATTGCCTATACATGAATCACAACTTAAACCAAAAATGAATAAAACTACTAAAAGTGATTTTAAATTAAAACAACAAAATCAAAAAAGACATTATGATAAAAATGCTAAAACAAGACCTGATTTTGATTTATATCAAAATGTAACATTGAAAAAAGGGAATAAATGGGTGCCGGGTAGAATTATTGAAAAGTGTAATACCCCTAGGTCTTATGTAGTTAAAGATGAGGAGGGTTCTGTACTTAGAAGAAATTCTAGATTTTTAAGAAAGTCTAGAAATATACCAAATTTTGAAAATATAATTAAGGATTTAGATGTAGACTTTGAAAATGTAGAAAATACTAAAATTGATTGTCAAGGAGAAGTAAATGGAGGACAAGAGATTATAGTAAGTCAGGTGAATAGTTTAAGAAAAAATGAGACATATCCAGAAATCGAAAATAAGTCAAATACTACACGAAGTGGTCGAAAATGTCAAAGACCAATTTGGTTGAAAGAATATGAAACATAATGCTTTGGAAAAAAGGAGATGTCTCATATAGATTAGCATAAGAAACATTGTGAACCTACCTTTAATAGTAAGCCATGTGAATGTACCATTATTATTGATGTTAATGTAATACTTGTGTTATGTGTTAATAAAGATAAAAATAAATGTTTGATCAGTTGGCTAATATAATATATGCTCCCTAATAACAAGACACTTGTACTTTACTGCAGTATTTGATAAAATTAGTATTTGATTTAACTAGTGATTTTTTAGATTAATTGATACAAAACTTCCGTTTGTGACGCACATGCAATCTTAAAGTTTATAGACAATACTTTTACAACTGCTACACATGTTTTTACTACAATACCCAGGCAGTAGAGTAGCATCATAACATATATTCTTAGGCCACTTTTCATGATCAATGACTCTCATCTCAATGTTGCCATTTTGGGTCTCACTTTTGAAAATACTTATTAGTCAAATAGTCTAAAAATATATAATCGAATCGATCATCCAATTCATTTGAATCTGTCAACTTGCACGTAATTACTAACGCCAAAAATTTAAAAAATATTTATTAGAAAAATTACATGACAATACCAGGTTGCAGTACTAAAAATTGTTTTTCCAATTACACAGTCGCATTTTTGTGATTGTTTTGTGAGGGGTTGTAGATTGATTAGTATTTAGTGATGTCTTCTATGCAGCTATTTCTTTTTATAATGCTAGACCAAGATTGAATTCACACTCACAGATGTTTGTTATAAAACTTTTGGAATATTTCCAATGAGAAAATGAAAGACCACTGATCTCAGTTTTAACAGTGGTATTTTAGCACAAAAGTTGTAATTATTAAATAATATCTAAGAAGGATTTTCTCAAAAATACGCACAATGCTTTACAATTTTTTTTAAATAAATCTTATTTACAATCTGTCCTAATACTACAGAACAATAAGTAAATCATTTGTCTTTTGTTTTATTACTACATGGCACGCAGGGGTGATCCTGTGATCAGTCCCTATATTTACTATATTTATTATTAAAACGAGAATCTTGGACATCAAACAATGGGCAATCTCAAAATCTTTCCTCTTCAAATGCCGTGTAAAACCATAAGAAATAAGTTATAGCCAAGAACTCGAATTTTTTTATTTGTTTTTCACCTGAGAATCGTGTTAAAGTGATATTGCCAACACCAGCGTAATTGGGCTGCTAAATAGAAACCAGTTTTGGAGATCTTATATGATTGCCTCCTGGGTCGTTTGAACCTATTCTCGACCACCCCCTATTCCCGTTTTTGATCGCCGCTCCCGAAACCCACTCGCCAGCGTATTCGGTTATATCTCCGCTCCCTGTCGAGATATCCCGTTCTGGTTTTGAACGATGGACCGCTCTATGTGTGTCGGACCCGGTTATGGTCTTCGGGGCCGCACCCCACCCTGCCATCATTTCTCGACGTTTATTTGGCGAGAAGAGGAAACCCCGGTCTCACGATACCCGCCGATTTCAAGCCCCCGTTTTGGTTCGAATGACCAATTTTGTTATTATAAAGAATGGATATTTATTTATTTTAGATTGTTCTTGTACAGTGTAAAAGTAAATTTATTATTCTAAGATTTATTTTGCGAAATGTTTTCTTTCATTTTTTACCTTACCTACCGGTCCGCACTCAAATGCTACGACGTTTGGCGTTCCCCGAACGAAACAGGTTGGGGACCGCTGTAGTAAGAGAGACTTGTTGTTTGTTTGGGAAGTGTTAGAAAAATGCGAGTAAAGAAAAACTATTCATAGTTTTCAGGCGGGGGCAAATTTTAAGCATTTTTTACTTTTATCATTTCTTTTTCTATGTGATGCCATTTTCGATGAAAAAAATGTGTTTACGCTGTTTTATGGGCCAAATATAAATTTTTTCATATAGGAGACATATGACATTCGAAAGCAGAGACTTCAAGCTTTAAAATGAGCCCCGCTGGCCTTTCTAAGTTGCGCCAATTTTTGGACCTAGCCGGTGATTGAGTTCAGAAAGAATGACCCTTATATTTTTTATGTGGGATTTCTACATATGATAAATGACTATTTCTTAAGTTACACATTGCCTTTTGTAAATTGGGCTTTAACTAATAAACAGTTATATGAATATTTTGGCGATTATTTATACGTCATCTACAAAAAATTATGTAGGATGTTGTCTCCTTGTTCCAATCACTGAACTTGCTTGGAGGCTTTAACTTTATCCTTTACCCTTTTTGGAAGGCTTTCTAAAATAAATTTCAATAAATCATCACACGTTTTATGTGTTGCTAAATTTATTTTTGAATTATTAACAGATGCATCTAGCTTGTAATGACAAGAAACAGTCACTTTGTAGACCAAAAGTAAAAATTGGGTCAATTCCAAAATGGGGCGACTTTTAAAAAAATAAAAGAGGAGAAACTGATATGATTTTAGGCTCGTCGTTATCCTTTTCTTAATCATTAATTCGTTAATTAATAGCTAGCCGTCCTAACCAAATTATTACACAAATAGGGCTAAAATAATTAAGACATGTTTCACTTTACTACCTGGGCACTGTTTCTTACAATCATAAGAAAATTTAGAGGTACGGGCTGATCAGTTAATACTTGCATATAAGTTAGTACATACATTTCGTTAATGAATCCTTTACTAGATGCTCTTTCAGTGTAACATGATTGGGTAAACAGAATGTAACATGACAATCCAAGCATTGATAGATAAAATTATCTATTAATGCGTCATCATCTAAAACGAGCACCGCAGGACCTCCACATTCACTACATAAACATCCATCCAACGCTTTCTAGAGCAATTGATATTGATCAGTTAGTAAAATTGTTATAGTATTAAAAATAATAATACTTACTGAATTCATTTTTGGATCAATACAAACTCTACATTTGCGAGTTAAAAAGAAACTCGTTTTTAACAATTCTGTTCTTATTTCGTTTTTTGCATAAGTTAATTTAATATAACTTTCAGTTGTTAAAGCACTTGAATATGAACGAAAAACTTCTTCATTTGCATTTATATCCTCAGTTGCTTTCACTACAATTGTATCACCTACAGAACTGAAATGAAATAATTTTGCATTAGTTATTTCAGTCCAAACCATTGCTCCTTAATAATAATGCATATAACTACTAATGGATTAATCCATAATATGAAGTGGTCCAGAAAAAATTTGAACCATAAAAATTTTTTTTAAATTTAATTATCACCCCTATGTATTAGTATTTCAAACCCTTTATTATTTTATTTTTACTCCTTTTGATTTAAATATGACAGCCATATTTTTTTGTGTAAGCATAAATCTCAATATCACAAGAATGTTTGGTTGTAGAAAGCTGTGCTAAAAACCACCATTTATTTGACATTTCGGAATGCATTTATTACTATACCATGTTCTGTTGACAAAAAAGCTGAAGTCCTCGGGGCTAGGGTTTTTTTTAAAAGATACTCAGGCGGAGAAGGTTTATGATAAAATATTTTGGTAACGAATTTTTAAAAATATTTTTGGGATTAGATATAAAGGATTAGATTTTTCCAAAATATTTCTTGAGATTATTGATTATGAATTGTTAAGAAATATTTTTTTAGGATTAGGAATTAATAAGGATTAAGTCTTTCTAAATATTTTTGATCGACTTGGGGATTGAATTTAAAAAAATATTTTTTAGTATTAGGAATTGAATTTAAAAATTTTTTGTTGGTATTCGAGATTAGATTTTTCCAAAATATTTCTCAAGATTAATGATTACAAATTATTAAAAATATTTTTTAGGATTAGGGACAAGAAAGAGATTTTTCAACATATTTTATTGGATTAGGAATTGAATTTTTAAAAATATTTTTTGGTATTATAGATTATATTTTTCCAAAATATTTCTTGAGATTATTGATTATAAATTATTAAAAATATTTTTTAAGATTAGGAACTAATAAGGAATAGATTTTTAAAAATATTTTAATAGATTAAAAATAAAGGATATTAGATTTTTCCAAAATATTTCTTGAGAATAATAATTATGAATTTGTTAAATAATATTTTTTTACGATTAGGGATTAATAAGGATTGAAGTTTAAGATCATTATATTGGGATTAGAGAAGGATGGTTTTTCGAAAATATTTCTTTATATGAGGGGTTGAATTTAAAAAAATGTTTTTTGGGATTAGAGATTAGATTTTTCCAAAATATTTTTTGAGATTATTAATTATAAATTATTAAAAATATTTTAATGGTTTAAAGGATATTAGATTTTTCCAAAATATTTCTTGATAATATTAATTATGAATTCTTAAATAATATTTTTTTTACGATTAGGGATTAATAAGGATTAGATTGTTCTAAATATTTTTTAGGTCATTATATTGGGATTAGAGATGGGTGATTTTTCGAAAATATTTTTTATGAGGTTGAATTTTTAAAAATATTTTTTGGAATTGGAGATTAGATTTTTCCAAGATATTTCTTGAGATTATTGATTATAAATTATATAAAACAATTGTATCACACGCATTGTGTATCCATATAGCTAATTTGTAAGAGATGAACTCTTGTTTTGTTAATTTTGCATATGTAATTATCTGTAACGAGAATCTTCATTGTCAAGCGTTTTTCGTCCGTACCTTCTTTATTATTCATTTTGGGACTATACATGTATTATATGTTTTTAATCAGCGTTAAAAGATCTACAAGTTTATCACATCAGATCTGGGATCAGTGTTAATCCGAATCACATGTTTTTGGATAATGACGTCACACGCATTTTGATTGTCATTTGTTTTTGAAAACCTGTCATGGAGTTCATTTGTTTTGGCAGAAGATATAAAAGCTGTTGCATTTTTAAACAATAATAGATTTGACCACTCCATATGGAAGCCAGTACGATTTTCAAAGAAACCAAAATACTTCTGTCCTCCAATAAGAATAACCGTGCCAACCGTCGGACCATGGGCACGAAGTGACCAAGAAAAAGCCGACCTATTTGCACAACATCTGTCTACTGTATTCACTCCACACAGAAATGATCCTGATTTAGAAATAGAACAATACCTGTTAGCTCCCGTCGAAACATCACAGTCTATCCGCCAAACCACACCAAATGAAATCCGAAAAGAGATCAACTTCTTGAATCTCATGAAATCACCAGGTCTAGACTTGGTAACAGCCAAAATGTTGAAAGAACTTCCCAAAAAAGGCTTTGTAATGCTGACATACCTCTATAACGCCATATTAATACTGGGATACTGGCCTAAACACCTTAAGCAATCACAAATCATTATGATAGCAAAACCCGGCAAAAACCCAACTGACGTCACATCATATCGGCCAATAAGTTTGTTATCGGTAGTCTCCAAATTATTCGAGAAGCTCTTGTTACGAAGAATAAAAGAGGACTTGAATACGAATACATGGATTCCACACCATCAGTTTGGTTTCCGTGAACCGCATTCCACGGTGCAGCAAATACATCGCATAACAAACGCTATCGACAAATGCTTGGAGGCAAGACAATACTGTTCCGCAGTGTTCCTAGATATAAGTCAAGCATTTGACAGAGTGTGGCACCCTGGCCTTGTATATAAAATAAAACAGACACTTCCCTCTCCGTACATTCAACTGTTTAAGTACTATCTGACAGATCGTGAATTCCAGACAAAAGTAGGGACAGCTAGTTCATCTTCTCATCCAATTCAAGCTGGGGTGCCGCAGGGCAGTGTCCTGGGCCGTCTCTTGTCTCTGTTGTATACATCTGATATGCCTACAACAGCAACTACAACCATCGGTACCTTTGCAGACTACACCGCTATTCTTACAAGTCACGATAACCCAGCTATGGCGGCAACAAATCTACAAACTCACCTAACTACGCTTCAGGGTTGGTTTGAAAAATGGCGCATTAAAATCAACGAAACAAAATCCAAACATATAACCTTTACTCTCCGAAGGGGTGTTACCCCTACTGTTCATCTCAATAATATTGAATTACCGCAAACAACTGAAGTAAAGTATCTGAGACTAACCCTTGACAGCAAAATGACCTGGAAACAACACATCAAGAAAAAACGACAGCAACTCGATTTACGAGCTAAAGACCTAAACTGGTTAATAGGTAGACACTCGCACTTATCATTGGAAAATAAGGTATTACTCTACAAGACTGCCTTAATACCAATTTGGACTTATGGGTTAGAGCTATGGGGTTGTGCAAGCAAGTCTAACATTCAGATAATTCAGCGATGTCAGTCCAAAATTCTGAGGATGATGGCAAATGCCCCGTGGTATGTTTCTAATGAAACACTGCATAGAGACCTAAATATACGATATGTTCAAGATGTCATCCGTGAAAGCAGTACTAAGCACCACGTTAAACTGGAACAGCATACTAATCCCCTGATTGCTTCTTTATTAATACCAGATCCCAACAGAAGACTTAAACGCCAATGGCCAATTGACCTAACATGAAATAAGTGAAGTTCGTCGCAGGACGTATCTTCTTCATGACATAATTTATTGTACTAGATATTTTTAGTGTATTATAACATTAGCTTATAGAATGTATTATTCTGATTGCTGATTATATATATATATATATATATATATATATATATATATATATATATATATATATATATATATATATATAAAAACAGCCTTGGTAGTGTAATGCCTGGCGTGCCGGACTTTCACCCAAGCGGCCCGGGTTCGACTCCTGGTGCTGGCAGATCTGGTTAAGGTTTTCTGCAGTTTCCCTTAGCTGTAACACAAATGTGGGATTTGCGCTGTTCCATCTATAAGTCGTCTGCAGCCGCACATTGGGCCTACATAATAATAATAATCGCCCCCTCCCTCCCGCACAAGCTTATAGCTTCTGGGGCCTTGGTTTAGGTTATGGGTTGTAGTAATTATTATTATTATTATTATATATATATATATATATATATATATATATATATATATATATATAATAAAAAAAAAAATTTAATTGGTGTTAAACATTTTCATTGTCTCTTTAGATTTCACGTGCTAGAACGTATACTCTAAGCGGTAACTCATCATTATGTGAACGTAGATTTAAGCGGTCACCTGGCCACTGTTTGTTTACGCTTTCCGAATAGCTAACGCGACCGAAGTTTAATGATATATCATCAGAAGGCGCCAGCCATAAAAGTGCTTCGGGGCGCCCAGGAGATTTATCTGGGTCTGGTTCGTACAATTTGTATTGTATTCTTATTTGAATGTAACCTATTATTAGGCTATAAACCTGTTGTTTACTTAGAAATAACTAAATAAATTTTGTTCTAGATGCAAACCTTTTCGCAGTCTATTATTTATTTATATTAGTTTATTAAGCCCAACAGATTTTTCCCATTTACAGAGCTATTAAAAAGACAGTTACATTTTATTATACAACACATGTAAACTGTAAAATTGCAATTCCAGTAGGTAAACAAAAATTAAAAAAAAAAGTTAAAAACTTTAGTAAAGTAATAATTAAATACAGTGTAGAATTGGTAAATAAATATTTTACAGGTAATTAAGTGTGGTTTACATCATTTTCACAAGGTACGCTATGTAAAGGACAAAAATGCATTTAATATGGATCTTAACGTGTTGAAAAATATATCTTACAAAAGTAGATATTTTATTTGCATTTGACCATATTTTATAAATTGGTGGTTTATTTAAAAAATTTGTTGTTGCTCTCTCGCAATCAAAATCATATAAGTATCTAGTGCTAATACGAGAAACATTGGCCTTAGGAAGCATTTTTGGACAATTAATGCTGTTATGAATCAAATCGTGTACAAACTTTATAAAAATTATAGCTCTTCGGGTTTCTAAATCTATAATATCAAAGCTACATAGTAACCATGCACAGGATAGACACCCATCCTCTCGAAACATAAGGTAGTTTACAAATCAACGTTGAACCTTTTCCATTTCGATAACATAACAACCTTTACCCCAAATTATAGCTCCATATTCAAGTTTGGATCTCACAAATGCGTAGTACAGACACAATAAGATTTTGATATTATGAAAAGCTTACGAGTTCCTTATTACGAAACCGAGAGATTTAGTTGCATCCTGTACTATATGATGTATATTTGTTTGAAACTCAAATCTGGTGTCAAAACATACACCAAGATTCTGAAACTTTGTGCCACGCTGAAGCACAATACAATTAACAGTGTAATCAAACTCTACTGTAATTTGGAGTATATTTGTTGCTATAACATACTACAGTAGGAACTCTATAATCCGAACACACTGTATTCCGAACAGCAACATTTACAAGCTATAATCCGAACAAACCTCTTTAATTCGATATCCTCTTTAATTCGAACAAATCTCTTTAATCCGAACAAGAAAATTCTATATACATACGAAAATTGAATATGTAGAGTTCTTGGAAGGTGAATATGAATTATAAATGAGATTATAGCAGATTGCTGATGAAGTTTTTGGCTGAAACTGTTACGACCCGACAGGTGTAAACAAATTCTACGAAGATCAGCAAACGGTTTTCTTATTAATATAAAGAGTAATAAAAACCCTGAAGGCTACAGATGTAAAAAATAAGCTATAAATATAGTAATCATAGCATCACAAAGGTGCTCTAAATGTTTTGACGTTGCAGTTTTGCCGCAATTGTTTGTATAATGACATCATCTAACTTAAGACTCTTTCTTACAATTTTGTTAATAGCCAATTTGTATTCGTGGCGTTCGAAATTCAATAAAAAAATGTCAAAACGTAAACACATATTATTAAAACTATTAGAGAAATTCAGCAATTAAATATTGGGTTGGTGTTTAACGATTGGTTTAAAATATGGTGTTGGTAAATAGACAACCAGTGATATAAAGAAAAACATAACAAAAATCCTAGAATATGTCTCATCTACTGACAAAGGTACAGAAAATAGAGAAATACTTAAATGAAGACCATAAAATGAGAGCACAGCGCTATAAAAGGAGAAAGAGAAAACTTAAAAGCAAAAAATTACTGATTTTCTTAATTAGAAATAAAAGTTAGATATATATATATTATATGATTATATATGATATATATATATGATTATATATATATATATATATATATATATATATATATATATATATATATATGATTATATATATATATATATATATATATATATATATATATATATATATATATATATATATATATATAATAAAAAAAAAAATTTAATTGGTGTTAAACATTTTCATTGTCTCTTTAGATTTCACGTGCTAGAACGTATACTCTAAGCGGTAACTCATCATTATGTGAACGTAGATTTAAGCGGTCACCTGGCCACTGTTTGTTTACGCTTTCCGAATAGCTAACGCGACCGAAGTTTAATTATCATTAAACTTCGGTCGCGTTAGCTATTCGGAATTCCTATCATCAGAAGGCGCCAGCCATAAAAGTGCTTCGGGGCGCCCAGGAGATTTATCTGGGTCTGGTTCGTACAATTTGTATTGTATTCTTATTTGAATGTAACCTATTATTAGGCTATAAACCTGTTGTTTACTTAGAAATAACTAAATAAATTTTGTTCTAGATGCAAACCTTTTCGCAGTCTATTATTTATTTATATTAGTTTATTAAGCCCAACAGATTTTTCCCATTTACAGAGCTATTAAAAAGACAGTTACATTTTATTATACAACACATGTAAACTGTAAAATTGCAATTCCAGTAGGTAAACAAAAATTAAAAAAAAAAGTTAAAAACTTTAGTAAAGTAATAATTAAATACAGTGTAGAATTGGTAAATAAATATTTTACAGGTAATTAAGTGTGGTTTACATCATTTTCACAAGGTACGCTATGTAAAGGACAAAAATGCATTTAATATGGATCTTAACGTGTTGAAAAATATATCTTACAAAAGTAGATATTTTATTTGCATTTGACCATATTTTATAAATTGGTGGTTTATTTAAAAAATTTGTTGTTGCTCTCTCGCAATCAAAATCATATAAGTATCTAGTGCTAATACGAGAAACATTGGCCTTAGGAAGCATTTTTGGACAATTAATGCTGTTATGAATCAAATCGTGTACAAACTTTATAAAAATTATAGCTCTTCGGGTTTCTAAATCTATAATATCAAAGCTACATAGTAACCATGCACAGGATAGACACCCATCCTCTCGAAACATAAGGTAGTTTACAAATCAACGTTGAACCTTTTCCATTTCGATAACATAACAACCTTTACCCCAAATTATAGCTCCATATTCAAGTTTGGATCTCACAAATGCGTAGTACAGACACAATAAGATTTTGATATTATGAAAAGCTTACGAGTTCCTTATTACGAAACCGAGAGATTTAGTTGCATCCTGTACTATATGATGTATATTTGTTTGAAACTCAAATCTGGTGTCAAAACATACACCAAGATTCTGAAACTTTGTGCCACGCTGAAGCACAATACAATTAACAGTGTAATCAAACTCTACTGTAATTTGGAGTATATTTGTTGCTATAACATACTACAGTAGGAACTCTATAATCCGAACACACTGTATTCCGAACAGCAACATTTACAAGCTATAATCCGAACAAACCTCTTTAATTCGATATCCTCTTTAATTCGAACAAATCTCTTTAATCCGAACAAGAAAATTCTATATACATACGAAAATTGAATATGTAGAGTTCTTGGAAGGTGAATATGAATTATAAATGAGATTATAGCAGATTGCTGATGAAGTTTTTGGCTGAAACTGTTACGACCCGACAGGTGTAAACAAATTCTACGAAGATCAGCAAACGGTTTTCTTATTAATATAAAGAGTAATAAAAACCCTGAAGGCTACAGATGTAAAAAATAAGCTATAAATATAGTAATCATAGCATCACAAAGGTGCTCTAAATGTTTTGACGTTGCAGTTTTGCCGCAATTGTTTGTATAATGACATCATCTAACTTAAGACTCTTTCTTACAATTTTGTTAATAGCCAATTTGTATTCGTGGCGTTCGAAATTCAATAAAAAAATGTCAAAACGTAAACACATATTATTAAAACTATTAGAGAAATTCAGCAATTAAATATTGGGTTGGTGTTTAACGATTGGTTTAAAATATGGTGTTGGTAAATAGACAACCAGTGATATAAAGAAAAACATAACAAAAATCCTAGAATATGTCTCATCTACTGACAAAGGTACAGAAAATAGAGAAATACTTAAATGAAGACCATAAAATGAGAGCACAGCGCTATAAAAGGAGAAAGAGAAAACTTAAAAGCAAAAAATTACTGATTTTCTTAATTAGAAATAAAAGTTTTGTAACAAAATTAGTAAATTACATAATTTAAGTTCTTTATAATAAAGTAGCATGGCATAAAACAATATTTATATTCGTACATCCAGTAATCCGAATTCCTCGTTAATACGAATTACCCTTGCATTTATAAGTTCGGATTCAAGTTTCTACTGTACTTTGATTTACATATATTTAAAGAATGGCGAGATATTTGGCACCATAAAAATACTGTAGTCTATTCATGTTATAATCGTTCACAGTCTTTTTTATATTAGTAATTTTAGAAAATAGTTTAGAAGTGTCTGCTCTTGAAGATATGACTGAAATAATGCTGCAAGTGCATCAGAAAGTCCCTCATAATCAGTTTCCAAAGAAGTATTGAATGATTTATCTTGTCAAACTCTTTTAATTAATGCAAAGAAAACTACAAACATCATAATTTCTCTAATTAAATTAACACACAAGATAATCTATATGTTTAAAACACAACGCTTATTTTTTGTTCCAGTTTGTTTGAGTTCCGCTGACCGATTTAGGCGATTCTTTTTTTATAATGAAGCTCTTGCTGTGTAGATTAGTCAACACTACTTCATTCTTATATATTTTTTAAATTTTTATATTGTCACAAACGGAAATATTTACAATTAAATATTTTATATAAAACGCAACTTCTCTTCCGTTTGTACAATATAGCGTGCAAGGCCACATTCAGTTACCCACGCTAGTTAGCAACTGCAGTCTCGCAACCGACATGTGCGCGGACACTTGCGAGGTATCCTCCGAAGCGCGCTCGCTCGCGGAAGCATGAACTTCCTTAGTTGCATACTGAGAACTTCTGATTCCCACTACGATACTAATTACTTCCTCGTTCAGCAGTATATAACCAGCTTGCTTGAGCTATTCAAACCAGTCAGTGAATTGACTCCAACACTTCATCTACAAGCAAGCTGGTGAGTACTCTTTTAATTATGTAATGCTTAGTTGAGTAGGCGGCGCTTAATCGCCTACTCTCTGCGAAATTATGGGGAGTTGTGTCCAGGCTTCCCAGCTTAGTTATAATTACTTGGAGGCTAGCTCCTATGCTTAGTTAGTAGATCTAGTGCTAGAACAGGGTTGGTTCCGACCTCCCCTGTATTGTATTAGTTTAGGAGGACATGTACGTCCTCACAATATGTACTCAACATGTATGTTAACCTATTGTACTCTCTTTATTGTCTTTAGTATATAGTTGTTTTTTACAACTTGTGTTTGATTTATCTCTACCTCTGACTACGTCCTCCAGTCATGAAAACCCCACGTGACAATATTTTGAAATTATATAAATCTAAAATGTTTAATTTGAGATGCATGGATCGGACATTCACTTGCAGCGCCATCTCATTTTCCATGGTGGTTAAGTTTTAGAACAATTAACAATTATAAAAGTTTTCTCAAGCTTTCTTCAAATTGCTGCAACCCACCATTTGCATCATTAAAGTGTTTAACGTTTGATTTGTTATTAAATATTAGGTTTCGTAGACAAACCCGCATAGTTGAAATCCATAGAAAGTCAACAAATTATACAAATAGTTGGTGATGGCAATTGCTTATTTATATCTGTTTTATAGTTTGGAGTTTTGAACAAAACAAATCATCGTCAGATAAGTCGTGTTCCCATTAACACTGCCTCAGATTACAAAAATCTTATGTCCTTCTATAATGTATACTATAATGTATACATCAGTCATATTGAACTTTATTGTAGTTTAAAACACAGCTCATTTCTGTTTCACTTAGTCTACTAGTTCTACAAGACCGATATGCTTTATCCTTTTTTATATTAAAGTTTTAACTCTGTAGATTAGTCAACACTACTTAATTTTTATATTTTTAAAACCTTTCTTGTTTTAGTCTGTGGAGTTTTAGTTTTGTGACTTTTAATTATTTATATTTTTAATTTAAAATGATTATTTGTAATCGATGCATTTCAATATTCCCAAGACCGTCCACTTACAGTGCTTGCTTCATCACGTTTAGGCACTAAACATCCTGTTAAATAACGCGTTCAAAAGTTCGTCTGAGAATGGTAAGCTTAGTATTTTCAACTGCTTTTGTTCGATTGCGTTTATTTAATAAATATTAATATTAAATAATTACTCTTGAAAACCCGGATTGTATGTCACAACTTTTGATTTTAGGATAAGTATTAAATCAGCCAGCACAAGGAAATGTAGCAGATTAATAAATAACTTCTTTAATTTCTAATAACGTCGAAATAACACATACAAAGAATTCAAAATTACTACTAAATTTGTTTAGCTTATTTAAATCAAACATTGATATATATTAAAAAAATTAAAACTTCAGAACATTTTAAACAAAAACTCCATACAAACATTAACAATCAAGTTCTTGCAGAGAGTTTATCATCTTGTCCACTTTCGGAATAGTCAGAGGACAATAAAAGTCCAATAACGCTTTAGCTTCATTCAAGAGCTCTTTCAAAATATTAACGGATACCCTGAAAAGATAAAATGGTTAATTATACTTTAAACTTTACAGAAAATTCATTTTACAAATTGATCCACAATATGTTAATTTTAGAGAACGATATACTTGCCGTATATTTTGCATAGGCATCTGTGATCTGGTTTTCTTAAGTTCGATAATTCCAACTTTACTAAGATGTAATATTACTATAGCAGTATCAAATCCAAAATTGATATATCTCTTCTTACAGAATATTACCCGTTCTTTGACCAATTCAAGCATCTCCATTGTGTTGCCTGCAAATGTTTTCAGTTTTTTTATTTGGTTGCAAAATCAATTATTATCAATCATCTATTAAGTAAGGGCTTTAAGAATTTCATTATTGAATTTCATCAAGATCATTTCAATCTTAATATCATTATCAATTAATTCTTTGAGAAATCGAATTTTTAAGCTGTTACTTTTGGAACTTGAAATTTTGAATTGTGTGGACTTATACAGTCTTAATTTTTCGATGTTTAAAACTGAAACTCTTGGATATCCAAATTAATTCTAAATACCATGAGACTTTGATAATTTAAAATCTGAATATTTTGAAACATCCGAATTTAGGACTATGAAACTCCAAACAACTAAACTGTATAAGAAATAAAATTAAGAAATTCAGGAATTTTTAAAATTTTCTCTTCACTTTCCTTTCCTGAAAATTTACAACTAAAATTACTGAATTTTAAAAATTTCAATTGGTGCGATTTAAAAATTCAAATTTTTAAAACAGAGTATGAAACTTGAAAAGTACAAGCAATAGAGATCTGAAACTTCAACGCCTCAATATAAACAGAGCTGTACTGTAGCATAATGTGTGTGAATGGCTTTTTCAATTGATTTAATAACAACAATATTTAATTCAAAATTAATAGAATTACCTCTTTCATAATGAAGTCTAATTAGTCTTTGATGAAGTATTGGAAACATGATATGCGAGGAAACGTATATGGTTTTACTAACTTCCAAAGTTCTATTTCCATCTTCTAAATTATCAGAAAATAAAACTGAAAAGAAATGAATACAAATTTTAGAGAAACAAAAAACAACATGTGAACTATGGGCATCGCTTGGAAAACATAAGGGCGGGGGAGATATAAAAAACAGTATTTATTAATAAACATAAATCATATATACAGCGCTATTACATTAAATTGCAATATGTGCAATTTCCCTATGTTGCATTTGAAAATAATCGAGTCAAAGCATTATGCACACATAGACAACAAATTATACAGCACGCTTTTTTGTACTATTTACCTATATATTGCATGGTAAATAAATAGCAGTGTATAAAAATTTTACTTTCTGTCGATGAGCCAGGGGGGGGCACGGCCCTCAGTCGCCCTGCAGTGGCGACGCCCATGATGTGAACATACCGGGTGGGGCAATAGTGTGGGGAAGTCCGATAGCTCCTAAACGGTAACAGCTAGAAAAATCGTTCTAATACGGATGTAAACAGTGGATAGAGGCGCATCTAGAGAAATTATTTTCAAATATACAGGGTGTTGCAGAAAGGTGTGGCACGCTTAAGGTAATTCTTTTTAAATAGAATGCCTCAAATGTTTTTGCATATTTAATATTTTTGAGGTAACACCTCTCTTGGCAGGTTTATTCATATCTAAAATATTAGCGCCATCTAATGACCGGTTTAGAAGTTATAAATTTAAAAAAAAAAGAGTTTTACATTATCCCACTTTAACAGTTTACCGCTTTCACGGCCGCAACTGTGAAGATGAATTTAAGTAGGGATTTTGTTGCAGGGGCTTGTAGGTTGCTCTTCTTTAAAAGAAAATGGACCCGCCATGTACAATGTGTTCAAAATTAATTTTTAAATTTAGAACTTCAAAGCTAAAATTCACAACTTTTTCAAATGGAACACCCTGTATGTTTTGTACCTTTGTGATGCAGAATTAAATAACGAACATTTTTTGTATGTACGTCCCTATTGCTATCTTTTATTGAGAAAAAACTGCAAGAAGTACACAATTAAAAAATTATTTATTTAAAAAATCAAGGTTTTTCAAATAAAACAAAAGAAAACAACTATAACAAATGCTCCATATGTTGCCCATTTGCATGGACACACATTTCGATGCGCCTTTGAAACGATCTTTGTACATTTTTTAACATTGCCGGCGTGATACTTCTAAAAGCATGTATTATTCTATCCTTCATATTTTGGATTGTGGTTGGTGTCTCTGTATGAATAATTTCTTTCACATATCCCCATAAAAAGAAATCCATTTTTGTAAGATCAGGTGATCTCGCAGGCCATTTAGTGGGTCCATTCCTTCCAATCCATTGATGTGGGTAGATATTATTTAGGTGGTCTCTTACTGCATGTAAATAATGCGGTGGAGCACCGTCTTGCTGAAGCCACATCCCATTTCGGATCCTGTGATGAAGGTTCTTCTCCAAAAAAATGAAGATAAATAGCTCCAGTTAATGTACCATCAAAATAAATTTGGCCCTATTATATGTTCGCCAATAATTCCCCTCCAAACGTTTATGGACGATCTGTGCTGGTTATCAAGTTGTCTGAAAAAGTGGGGATTTTCTGTATCATAATAATGGAAATTGTGCCTGTTAACAAATCCATTTTTATGAAACGTTGTCTCATCAGTGAACAAAACATTGTTGAAGAATGTAGCATCATCTTGCATTATGCCTATAGCCCAATTACAAAACTGTAAACGTTTTAGAAAATCGTCATCAGTTAATTCCTGGTGCATTTGAATGTGATATGCATGAAACTTATTTTTCTTTAAGATTCAACCAACAGAACGTCTACTTATTCCTACACTTCTCTCTGACTAACATGGGGGATTCTCAATCGTTACCAGCACAACAGATAACCCATTTTCTTGGCTCACAACATTGTTAATTCGTTCACTTTTTTCATACTGTACATTGCCGGTCCTCACAAATCTATCGAGCAGGTTTTGAAAGCTGTGAACTTTAGGGAGGTTCCGTTCAGGATACCGTTGGTGGTAAATTCTGCGGGCAAGCAAACAATTTCTTTCCGACTCGCCCAAAACAAAAGTCATGTCTACAAGTTCTTCATTACTAAAATTCATTTTGAAAAACTAAAACACCTACTAGAACTAAACTCTGATGGTCGATAACTGCGAGAAATGTACGTTTTGCATACGTGCACAACAATTGCTAGATCACGGTGGGTCTGAAGCAGCTTCAAATGACGATGACGAAAATTTGCACCAATAATCTTCTTGCAGATTTCTAATCGGTCTCTTGAAACAAGCTGAAATTCAAAATATTCAGCTTTTTTCCCTGAGCCGTTTTTGAGGAAATTCAATTTTAAGGTCGAGAATTACGGGCGAAATTTCAGATGTAGTTTTTACTCATTTTAATAGGCTTTTCTGTAAAGAAATAGCAGGTTCTGTATGAATATGTTTATTTTTCAAGAATTCAACACCAATTTAAGTATTATCATATATAATTTAACAAGTGGTCTAATTTTTTCCGACAAAATTTGTCATTTCAGATATGAGTAGCTTTCGCAACGAAAACTACACGAGTCGACGCAGGAGACGAGTGTAATTTTCCAAAAGCAAAAGCTACGAATGTCTTAAATGATAAATTTTGCAAGAAAAAATTAGACCACGAGTTGAATTCGGCTTGACAATCCATCGAGCAAATTTTTATTTAGCGTGTGTAGTTAATATTAATTTAATTAAATTTGACATTTCATTTTGACATAAATCTTTTCACTAAGAAAAAACCACTAGTGGTTTTGTTTAATTTTTTTTAATTAATTTTTAATTAATTTAATGTTTAATTTTAAAAACCACTAGTGGTTTTTTCACTATTAAACTAATTTCATTGGTCCCAATTTGAAAAATTCTGTAATTTGATTGGTTAAAAATTTTCGAGTTGGATTGTCATATATATCTACAATTATTTATTTATTTAATCACTATTTTCATGGAAATATGCGATTTTCTACAAAAAATTAAATGAAATACAACTTTAGAGTGATGTATCGTAATCTAAACCTATGTGTGTAAGATAACAGTTAATTTGAATGCACGAGGCGTTGAAGATAATTTGGACAGAATTTTTAAAGACGAAATTGCAAGTAATGCTTGAATGAAGAATTGCAAGAGATCAAAATGGACTTATTTAGCAATGAATAGAAAACCAGTTTTTGTAGATTCCATACGTTCTAATGGAATGAACAACTTTTTCATTTAGTTCCTACAGCAGCATCCAGGTACTACTTACTTCATCGTATAAGACAGACGAGGTGGTTTGAATTTCATTCCATAATCCCAATATCTCTTATTACAAGAAATACTCCCTTATTGAATGATGAAAACCGCATGCCGAAAAGTACATCTGTCACTGAGAGGGTTGGTTAGAAATGACTACCTAACATTTAATGTAGCTGTCGTGGATTTAGGAATTTCTATCAGTCCTAACTAAGGTCCATGCAGTATTCTTTCATGTTCCCGATTTTTGTAAAAAAAAGACAACAAACTCTTGGGTTCTATAGTGAACAAGCTATGGAATCTGTACCTGCTGATTTCAAGAAAATCTGGAGCAATTACAAAGTCCCAAAGGAGCATCCAGTATATAATAATAATAATAATGTTTATTCCAAAACAGGTACAAAACCCAAACACTGGAATTTTTCAATATATACAAAGACAACACATTGACATCACAAAGACATTAATAATATTAATAACATGCAAATAACAGTACAAAAACCTAGACTAAGACACTAATACAATATAATTTGTATACATCAATTTAATAATAAGTGTAACTGTGTATATGTATAGTATATGTAATTTACAAATTAGACAATAAATAAATTGAATAAATAAAATCTATAGAATATTTAAATTCTTCTATATATGTAAATTTATTTTTTCTTTTTTTTGCTAAAATAATCTAACTACCCTATTACTAATGACAGAGAAATTGTCTGCATGAATGTCACAAAGATGGCTTATAGTATTAAAATTGCTGCACATTACATTAATTGGATTTCTAAGTGCAATATTAGTTCGAGGGGTGTTGATGTAAAAGCAGAGAGATCGACGTGCGTTTAATCGCGGAACAATAAAATTAATTTTACTTAAGATCCATTCACAATCAACATTACTATGTAACAGACTATATAAAAATCTAATAGACATAAGCACACGTCGAACTCTTAAAGAAAATATGCCAAATCTGTGAAGGAGGTCGTCTTGGTCTACACCTCTTTCTGGGTATACACCATCACACCGTAAGGACATAAATTTCAGATATTTACGTTGGACAGATTCTAATTTATTTTCGTAGGTGCTATGTATTGGATACCAGATGATGGCACCATATTCTAACTTTGATCGAATAAGGGTGACATATAATGTTTTTAGACACTGTTCACTATTAAAAGAACCACAATTTCTATAGATAAAACCATAAATCTTGAATGCTGACGAAACAATAGAATCTATATGATTGGAAAATGTAAACTTGCTATCAAAAATTATACCAAGATCTTTAACAGTGGTATTTCTTTCAAGCATATTACCATCAATAGAGTAATCGAAGTTGATAACGTTTATTCGTCGCGTGAAAGTTACTACACAGCATTTATCGATGTTGAGCCGTAGATGATTTAATTTACACCAATTAGAAATATTTATCAGATCTCTTTGCAACTCATCACAATCTGTATGTGTTATAATAGACTTAAATAGTTTAAGGTCATCTGCAAATAATAACTTATTGCATTGGATTATGTTTGCTAGGTCATTGATGAAAACTAGAAACAAAAGTTGTCCCAGGTTGAAACCTTGGGGCACGCCTGAAGAAGGTATTATGGGGTCCGATTTAAAACCCCGATACTCAACATATTGAATACGAGATAAAAGATAGCTCGAGAATAAAGATAAAAGCGAGGGTGAGAATCCAGAAATTTGTAATTTATTTAGTAGTATGTAATGATCAATTTGATCAAACGCTTTGCAGAAGTCGGTGTAGATGACATCTATCTGGCCCGAAGAATCTAAAACTTCCGATATGTATTGAGTAAGACAGACAAGATTTGTAGACATTGATCGACCTTCCATAAAACCATGCTGGTATGGTGATATACAGGATTTCAATAAGGGGTAGATCTTACTATACAAAATACTCTCAAATAGTTTAGCAAAATTGCTAATAATGGATATTGGCCTGTATTAATGGATCGCCTTTTTTAAGGACGGGACAGATTCTCGCTTGTTTCCAAGCATTAGGAAAGGTAAACTTTTTAAGAATAAGGTTAAATAATACAAATAGAGGTTTAATTAGTACAGAAGAACAATCTTTAATAACAAAGGCTGGAACCATGTCAATGCCTGCGGTACCTTTATTTTTTAATTTTGCTATGGAAGCTTTAATATCTTCTTCTGATATGTGATTGATATTAATTGATATACTGTTAAGTATACTGTGAAAATTATTATTAGCAAAATTTGGATCTGACGGGATGTAAACATCGTTAAAATAAGCACGAAATGCTTCAACAATTGAGGTAGGATTATAAAACTCATGGCCATTCGCATCTTTGACGAGCCCTGGAATTCTAGTGCATCGTTTCTTTGAGTGTACAAACGCCCAGAACTTCTGTGGATCATTACTAATAGTGTTTTCCATGGATCTCATATAACTAATATAGGATCTCTGTACTTCCTGTTTAGCGAGGGATTCAAGACGTTTATATCTTTCGAGTCGAAATACACCACCATATTTTAAATACTCGCCATAAGTTTTATTTTTCTTTTTTAACATGGAAATAATAGGTTTGGTAAACCAGGGAGGATAGTTTTTATGTTTTAGGTAGACATTTTTTGTGATGGGTACAGTTAAATCAAAAATTTGAAATAGATGCTTGTAAAATTTGCTACAGGCCACATTAATATCATCATCGGCATTAATATAAGACCAATCAGCGTCAAACAACATACTATACAGTAATGGAAAATTAGCTTTTCTGAAATTGTACTTTTTAGCAGCTGTGTTCGCTTGAAACTGCTTGGCATCTTTAATAACATTACCTATTATTATTAACAGCGCTGGGTGGTAATGATCCTCACCCACTAGTGGATGAGCATCCTTAGCCTCCAGGCAATACGTATTAGAAAAAACTAAATCTAATTTTCTATTTAATGAGTTAACAATGCTGTTGTACTGCGTAAAATTAAAAAACTGCTGAATGTTACTTAATAAGCGAGTATTTCTATCTGTCGGATTAATATCAAATGCGGGAACATTAAAATCACCTATTACGACAACATTATCCTTATGCAGTACATTTACAGTTATTATAGAATCAAAAAAGTTTTCAAATTCGTTGTAAGATATAGACGGTGGAATGTAAACAAGAACAATATAAAACACTATTCCATGAACTTTTGCTTTAGCTCCAATAACATCTATAGAAGGGCATGACAATCTTAAGTTAGATAAGTCTAGGGAAACAAGAATTACACCATTATTTGCTGCTAAAGGCACACCACCACGTTTTGACAGACCAGTAGCTTCTAAATCCCGATCACAACGTAAAACACTGTATTAATTAGGAAAAAGTTCAGAATTTTCAATATCCATTGTAAGCCACGTTTCAGCAAGGGCAATGATACTATGTTCATTAACAGACAGAGTTAAAAAAAGGTATAATCTTGGAACGAAGTCCTCTGATGTTCTGGTAACAGATGGTAATTTGATCTGAGGCACAGTGTTTGGGTTGATTTAGTTTTCCATTACAATTTTAGGAACACCTGCTATGTATTTAATTTTTAGGTTATTTTCGCCATTCTATACTCGCTGATTTAGTTTTGCCTTAACGTTTTTATATAATTGTACCTGTCGAGGTGTACGATCAAAGGATATGAATATAGCTTTAAAATTTGGACATGTTTTTAATTTTCTTGCATTCTTTATACATTCATGAACAGCAGCTTGATTTGGTAATGTTATTTTTATGGGACGAGGAGAAGAGTTTGCTGAATTAAAGCGTCCAAGTCTAATAGGACGGACGTTAGCTGTTAAAATAGACGCACTAAGTTGTGTTATAATTTCAGTTACTTGAGTCTTTTCGTTTGCACTTCTATTGTCTTTAGAAAGTTCGGAGGACTGCTCTTTCATGCCAAACAAGAGAAGATTATTTTTTCTGTTATTACGCTCATCTATTTCATTGCATACATCTTCGAAATCGAAATCATTTTGTTTAGCATTCATTTCAATTTGTTTAACTTTTTCGGAGAACTCAGTGTGTAGATTTTCAATTTTACTCTCTCAACCTCACTATTAAATCTATTGAAATCTGCTTTAATTGATGATATAAGTTCCTTTAGATCATTAAGTTGTATCAAGTTGTTGTTACACGATTGACAGATAATCTTTAGAGATTTAGACTTAGATCTTGTAATCTTTAGATCAGTTTTAGAAAGATTAATGCAAGATAAATGAACGATGCCCGTACATCCATCGCATTTAGTAGTCGGTAGATTATTTATGCTATTGTGACAAACTATACATGTGCTCATCCTGAGTTCTGATATACATATATGTAGATAACTAACACTTTATTCTCGTGCGTTTATGCAGCAATAGGAATGTTTATATTTAATCAGGATTCAGATTAGAGCAACAAATCAGTCAGCATTAAAAAAAATATATGTGATGACTTTAGAATAAACTCACATGTATTGGAAACTGTAAAGAGACGATGCACACACGTCTAATGCACATGCACTAATTATACCTAATTCTGTGCTCAAAAAGCACCCAAAAAAAAAAGTATATGCAAATAGACTGCTTCGTGCAGTACAGGAATATAATGCTAGACATATGCAATGAATAGAGTTTTCTATATTTTATATAATTTTTCATATTTTCAATGTTTCATAATTTTGTGCTGATTGTAAAATTAAAAATAAGTTTGGGCGTTTTATTTTCATTTATACATCACTCTAAAGTTATATTTCATTTAATTTTTCGTAGAAAAATGCATATTTCAATGAAAATAATAATTAAATAAATAAATGAATATAGATGTATATGATAATACCTAAATTGGTGTTGAATTCTTGAAAAATAAACATATGCATATGGAACCTGCAATTTTCGTACAGAAAAGCCCATTAAAATGAATAAAAACGACATCTGAAATTTCGCCATTGATTTTTCGAAATTTTCGACCTTAAAAATTGAATTTTCTCAAAAACGGCTTGGGGAAAAAAGCTGAAATTTTGGATTTCATCTTGTTTCAATACACCGATTCGAAATCTGCAAGAAAATCTTTGATGCAAATTTTCGTCATTTGAAGCTGCTTCAGACCCACCGTGAGATGCTTTAATGTTTTGTTGAACAAAAACAACCAACACACTTGACAACTAAATAAATAATTGTTTTTAATTGTGTACTTCTTGCACTTTTTTCTCAATAAATCATAAGTGATTACAAATAGCAATAGGGACGTACATACAAAAAATGTTCGTTATTTAATTCTGCATCACAAAGGTACAAAATATACAGGGTGTTCTATTTGAAAAAGTTGTGAATTTTAGCTTTGAAGTTCTCTAAATCTAAAAATTAATTTTGAACATTTTGTTTTAAAGAAGAGCACCCTACAAGCCCCTGCATCAAAATCCCTACTTAAATTCGTCTTCACAGTTGCGGCCGTGAAAGCGGTAAACTGTTAAGTGGGATAATGTAAAACTCAATTTTTTTGAAAAAAAAATTATAACTTCTAAACCGGTCATTAGATGGCGCTAAGATTTTAGATATGATTAAACCTGCCAAAAGAGGTGTTAAATATGCAAAAATATTTGGGGCATTCTATTTAAAAAAAAAATTACCTTAAGAGCCACACTTTTCTACAACATCCTGTATATTTGAAAATAATTTCTCTAGATGCGCCTCTATCCACTGTTTACATCCGTATTAGAACGATTTTTCTAGCTGTTGCCGTTTAGGAGCTATCGGACTTCCCCACACTATTGCCCCAACCGGTATAGGATATGTTGTCCCCATGTTCCAATCACTGAACTTGCTTGAAGGCTTTACCTTTATCTTTATCCTTTACCCTTTTTGAAAGGCTTTCTAAAATAAATTTCAATAAATCACCACACATTTTATGTGTTGCTAAATTTATTTTTGAATTATTAAAAAACAACTGCAATTGCATTTTGAACATGCAACAACTTGTACTTTCAACTAGCTATAAAATGAGCTCAAAATCGCTTTATTCTGCGTTAATTGTGACAAATTACACACTACAAAAATACTTTACACAAAACAGAAGGGCATTCAGGACCATTTCAACCCTTGCAACTGTTAGGATTTCATGAAACTTCTAGTGACAAGAAACAGTCACTTTGTAGACCAAAAGTAAAAATTGGGTCAACTCCAAAATGGGGTGACTTTTAACAAAAATAAAAGAGGACAAACTAATATGATTTTAGGCTCGTGGTTATCCTTTTCTTAATCATTCATTCATTAAATAATAGCTAGCCGTCTTAACCAAATTATTACAAAAATAGGGCTAAAACAATTAAGACATGTTTCACATTACTACCTGGGCACTGTTTCTTACAATCATAAGAAAATTTAGAGGTATGGACTAATGAGTTAATACTTGCGTATGTTAGTACATACATTTCGTTAATGAATCCCTTGCTAGATACTCTGTTAGTGTAACATGATTGGGTAAAATGAATATATTATGACAATCCAAGCATCGATATATAAAATTATATGTTGTGCCGTCGTCTGTAGCGAGCACCGCAGGACCTCCACATTCAATACATAAATATGCATCTAACGCTTTCTAGAACAAATGATATTGATCAGTTAGTAAAATTGTTATAGTATTAAAAACAATAATACTTACTGAATCCATTTTTGGATCAATACAAACTCTGCATTTGCAATTCAAAAAGAAGATTGTTTTTAACATTTCTGTTCGCATTTCCTTTTTTGCATAAGTTAGGTCAATATAAGTTTCAGTTGTTAAAGCACTTGAATATGAACGAAAAACTTCTTCATTTGCTTTTATATCCTCAGTTGCTTTCACTACGATTGTATCACCTACAGAACTGAAATGAAATATTTTGCATTAGTTGTTTCAGTCCAAACCATTGCTCCTTAATAATAATGCATATAACTACTAATGGGTTAATCAATAATATGAAGTGGTCCAGAAAAAATTTGAACCATAAGAAAATTTTTTTAATTTAATTTATTATATTCCCTATGTATTAGTATTTCAAACCCTTTATTATTTTATTGTTACTCCTTTTGATTTAAATACGACAGCCATATTTGTTACGTGGTGCTTGTTTTTTTTTGCGATTTATAAGATACTTCCTTATGAGTGTAATTTAATAACAAAATTAAACACCATTTCTGCAAAACATGCAATTTTTAGAGTGCCATATTTTCAAGAAAGCTGTCCTAGGACTCATTTTTTTTTTAAAAGATACACAGGTGGGGAAGGTTTATGATAAAATATTTTGGAAACGAATTTTTAAAAATATTTTTGGGATTAGATACCTATAAAGGATTAGATTTTTCCAAAATATTTCTTGAGATTATTGATTATGAATTGTTAAACAATATTTCTTTAGGTTTAGGAACTAATAAGGATTAAATCGTTCTAAATATATTTTATTGACTTGGGGATTGAATTTAAAAAATATTTTTTAGTTTTAGGAGTTGAATTTAAAAAATATTTAGGGTTAGGAACTAATAAGGAATAGATATTTAAAAATATTTTAATGGATTAAAGATAAAGGATATTAGATTTTTCCAAAATATTTCTTGAGAATAATAATTATGAATTGTTAAATAATATTTTTTTACGATTAGGGATTAATAAGGATTAAATTCTTCTAAATATTTTATTGAATTAAGGATAGAATTTTAAGATCATTATATTGGGATTAGAGAAGGATGATTTTTCGAAAATATTCCTTTACATGAGGGGTTGAATTTTTAAAAATATTTTTTGGGATTAGAGATTAGATTTTTCCAAAATATTTCTTGAGATTATTGATTATAAATTATTAAAAATATTTCTTAGGATAAGGAACTAATAAGAAATAGATTTTTCAACATATTTTATTGGATTAGGAATTGAATTTTTAAAAATATTTTTTGGGATTATAGATTAGATTTCTCCAAAATATTTCTTGAGATTAATGATTATAAATTATTAAAAATATTTCTTAGGATAAGGATCTAATAGGAAATAGATTTTTCAACATATTTTATTGGATTAGGAATTGAATTTTTTTAAATATTTTTTGGGATTATAGATTAGATTTCTCCAAAATATTTCTTGAGATTATCGATTATAAATTATTAAAAATATTTCTTAGGATTAGGAACTAATAAGGAATAGATTTTTAAAAATATTTTAATGGATTAAAAGGATATTTAATTTTTCCAAAATATTTCTTGAGAATAATAATTATGAATTGTTAAATAATTTTTTACGATTAGGGATTAATAAGGATTAAATTGTTCTAAATATTTTATTGAATTAAGAATTGAATTTTAAGATCATTATATTGGAATTAGAGAAGGATGATTTTTCGAAAATATTTCTTTATATGAGGGGTTGAATTTTTAAAAATAGTTTTTGGAATTAGAAATTAGATTTTTCCAAAATACTTCTTGAGATTATTGCTTATAAATCTTTAAAAATATTTTTTGGGATTATAGATTAGATTTCTCCAAAATATTTCTTGAAATTATTGTTATAAATTATTAAATATATTTTTTAGGATTAGGAACTAATAAGGTATAGATTTTTAAAAATATTTTAATGGATTAAAGATCAAGGATATTAAATTTTTCCAAAATATTTGTTGGGATAATAATTATGAATTGTTCTAAATATTTTATTGAATTAAGGATTGAATTTTAAGAACATTATATTGGAATTAGAAAAGGATGATTTTTATAAAAAAAATATTTCTTATATTAATGATTACAAATTGTTAAAAACAAATTTTACGGTTAGGGACTAATAAAGATTCAATTTTTCTAAATATTTTATTGGATTAGGGATTAAATTAAAAAAATATTATATTGTGATTAGAGATAAAGGATGATTTTTCAAAAATATTTCTTGTTATTAGGGATAGAATTTAAAAAAATATTTTTTAGTATTAGAGATTAGATGTTTCCAAAATATTTCTTGAAATTAATGATTAAGAATTATTTAAAAAAATGTTTTTATGATTCTAGTGTTCTTTAGAGACTAAGGAAAAAAATTTTAAAAATATTTTTTTAGGATTAGAGACTAATAAGGATTAAATTTTTCTAATTATTTTATTAGATTATTTGGAATTCGAGATTAAAAATATTTTTTAGGATTAGGAACTAATAAGGAATAGATTTTAAAAAATATTTTAATAGATTAAAAATAAACAATAATAAGTTTTTCCAATATATTTCTTGAAATTAATGATTATAAATTATTAAAAATGTTTTTTAGGATTAGGGATTAATAAGGAATAGATTTTTCAGAATAGTTTACTAGATTTTAATATTTTTTATTTTAAAAATATTTTTTGTGGTTAGAGATAAAGGATATTAGATTTTTTTAAAATATATCTTGAGATTGATGATTATGAATTGTTAAAAAATATTTTTTTAAGATTATGGACTAATAAGGATTAATTGTTCTTAAGATTTTACTGAATTAAAGATTGAATTTTAAGAAATATTATATTGGGATTAGAGATGGATGATTTCTCAAAAATATTTCTTTATATTAGGGATTAGATTTTTCAAAAATATTTCTTGAAATTAATGATTATAAATTATTAAAAATATTTTTTAGGGTTAGGAACTAATAAGGAATAGATTCGTAAAAATATTTTATTGGATAAGGTATTGAACGTTTAAAAATATTTTTTGGGATTAGAGATAAACAATATTAGATTTTCTCCAAAATATTTCTTGAGATTTATGATTATGAATTATTAAAAAGTATTTTTTTAGGATTAGGGATTAATAAGGATTTCATTGTACTAAATAAATATTATTGAATTAGGGAGCAAATTTTAATAAATCTTGGTATTAGAGAAGAAGGGTTAGATTTTTCAAAACTATTTCTTTAGATTAGGGATTGAAAATGTTACAAACATTTTTTAGAATTAGAGATTCAATTTTTCAAAATATTTTATGAAATTAGGAATTGAATTTTTCAAAAATATTTTTTGAAATTAAGGATTAGATCTTTTCAAAATATCGTTTGGAATTAGGGATTGGAATTAAGTTTTAGAAAATCTGTTCTTGGAATTGGTGATTGATTTAACCCTTATTCCTAGTCATGGATTAGCAATTAATAATCCAAGGATTGCCCAATCCTGGCCATTCTATGAAGAATAAATATCCTAAAATGAGTATACATTGTTATGTATACCGGTGACGATGATCATGTGACTAATTTATTCATTAAGTTGTCAGACTGTACAAAAAAATAATTAGGAAAAGATTAATATAGGAAGATAAGAGTGTTTAACAGGTATAGTGAGTAGA
Source organism: Agrypnus murinus (assembly GCA_929113105.1). NCBI lineage: Eukaryota > Metazoa > Arthropoda > Insecta > Coleoptera > Elateridae > Agrypnus > Agrypnus murinus. The sequence continues at coordinate 72,386,341 of OV816027.1, forward strand.
GCTTGATCAATTTTGCAGCAGAATTGGTAATGCCGATGTTTATACTTAGACATCAGCCCATGTAATGGCCGATGTTTAATATTTTTTGAACTTGAAGTAAAACAAAATTATTGAAAAACAAATGACAAAGACATAAAGTTTACCTTTAAATTAAAACCTTTTGCTGTTACTTCTTAAGAATTACAAGGAAATATCTCACATGCAAATGCGAAATGGAATGATTAATTCTGTTGAACTTAATGCACTGCCGGCAAAGCCTAAATTTTACTTCAAGATAATCTTTGAATTCTTTTCATGTAGAAAAAATAAATAGCACCATCATTAAATATTTTGCTGATGGTGATGGCAGATTAAATGTACATGGACTATAAACGAATTCCAAACTAGGAAAATATAATCATCCATAAATAAATAGATAAAGAAATGGATATTACTGGAGCAGGAAAAAGTCAAAAAGATGGCAAAAAAAAGAAAATGGTAATCGAGTGGACACACTTTATGAAAACCTCATGATAATGTCACACATCAAAAGTGCTAGACTTTAATATACTATACAGCAAAGAAAAAGATTGGAATACTGAAAAATACATAGAGAAGGATGACAGAGAGGCAATGTCAGACACTAAAGCTTTCCTAGAAGGAAATAAAAAAAATAACATCCAGTAAAGAAGAATACAGAGAAGCGTTTAGCACAGTACACACTTCCATAAAATACATATGGCTAGTAATCCTACCTATGAAATACTTTGGTGTCTTATATTTCTTTAAGGAGCAACAGGAAGAAGATTTGGTTACACTTCAACTTAATACAACACATTTCTTAGTTTAGTAAGTACTTACTAATAGGCAGTATTTGGTAGACACGAGTGATTCATTATGGCCACAGATGAGCAAATAGTCATCGCATTCATTATTCTCACAGTCGCATCTTCTGTACTATGAACAATTAGCATTGGAATGAGGTTACAATGAAGTTGTGCACAATGGTGAATAAGCAAACTTCCCACTATGTTCATTAATTCTTCATCATCTTTATCTACGTAAGTGGAACATTTCTTCATGCTATCAAAAAAAGTTGTTTTTTCGTACAAGTAATGTGTCAAAACAGCTGCAATCTGCAAAATATGTTTAAAATTTAAATATCTTATGAATGATAGTAATAATTGATCATACTAACTGCAACATATCCTGCCATCAGGCCATTATCGATTTTGTTGATGTTGCTGGGTAAATTATACACAAAAGGATAGTTATTATCTTTCTCACCATACTTCTTCAATCCCTCGTTTACAATGTTGCTTGGTATGCCAGATTCACAAAATACTGCTTTCAACATAATGCGAAAAGCTAAATATCCATGGTTATTTAACGAAAATATGCCTGTACGAACTCCAAAGCATTCCCATCGATGAAACTCTTCCCATGCTGCATCACGGCACTTATCATTGCAATACACATGTTTAACACATTTTTTGCACCTGTAAAATAAAATTATGCCATTTAATTAAGAAGCGTCTCACTAGGTAGAAACATGACAACTTACGGTATGCAACTTGTTAATAATAAAAGACAGTACTGGCAACTTCTCTGTGCACGCACTTTACCCAATACAATTGTTTCATAGGCAAGGCCTGGTTCCACGTTTGTCAAGGTTTTGATTGGGGCAAAAGCAAATGCTTTTTCCACAAACAAGACATCGCCACGTTTAATTTCTTCTTTTGCCACGACACGGTGTCCATGGTCCTTATTGTATCTATTAGTGAAAATTACATATAACTTATCAATAAAGCAACAATGTATTGTAACAAATAATTAATTTGTCAATAAGCTTGTTCACTTATATCTAACTTAAAGTTGATTCTTAATACCACTTAGAGCAGGGATGCACAAACTTTTCATGTCATCCCCACCCCCATTCATTTAAATACAATATTAGGATCGTTTTGAAGGCTTGCAAGAAGCTTTTGGCAGATTTATCCAAATCGGTTCCAATTAATAAAAAAACAATTGAAAATTTCAGATCGATCAGATAAAGAGAAAAGGTGCCCTTGGACCCTAAAATATTCAAAAAAATCCGATTGATGGTCTTCCTCGTTCACGATTCCCCTGCCTAGGTACCCATTCCATTTCAATATTTGTCCATCTACCATTCGTTAGCCTTATTACATGACCGGTCCAGTTCCATTTTAGCCTCTTGCACTGCACCACTACATCAGACACCCCAGTTCGTCTTCCCAATTTTTCGGCTCTAATTCTGTCACTTTTAGGCAAACTTCTAGCATTAATCTTTCCATTTTTCTTTGTTTCATTCTTAGCATGTTCTTCAACTGCTTAGTTAAGGACCATGTTTGAGCTCCATATATAATAGAAGGCATTATACAACTGTTGAAAACCTTTTTCTTCAAGTATGTACATAGGAAATTGACCTTTAAGGGCCCAAATGACATTATGTATGCAGAAATGATTTAGCTCACGTGTACACGATAATGCTTTGCTAGCTTAATCTTAAGCTAGCAAAACATCCGTTTTTTTAAATTGACAAGTACTTAAATTTTTGATTGGGTAGTTAAATAGCACTCAAAAAGCACTTATTTCTCCAATGGGTCCCTTGGGATTCTGCTCACTTTGCACTGCCAGCTTAATCGACCTTGCAAATGGTCGATTGTGGAATAACTTTTTCTAAAACCTGCCTGCTCTTTTGGTTGTTGTTCGTTGCGGCTGCTGTATATTCTTTGCTTTATAATTTGCATAAACAATTTACTTACTGTAGAAGTCAGGCTATTTGGCCTTTAATTATTTACATCTTCATGATCTCCTTTTTTATGCAATAGTATTGTAACAGATTGTTTCCAAGTCTCTGGGATTTCTTCAGATTTTATTGAATAATAATAGAATTGTTTCTCTTAACTTCTGTGGTGAATTTCTTAAATGTTCTCCTAATACGCCATCTGACCTGGGGCTTTATCTTTACCTAAGTATTTACATAAGCATGCATCTAATTCTTTCATGTCTATTCTTTTTACTTCGTTGTTGTCATACGGTAATTGTAATAAACTTTTTGTGTTACCTCTACTGTTATAGAGCTCTGTATAGAATGAGGTCCCAACATCAAGAACATCTGACCGATTTGTTTTTGGGGTGTTATGACAATATCTTAATTTCGTTATCCATTTACTACTGCTAGAAACACTCACTTTCTTCTCAACTCACTCTTGATTTCTCTTTTTACTGATTTATTTACTTCGCAATATTCAATCTTGCTAACAGGATCTTCTTTCTGTCTTAAGCGTTCTCTTCTGTCTATAAATCTTTTTATATTATTTGGTAACTTCTAGGGATGAAACAAACGTTTAATAAAATACACGTTTAAACCACCAAAAATTAAACGTTTACACGTTTAAACGCTTCCGCGGAAAGATTTATGAAACCATTTCTCTATAATCCCATGTCGTTTTGTTTATAATTTATACGCGCCATAAAGCGGACGACTCACGTTAGTTACGTCTACCACCACTAATAAAAACTGTTAAGAGAATATAAGGAACGACGCCGGCGGGATAAATCGCTAAATGCGCTAAAGTGCGGCTGAAATAAGCTGTCGCAAGACGTAAATAGACTTGGAATTAGCTGACCCTTGAAATCATTTACGATGATGCGCGTTTGCGTACCGTGTGCGCTTAACTGGCTCTTACTGTTTCAGCGTAATATGGAATGGAAAACGATACTGATGATGAAAATTAAATACACCACTATTGAATCAGACTCGTCACTCGCTATTTAAACAGCCACTCTGTGTTTGCCCTAAAAAGGGCAATTACAAAATTTAACAAAATAAATAAACGTTATCGAGAACTGATTGCATATGCGTTTCCGCATGTAGACAACGTAGCTTAAGCGTTAAAGAAAACACGTGCGCGCCGACCAATAGCATCGCTTATGGCTGTTTACGTCCTTGCGACAGCTTATTTCAGACGCACTTTAGCAAATTCAGCAAAATACAAAAATACATATAATAAACTGTGTTTTAAGTGAAGTAATTTTGAGTACACTAAAGTCGCTACTTTTCATCATCTACGATAATAAGTGTTTTGATTGGATTATTACCTTAATCAAGTATCGTATCGGGTTGAACGTAGAACGACAAATAGCCGCAGAGAAAGCAAATTGTTGCCTTTTAGCTCTAATGAGATTATTGTTTGCCGTATAATATTTTTGTTCCGTTGAAAATATTTTCACATACACATACGCGTTTAAACGTGTATTTTTATATTAAACGTTTATTTACTACTAAACGTTTATCTGTTAACTGCTGTATACTACAGCCTTTAAAAGCTTCTACATTCCAATCTCTGCACATTTTTTCGAATGTCTGCTTGTATATTTTTTCATTTAAACGGCAATTTTGGGATTTATTATGAGTTGAATTTTTAATATAAAGGTTCCTTTGTTTTTTTAATGTTTACCCTTAAACTGGTTCTCAGCAGTCTGTGATCACTGTTGAATTTAAAATTATTTATAACTTCTGTATTTGTAATGGCTTCTGGTTTGTTAGATAAAACGTAGTCTATCTTGTTTTTGTACCTACGATTAGGTGAAACCCATGACCACCTTCTTCCTGCCCTTTTTTAATTGTATTTGTTATCATGAAATTATGCTGGCGTGCAAAACCAATCAGTATGGACCATCTCTCGTTTCTTGTTCCATACCCATATTTACCTATTACATCCTTATCTTCGGTAGTGGGTTGTCCAATCTGACTGTTGAAATCTCCCATCACTATCATATGCGTAGTTTTTTGTTTTATTAAAACACATACATCTTTTAAATACCCAGTATTTGTTGCCATCATGTCGAACACTAATGCAGTTACGTAATCTTGAAGATCCCACTCAAAAAGTGCCTTGCAAACAGCATATGTCTGCTGTTTTCAGACCTGGATTATAATGCAGGTACTCCAAGAAGTTGTTCAGTATCATCACTTAAAATGACTACAGGAACTATGTCCACTGTCTCTTTACCTGTTAAACCTGGAAGCAGTTTACCGTCCCAGTGCACGACAATAAAATGAAATCCAGTTTCTTAAATTGATTTTTTGTACGACCATGCTATTTCGGATTGTTTACCATACTTGGTTTTAGAACAGTAGGTTATATTTACTGGTTGCTAAGCAAAAACGCGTAGGTAGTAAGTAATTACTTACCGTTCAGTTCTGTCAAAAACAGAACGGTAAGTAAATTATATGTAATTTATAAAATAAATGCATGATCTTTAGATGTCTCTTTCGCGTGAAATCATTTATTTTCTAAATAATTGGACTATTTAAAAAAATGTATGTTGTTTATTTAAATTTGCTCAGGCCTCTTCAATATCCCAATTATATTAGTTTTCAGATTCACTCATTCTCACGAGTTTGACAAATATCGTGACATTCAAAAATAATAGTAATTACAAACGTATCCATGGTGACGACAAAACCTACTTAATGTTTGGTGGATATACAGGGCAAAAATAAATTATCTTAAATCTGTTAGTAGTTTAATAATTATCAATTGGAGTTGTGAAAAACCTTTTAAAACTTTAAATAACCTTCTGATAGCAAAAGTGTGCACGACATTAGTTGCTGCTTAAAAGATTTTTTACAACTCCAATTAATATTTATTAATTGTAGTTTAATAATAATTAACAATTGGAGTTGTGAAAAACCTTTTAAAACTTTAACAGATTGCAATGTCTATTTTTTTATTTCAAACTGTCTAAATTTGACAATTTGGGAGCAAGGGTCGTTTACAATCAACTCCGACGGCTAATCTGCGGTTGCTAGATTCACTCCGGTTTAGTTTCTTCATTTTTTTGGTTTTACTATATCTATAAACAGTTTAAATAGTAAACATCTTTTTGTTTGACATAAATTAAAAGAATGATCAGCATAGAGATAATAGCTCCTCCAGACACCAGGGCCGTCTTCAGTTTGCTTAATTTTCCGGGTGCCCAACAATTTTTAGTGAAAATTTATATTTGAGATAGTGCGGGGAGATATTAAGGGGAGAATGAAATCAACTTTAACTAGTACACAAATTTTTTTAATTTAAGGTAAATTTACCTTAGCGACGTGTTTGTCTATATTTATATTACCTTTGATAATGACAGCTTAGCTGTCGAAACAATATTGTCAGGTTATATTTTCATAAAAACTGTGAAACTTTTTATTAATCGTTATTTATTTCATTATAAAATTTTATCTGGGGGTCAACAATGAGTCAGTCAAGACTTTCTGATTTGACACTATTGCTATTATAAATTGAAATTAAGCAAAACTGTGTTAATTAGTTTAATTCTATATTAAAACAATTCAAATTATTTGTTCAACAATTCTATTTTAATTATGTATGGTACCCAAAAATTTGTAATCTTTTAAACATCATAAATATTATATGTAAATATATTTTCATTTTAAATAAAAACATATATAAACTTCTAGGATATTAAATTTTATATTCGATTGAAGTGGGGGACATCAACTCTGGCTACGCCACTGCTTTATAGCGAATCTCTTCCTTTATATGGGAGTGTTCCAATATTTAGTTGTTAGGGCTCATATTTAAATATCATAATCCGTAACCATCTTTGCGTACTCTTACATTATTTTTAATTTTCGTTAGTATTTTTATTATAAAATGATTAGTTTTGAGACAAAAAGATTTTTTCCATGTACCTACTACATTTTCCAGTTAAAATACAAAATGCTGCCATTCTAAATTCAAAATTTGTATGTTTGCCAATTGTTGTTATACTTACTGAAAATCAATTGCATTAGATGCATTGAGGAATGACGGGTTTTCATCCAACGTAGGTAGATTGAATGTCTCATCGTTATTATCAGTACTTGATGTTTTTAATACTTTGGCCGTTATCAACTCAGCAATGGTTTGTAAATAATTTTCTGTAGAAAGTAAAGCTTCATATTAGTTTGTAATAAGTATTTTGGATAGATAGATTAGATAGCTGTTTTTGGCTTTTCATATCAAAAACTGGAAAAAAATTGTAACAGAAATAAAAAGTAGGTAATAATTTAACGGTAAGAACAATTTACCGGTCAAAGACTTTTCTAAGCCTAATTCTAAGATCAGTAACCCTAACCATGTTCGTGATGCTCAATCGGTATAAAAAATTAAAATACTGATTAATTGTCATAGATACAATTGAGAGAGTTAAGAGGAGATGAAATGTTTGGCTTTAAAAGCTGTTGCTATAGTTTTATTCATTATGTAAGAACTGACTTTTCTAGAACGTTAGTAAATATATAATGTATATAACATACGAACATAATGTACCACATACATCTCACCAGTGCAATTGCACCAAGTCACTGGCGTGTGAGTTGAGTTATGGGCTTTCGCACTGGATTAACAGGAATTATGGTTATTATAGAAAAATATGTAGGAATTTGTAGTAAACTTACTTTTTATTACTGTTAGAATTAAAATTAATCTGTGTAGGCAAATGTTACAAAAAATAATTTTTCCAATTTTTCTTGGAAAAACTGTTTATTTGACACTCAAATTTTCTGGAAAATTTGAAATTCTGATTGTACCTCTGGTAGATTTTGGCAAATCATCCATGGCATTAAGAGCTTGTGCTAAAGTTTCTCTCATGTCAACCTTTTGACCCATTTCTTTAAAACATTTTGCTTTTCGAATGAGAATTTTTGGTTTTAATTCGTTTGGATATTTTGCTTGTAAACATAAATTGATATCCATGATACAACTCTATAAATATAAAAATTAAGACGTTTGAAGTATTAATATTAATACCTATGCCTTTACCTGATAGTCCTTCATTTCAAAAAACACTGCAGAACGATTTGCAAGTGCTACAGCATACTCCCTGCCATTGTATGTTGCATAAGACAGGCTCTTTGTATACCAATGCAGTGCAAGGATAAACAGATTCGAACTGAAACATGCATTACCTCTCATTCGCCGTACTTCAGCTTCGCAGTTGCTTTTTTGTATTAATGATTTTTCGTTTAAGAGAAGGTTTATGCAAGAAATTAAATTTTTCCTAAAACAAAGAAATATAGTAGTAACAAATGAAGCTAATCATTTTCCATCTCAGTTATTACATAATTTATAGACTTCTTTTTGACAGATGACTCTCAGAAATTTAAAAAAATTAATTTAAGTAGCTACGTAAATCGTGAATTTTTTAAATTTTAGGGAACGTTTCTGGGAAAAGTATAGCTCATTGGTTTGCCATTGCCTTCTGAGGGAGAATTGATTTTTTTAAAATTGAAATTTTGAATCTGGGTCCCTTGGTCAGCAACTAACTCTAGTTTCAGTAGCTATTGATATATTGCTTGAGCTCAATATTTCAAGGTTTTAAGAATGTCATTCTTTATTATCTTCTTTATTCTAACGCTGAAAGTTCTACTTATTTTGTAATTTACATAGTACGATATTATTTTTTTGTTTTTTTTTAACATTGTCCAGTAACCCTGGAACTTTATTAACAAAAATACGTTTATAAAAGGACAAGTTATCAAAACAAATTATTAACAATTATTATTAAAAAGTTATTTTAACAAAATATTATTAGAAACGTACAAAGATCGTTCCAAAGGTGCGTCGAAATGTGTGTCCATGCAAATGGGCAACATATGGAGCATTTGTTATAGTTTTTTTCTTTTGTTTTATTTGAAAAACCTTCATTTTTAAATAAATAATTTTTTAATTGTGTACTTCTTGCAGTTTTTTCTCAATAAATCAAAAGTGGTTACAGATAGCTATAAGGACGTACATACAAAAAATGTTCATTATTTAATTCTGCATCACAAAGGTACAAGATATACAGTGTGTTCCATTTGAAAAGTCGTAAATTTTTAGCTTTGAAGTTCTCTAAATTTAAAAATTAATTTTGAACACCCTGTACATGGTGGGTCCATTTTCTTTCAAAGAAGAGCACCCTACAAGCCCCTGCAACAAAATCCCTACTTAAATTCGTCTTCACAGTTGCGGCCGTGAAAGCGGTAAACTGTTAAGTGGGATAATGTAAAAGTCAATTTTTTTGAAAAAATGTATAACTTCTAAACCGGTCATTAGATGGCGCTAAAATTTTAGATATGAATTAAGGTTGTATATAGGGAGGTTGGGACATCATGTTCAAGGTCATAGCCCCAAATATGGCCGCCGATGTTTTTTCAATTTATAATTGAATAAATTTCGTCTTTCACGCTCACGTATGGGAAATCGAAACAATCGGAAGCCCTTTGCAGCAGAATTACAGCAATTCTTGACGCAACAAGTCGGCATCTTCAATTTCAAATATTTGAAATTTTGCCTGACAGTTGTCACCTTATGACAATTGCTGCAATGCATCATGGGTGGGGCTAGGATGTCCTAACCTCCCTCTATACAACCTTAATATGAATAAACCTGCCAAGAGAGGTGTTAAATATGCAAAAATATTTGGGGCATTCTATTTAAAAAAAAATTACCTTAAGCGGTAATTTTTCACTTTTCTGCAACGCCCTGTATATTTGAAAATAATTTCTCTAGATGCGCCTGTATCCACTGTTTGCATCCGTATTATTAGAACGAGTTTTCTAGCTCTTACCGTTTAGGAGCTATCGGACTTCCCCACACTATCGCCCCACCAGGTATAGTTATTTTGTTTTATTAGTAGGTTTTGATTTCTTTACATTTTTATACAGTAGTCTTACTATACCTGTTTTCGTTAGTTGGTAATTTTTCGTTCAGATAGTCATTTATTAGTGATGTAATTATTTCTTTAAGTTAAAATTTTTTAATAATATCTAATAATTGTATATTATCTATACCGGGTGATTTTTCTGTGGTCCATATTCTGTTATGTGCGTGAATTCCTATTCAGAATTCAGAAAGAACATATGTAAGTGGTTAACATAAATTGTAAATTGAATCTACAACTACTACGAAGAAATAAAGAAATATAGGAAAATAAAATAAATAGTAATAAAGACAACAAAATTTCGAAATATTTTAGAAAGTACAAGTTTACTCAATGAATGGCCTAACTGAAGCTTCTTACTGAAACTAATCATTGATTGTTCGTAGAAAAATTGTGAATAATTTGTATATCTTTGAAATAATTATTTATTAGTTTCTTAAAAAAAAAACTGGTTAAGAAAATCAACTGTGTAAGGTAGCACTATTGTTCAGAACTACCCTTTTTAATTAATAAAGTCTTGAAACAACAAAAATCTAGGAATTCCTGAGACTGCCTCCCAACCCAACCCTGATAATCGGCGATAAATAAATATTAATGTCACAACGAATATTACTTAAAAATAACCAATAGTTCATTTTAAGTTTCGAAAGATCTTCATACTATTAATAACCTGAAAACATTTTGTATTGATTTTGCGAGCCCGGGGAATCCCCTGCTCTTCTGTGAGTTGGGGTTATGGAAACACCCACTCACAGGAATGTTTGGTTGCACAACATATAAGAATAATTTCATCATTACTTTTATAATAATCGCTAATCCGCTAATCGTATTTTCTTATCGTTTATTATTACAACTGGGCATTATCAATGGCCCATTCTCTTTACTAATAGACATAACCAAATCCTTTTCTTAAGAAAGTTTAGAAAATAAGATAAAATTTGATGACAAAGGAAATTTTTTGAACATGCTCTTTTACGAAATAATTCTTGGCTATATTGAATGTATTTAAAAAATAGCTGTACTTACGCTTGTATTATGTTCATGTAATTTTCAAACATTTGGTATTCATTTCTTCCTTTTATATTTAGTGCATGCATACCAAGCCACCAGAGCACCCCTCGTTCCATGTTGTTCAACCAAAGCTGTTCAACAAACGAATCTAGCCGCCTATGAAAATTCGGTTTAGGCTATTAGAACAAAAGAGTAGCTCTTAAATTTAAAAAGTAAAACACTTATCAATACGATGAACAAAGATTGATTACGTTATTTAGCAATTTAAGTTAGCGGGAGTACAACACTTCTGCAAAACACTCAAGAGCCGCGAGAAGACGTGGCAAATGTTACACCAGTAATGAACATTAATGGAGGTTAAATCAGTTTCAAGTACTCCATTGGAGGATTTGAAACTGATTTAAGAACAGTGCTGCCCCTATCAGATTGTTGTATTTTCCCGCTAATTTTAAACTTTAAATCAATAGTAAATTTTACTTTTCAATATAAATAACTATTGTAATTATTGCTACTATTTACAATAATTTTAAAGTTGACCTCTGTATGTTTCACTTTCTAATTAGAAGTTCGGTAATGCCTTATGGCAGGTTTCACAAAGCTTGATTAAGTTCTTATTAACATAATCATGATTAAATTTGAAATCCAGAAATATAATTGGATAAAATTACAGGTGTCTTAAATCCAAGCCAATAAAATTTCTGGGTTTCAAGTTTAATTACGATTAAGCTAATCAGAACTTAACCATCAAGCTTTGTAAAACCGGCCATTAAACTTACACAAACTAATTAGTATTATATAAAAATTCGTTTCGACATCCGTCTAAATATTTAGCTAATATATTATTTAAAGTATTTCTTTAATATTATTTTAACAATATTTATATGGGTCATTCTTTCTGAACTAACCCCCGGCTAGGTCCAAAAATTGGCGCAACTTAGAAAGGCCAGCTGGGGCTCATTTTAAAGCTTGAAACCTCTACTTTCGAATGTCACATGTCTCCTATATGAAAAAGTTTATGTTTGATGTTAAGTTGAAAAAATCTGAAAAAACTTTTTTTTAATTTTTTAACGGCATCGCATTCTTCGTCGAAGAATACATAAATTTTGTCCACAGCGTTTTTTTCCTAGAGTGCTTCGATTTCGAGCAGAATTGAGAACAATTTGCCATTTTTGAAAGTTTATCATTTTTTTTTCATTGAAAATGGTGGTCGGAAAGACTTTTCAGCTTCGGGATTGATCTTATGGGGCCGCATGACCTAAGGCGTTGTAGTCCCTAATGAAATAAAAAAATAATATTAATTTAATAATTATATTTATTATTTACCATTAACATTCCAAGCAATATTTTTATACCATAACACAGTGGTGCACCTAGGACTTTGTCTGGGGAAGCAGCTCTACACTCACACAATAGAATTTACACCCTTACCTGAAAGCTGACATCATCTTTTTTATCATAGTAATCAGAACAGTCTAAAGTTTGCCCAATTATTGCGTCAATTTCATCACTTTCATCTGTTTCGTCTGTTTCATCTGTTTCATCTGTTTCAACTGTTTCATCTGTTTCATTTATTTTATTTTGTTTGGTTTGTATTGCCTAATAAATGACAGGTTTTCCAATTTGGTAATTCCACGACATTCATTCAGTTCTAAACACCATGTACTTGCAATACAGATACATACAAATATGTAGATATCAAACAAGAGCCAATTATTATGCAGTTTAAGTATTAGTTTATTTCAATTAAGTTTTACGTATTCCATTCAACGTTTCTTCTAGGAGGGGGCGGGGCTATAAGCTGGAGCCTCCCTCCCGAAAATTCTTTAATAGTCCAGATCATTCATGTCAAAATCTATGTTATGTGAAAACCTAAATATTTTGATTTGGAGTTTTTATAGAGTAGCCACCTCCCCGAAAAAATCCTAAATACACCAATGAGTTGCTCTAGTAAATAAGTTTAAAATAAATCCAATCTTGAAAAAGACAAAGTAAATATTTACACTAACCACTATCGCCAAAATACATCTTTATACAAATAAGGTTTAGCTCGTGATGTCTGTGATCAATTAACTGAGCTGTAAGTCTTATGCTTCCAACTGGTACGACATGAATGAAAGGAATCATTTGGAAATCAACTTTGAAATTATGCAAACGATAACGTCCCTGTAGAGAAAAAGAATTAACACGCTTCTAATATTTTTTTGCTATATTGACATACTGGAGGAACTGGACAGGTTCCAGGTGTCATACCGACGTATCTTTGAGCTTCGTGCCAAACTGGGCCGAACAAACTATTCATTCCCTTACAAAAGTCTTTCTCATATATGTGCATTAGGTGTATGTACCTGTTTTTATCTAGTTGTGTTTCTAAGTTGAAATGAAACTGGAAAAAAAGGAAAAAAATCTTATGTTTCATCTAACCTAGTCCGAAGATCTTTGATAATTGAAATGAAAACAGAAGATGGTTTGGTAGATAATTTTTAGTTAAAGTTTTCTTGTAATTATCATTTTATATAATAAATAGTTATGCGCCGTAGTGAGTAGACGTGTTTCTTGGTTATTCCGGCTTATTAGTTAGCAATTTTATATTAGTGAGTGATAATAGTACATATTAATACACTTTTCATACACTCTATCTCTCATCGTATTAACCTTTTACAATCTCATTGTAACAGCTGTTTTAAAATGGTTTTTACTCAAGGTCAGAAAACTGATATAAAGGAGGTAATTGAGGAGTGCATAAACAAGGTTGAATTTCTTGACAAAGTAGCTGATAAACTTGCTAATTTGGTCATGGAAAAATTAAATATAAAATTTGACGAAATATCTCTTAAGTGTACGCAATTGGAATCTACTGTAATCACTCTACAAAAACAAAATGAAGAACTAAATTTGAAAATTGATGGTTTAGAGCAATATTCCCGGCGAAGCTGTTTACGTGTTTTTGGCGTGGAAGAAAAAAATGGAGAAGATACCGAACGGGAAGTAGTTCAGATATTTACAAAAAAGATGGGTATTGATTTTAAATCAGATTTTATCGATCGGTGTCACCGTGTCGGCCCAGTAATTAGAGATGTACGCAAATCACGGCCCATTATAGTGAAATTTACTAGTTATAAATATCGTAAAGTAATTTTCGACAATAAAAGCAAATTAAAAAATTCCGGTATTTATATACATGAGGATTTAACAAAAAGTCGTTTGAAACGGATGCGTTTATCTGTTCAAAAATTTGGCAGAGGTCATGTTTGGTCGTTGGATGGTATGATATATGCTAACGACAATAACAAGAAATGTGTCATTCGATCAGAGCAGGATCTGGGAATTGGAATGTAAAAATCAAGTATTTATCAAATCATAAACATTTATTTACCTTTCTTATTCAAGTTATATTATTTATTTACAATATTTTTGAATTTATATTTTTATGTATATTTATTTTGCTGGAAGTAACATAAAACATGGCTAATTTGGGGTTATCTAGAGTAGATTTACTACTAGAATTTAGTGTTAATTAATTTCTTTTGTTTGTTAATTATATTTAAATTACTTCAATTATAAATTTCAGTATATGACATTTAACATTTACTACCAAAATGTTCGAGGTCTTCGTACCAAAGTTGATGTTTTTTATAAAAATGTATTATCGGAATCATATGATGCTATTATCCTTACGGAAACTGGTTTAAGTGATGATTTGCTCTCAGAAGAAATATTTGACGATCGGTATGTTATATATAGAGCTGACAGAGATAAAATTATATCCGGTAAATCAAAACTAGGTGGTGTTCTTATTGCAATAAAAAAATCTTTTAAATCTTCTTTAATTTTTTGTTCTAATGAATTACAATCAATTTGGGTTAAAGTTAACATTTGCGGTAATTTATTTTTTCTGAATGCATTCTACATTGAACCTCAGTCTACCTTAAATCGTTATGTACAATATGTGGAAAGTATTGATGCTTTTGCTGAAATTCTTTACACTGGTAATATTCTTATTGCGGGTGATTTCAATCTTCCTGAAGTTAAAGGTTCAAATTTTGATTTTTCTAACGGCAGTTCTAATGCAAAAACGATGGCAGAGTTTATAAATTTCTTTAACCTTTCTTCTCTGAATAATATTGTTAATATTAACAATAAAACATTAGATCTTGTATTTGCTAATTTCAATGTAACGGTTTCACGAGAACATCTAACGCTTGTTCCACTTGATAATCATCATCCAGCTTTGTTGTTGACTGCTAAGTCTGTAAGTAAAACTAATAATTCCATAAATTCTAATACATTAACATACAATTTCAGAAGAGCTAATTTTCAATTGCTTACTGAT
The DNA here is from genome assembly GCA_929113105.1 of Agrypnus murinus. NCBI lineage: Eukaryota > Metazoa > Arthropoda > Insecta > Coleoptera > Elateridae > Agrypnus > Agrypnus murinus. The sequence continues at coordinate 72,401,387 of OV816027.1, forward strand.
ATGATAAGACATTGCAACTGGAATGACTTGGATTTGTGTACTGATGTAGATGAAGCGGTGAATGTTTTTTACAATAAAATTAATAACATTTTAGAAGTTTGTGTTCCCAAAAGTAAACCTAAAGCTAGTAAATATCCTTCTTGGTTCACACCTGAAATAATCCGAGACATAAAGTTAAAACAATATTATCACAAGAATAGAAACCAATCACAGTTTCACTCTATTGAATTTAAAAGATTACGTGCTCTAATCAAACGGAATATTAATACTGCACACAAAAACTATTTACAGACTATTGAACATAATATTAGTAATGGGGACTTAAACACTTTTTGGAATTATATAAATACAAAACGAAAGAACCGCGGAGCAGATGTAAATTTTGAATTGGATGGACAGTTAGTCAACAGCAATGGAGTAGCACAAGCATTTGCAGATTACTTCTCATCTGTATACAATCCATCTTCTTCCACTGCTATTTCCTATGATTATACCGGGTGATTTTTTAAATTTCTGATCTAGAAAGCCATGACATAATTTTAAAACAAAAGATGCGGAAAACGTAGGGCGTAGTTTGAATCGTTCGATTTGTCACAACTGTCAGATTTCAAAAATGTTGACATAAACATAACCTACTCCAGTGTAAGTAAGTAGTCAATTTGTCACATAAATGACATTTGGAATAGCAGTGTGATCAACGCTACGCCCTACGTTTCGGTGACCTTCGATACGGCGTAAAAATCACGACTTACTAGATCAGAAATTTAAAAAATCACCCGGTAATTGTGTAACTTCTGATGTTTTAAACATTCAATCACTCGAATTGTCTGATGTAGTAAATGCAATAAACAAATTAAAATCTAGTAAATGTGTGGGAGTTGATGGTATACCTAGTTATATTTTTAAGGGATGCTGTGAGTATTTAGCTAGACCTTTGCTGACAATATTCAACATATCACTTAAGACTTCCACATTTCCAAGCAAATGGAAAGAAACTAAGGTTGTGCCTATTTTTAAATCTGGAAATCGTAACAATGTATCCAACTATCGGCCCATTTCAATACTATCAGTACCTGCAAAAATATTTGAGTCTGTAGTATACAACAAAATCTATATGCATATAAAAAGTTTTATTTGTAATGAACAGCATGGTTTTGTTAAACGTCGTTCTACTGATACCAATCTAATGTGTTTTTGTGAAGAAATTTGTAAAACTTTAGATGATGGAGGTCAAATGGATGTTATTTATACAGACTTATCAAAAGCCTTCGATAAAGTTGATCACTTAATCTTATTAAGAAATTGTCATCTGTTTATGGATTTTCTGAGTTTCTTATTAACTGGTTTGCGTCTTATCTAAACAGCAGAAAACAATATGTACATTATTCAGGCTCTAAATCAGCATCATATCTTGCAATGTCTGGTGTACCTCAAGGGTCAAATCTAGGTCCATTGCTTTTTGTGCTTTTTATTAATGATCTGCCTAACTGCGTTAAGAATTCTAAATGTTTGTTATATGCAGATGATCTGAAAATTTTCAGAAACATTAAAACTATTGATGATGCTAACTTACTGCAAAAAGATATTGATGAATTGCTTCGCTGGTCTAAAAACAATAAATTATCGTTCAATGTCTCTAAATGTTCAGCGATGACGTATTCATTAAAAAATCAGGTCTTAATAACAACATATAACATAGACAACATTGTTCTTAACAAAGTGGCTCCTATTAGAGACCTTGGGGTACACTTTGATAGCGTACTCTCTTTTAATTATCATGTGGAAAAAATAGTGAATGAAAGTCTTCGCAATCTTGGTTTTTTAATAAGAAATTGCCAAGGTTTTAATAATACCCAGTCACTACGTCTCCTTTATAAGTCTCTTGTCCGGACAAAACTAGAATATGCTTCACTAATTTGGAATCCTTCTACACAATCTAATGTTCATAAGATTGAAAGAGTCCAAAATAAGTTTTTAAAATTTTTATATTTTAAGAGATTTATACGTAATCCTGAGTATGAATCTTATAATCCTATAAGGCACTTATTCAATCTACCCAAACTAGAAAATCGGAGGTTATCTTTTAAATTATTATGTTTAAATAAAATTTTTACTAATTGCATTGACTCGCCTGAAATATTATCTAAATTTAAGTTTAATATTCCGTGTCATGGTTTGAGGTTCAAATGTACTTTGTATATATCAATTTTTAAAACTAATATGAGATTGCACTCGCCAATTTATTCTCTTTCTAGAGCTTTTAATGACTTTCACCACCTGTTAAAAGTTTGGTATCTTTGGGGTAAATAGCATCATTATACGTAATGAATTACAACAACTTAATCTGTTATAACCATGAAACTTAGTATATACCAGATAATATTTTCATTTTAAATTTTTCTTAATAGAAATAGAACTAAGTTCATTTTTATTTTTTTTTTTATATAATTTTATAATAATATGTTTAAAATATTTTTCATTCAACTTTGGTAATCTCATTAAAAGTGTTTATTTTGAAATGTCTGTTTTACTTATTGGCGAATTGTTTTAATTTTTAGTATATGTAAGAAACATGTAATGAGGTTTTATTAACCTGTTTGTTTCTTGATATAAATAAATAAATAAATAAATATAGTGTAAGTACGAGGTAAGCGCCATAAATTCTCGGCCTGATATAGAAAAAATAAACTTGGTAAAATATAATAATTTTTATTTTTCAATATAATCTCCCCTAATATCAATACATTTATTACAACGTGGAATTAATCATTGAATGTCCTTGTAAAAATAATCTGAAGCTTTTCCTTCAAACTGTTCAATTATAGCTGCTTGTAACTCGTTCTCGTCCTTAAAACGACGTCCCCTAAGGTCTTTCTGTAAATTGAAAAATAAATAATAGTCACTAGGAGCCATATCCGGACTGTATGGTGGATGATCTAATGCTTCAAAGCCGCATTCGCGAATTGTAGTTTGTGAAGTTGCGGCAGTATTGTAGTGGTCATACCTATAGTCAACCAAAGTTATCAGTAGAAGTTGCAAGTCATTTAATCACAAAACAATTTGCAAAATAATCAATTTACCTAGTTGTATTATTACATACAGGTTTAGGCAAAATATATAATTGATTTTAAAAATAACAACTATTTGGTTCAATAGAAAATGTTGGGGATGTTTATTACAGTTTCTTTGGGGTTGGTAATTTGATTTTACATTTAGGGATGTTTATTACAGGTTCGTTAATGTTGGTAGTTTGTGTTGCTAGGGGGTAGTTAAGGAACGATACTTTTTTGTTTTTGGTTTTGGGGATAAGATGATTATGGGGTGTAAACAGGTAGGAAGTAGGCTTGGTTTTAAAAAAATAATTCTCTTCATGTAGGTCCATTTTATTCTTGTTTAATTTATGTTGATTCTAGCTGTGTGATGTGATTTTGATATTATTTAATTAATTTAAAACCCAAATCTCTCGTTGGACCCTATAGATAAGTCAAAATCTATATGGCAACTAAATTTGGTTGGGTTGGGTACATAAAAAAAACTAAGATTCGTTGTATACTTTTTAATAATTTATAAATTAGACCGTTTGAAGTATAAATGTTATTAGAAAACAATGTTTTATTAACGTTTGTAGTATCCTTACAACTAAGTATTGCTAACCGGAAGTGTTATTCGTGCATTTAAATATTAACACAGTTATTAAGTGTCTTATGTGTTTCACTGCCAGTATTTTGATTTGGTTGATTCCTAACCTAACTAAATAGTTTTACCTTGTGACTAAAAGAATGAAGGGATAATCTTTTGGTCTGGAACAAGAGGTTCGACTTATTATTATTTAAGAGTGTATTAATCTTCACGGTGGTAATAAAACCCATGATAGGCCGTGTAAGAGAAAAACTGATTTAGTATTTAAAAGAGGAAGGCTCCACGGTGGCTTAAGCCCATTTGATAGGCCGTGTCGTAGAACCCTCAAATTGTTTTATTTTGTGCACACTTGCATGTTTATATGATTTATATGATATATGTGCCATGTTATTATTTTTCAGTGCTTATAACACACTCTCGCTTATGTAGATATGAGCTTTCCCCTGTTGCTGACAGGAAACCAATGTCTTGTAAAAGACGTTTTCCGATATTTCTTATTATACATATAGGGTCATTCCATGCGAAATCGATCACTAAAATGGGTCGATCTCACGGATTTCGATGAAAATCAATTATGAGGTAGTAATCAACTAAAGAACATAACTTTCATTCATCAATTTGCTATATTACGCAGAACTTCGGAAATATTCAACCTAAAAAAATTGTCAACACTGCTTGCACGTCTTTAAAGAAATATAAATATCTCGAAAAGTATTTATCCTAGAACAAACATTTTTTTTATAAATTACCCACAAGAAGACGGGCTTTTTGGACGGCCTAATAATTTTTTGCTACCAAACGTATTTCTATTTTTTTCTTAACGAAATATTCTAAAATTGCAAAACAATCGGTGTGGTCACATTATTAAAAATCTGAAAAAAATTGTACAGATTCTTTGAACATTTCTGTATTTAAATGCAAAATGGCAAGCTGGACATTTTAATAGTTTTTGCAGGAGAAATTTTTATGGAGCGCATTACAAGCAGTTGGTGCACCATACGCTACCATTTAGTTAGTAATAATACGATTCATATAATATGTTAACCTTTCTACTTTATCACCAAAATAAGCGTTGGACATTTTAAATTTTCTAACTCATTTTATTTAATTGAATTACATTTAACAAAACAAACAATCATTTGTAAACAACATATAAGTAAATTGAACAAGTAAATAATATTTAAAGTAATAAAGTTCAACGGATACGCCACGAAACGTCCACTCCTGTTCGCCGTCTTTATAATAATCTTAATAATGCTACACTTTTTAATATTCAGCCTCAATAATAAATCCTTTTCGTTTGTCATCGATTCATATTTCTGATGACATCATTCGCTGACCTAATCACATTTGGAACAAAACCATAAAATTAATATTTCCATTAACTCGTAAAATGTAAATTGCTAACACCTCGACATCCTGACATTGCTTTAACACCTGGGAAAGCGTATCATTTTTCTACACTGTTCTCTCCCTTTTTTTACGCACAAAACACGCACTATATATAGTCCCTAAAGCGAATCGGTTTGGTTCGTAAGCGCCGTGGTCGTTGACCTGGCTGAGTTTCGCCAACGTCAGCTGTTTCCAAACCTCGCGTTCCTTTCAAGGTGGTTCCGCATTCCTTTTCACCAGAGGTGTCCTCATCTGAATTTACTTGGCCGCTCTCTTCGCTGCTTCCGTTTTCATTTTCTGGTTGTCGGTAGATTTTCATTGTTGATACGTGGACATTCGTTGTATATTTCTTTCTGCCTGCTCCCTCGATTGAACTAACCGTGTAGGTGTCCTTACCCACGTCCTTCACGACTACGAATGGTCCCTTGTACTTTCTTTTGGTTTTCAAAGGTTCTCCTGTAGCAGTTGGAGGCGCCTTCACGTATACAATGTCACCAGGGTTGAATCCTTCGTGTTCGTATCTACCACGATCGTATCGTTGCTTATACTTTTTCTGTTCCGTGGCAACTTTCTCGCGTACTTCTAGTTGTATTTCCTCCGGGTTTTCATACTTCTCCTCGTGTCCAGCCACCTGCTGTAACAAACCATCGTTGAAACTCGGTCTGAACCCGTACAATACCTGGAATGGTGTTTTTCCCGTCGTTTTGTTCACTACGTTATTCATATCGCGTTGAACCTCTTTCAAATTCGTGTCCCACCCCTTTTCGTTTTTCATTTTAGTTAAAATAACTGGAGTTATCACTCTATTCGCGCGTTCCAATATCCCGTTTGCGATTGGATGTCTGGAGCTATTTAAAACGTGTTTAATTCCGTTCTCGACACAATAGTTTTTAAATTGTTCTCCCGTAAAACTCGTACCTCGGTCCGTCACTAAAACTGCCGGTAATCCGTATTCTGTCACGAAATCCCGTAAGCACCGCACTGTAACACTGCTCTTTGTGTTTTTCACCGCATAAAGTTTTATGTATCGCGTAAAGCTGTCTATAAATGCCAATATGTAAGTGTTTCTCTTGGAACTTCTGATGAAGGGACCCAAATGATCTGCATGGACCCTGTAGAAAGGTCTTTCCGCCATAGGTATCGGATGTAGGTGACCCGGTTGTCTTCCACCTGGAGTTTTCACTAATAAACACTCCACACATGATTTTATATGTTTCTTCACATAAGATCGCACGCCCGAAAACCAATACTTTTGCAAAATTAGTTCGACTGTTCTATCCACCCCAAAATGACCCATTTGGTCGTGGAACTTGATAACTGTACTTTTCCTCATGCAATTCGGTATAACGAATAAGTGTCGAGTATCACCACCGACTTGAATCTCTCGTTTTAACCTTCCGCGCGCTAACCGATAATCTTTCACTTGGTCGTTTTCTAATTTCGTTCGGCTCTCCTTGGTTTTCTGCAGTATTTCGATTATTCCCTTCAGCTTTGGGTCACCACTCTGAATTAACAAAATCCATTCATCTTCCTCCATGATGTCGCCAGCTTCTCCGACAGGTGCCCTACTGAGAGCATCCACGTGGGCCATCAGGTCTCCTTTCCTGTATTTCACCTCGAATTCGAACTCTTGTAGCAGGTAACTCCATCTAGCTACCTGTGGACAAGTAGTCTTGTTCATATTCAGGTACACCAGGGCTTGGCAATCAGTTACTACGACGAACTTGATTGGCAACAACAACTGTCGTAAACGATCCACGCTCCATACTATTGCCATCAATTCTAGCTTACTACTATGATACATCGCCTCGACTTCCGTTGTCTTCTTGGACACTGCGTAAACCAAGTGCATCTTTCCATCACTGCCTCGTTGCAACAACATTCCTGCAATTCCCTTCGAAGATGCGTCCGTATGTAACTCGCTGTACGCGTGGGAGTTGTACAACTGTAGTACCGGCCCTGTGGTCAGTAACTCCTTTATTTTCTCAAAGATTTCGTTCTCCCTATCTGTCCACTGAAACGTAGTTCCCTTTCGAGTTAGGTCGCTGATCGGTCTCATGATCGTTGCATACCCCTTCACGAATCGTCTGAAAAATGAGGTTAGTCCCAGAAAACGTTTCACTTCACGCGCGTCTCTCGGCACCGGAAAGTCTTTAATCACCTGCACCTTGTTTTCGCCTGGGCTCATACCATCCGCTGACAGCTTAAACCCTAAGTACTCCACGCTGTTTGTACCGAAGTAACACTTTCGTAATTTCATCGTTAATTTTGCGTCGCGTAAAGCTTCAAACACTAACTTTAACCGTTCTAGCATCTCGTTCCAGTCCTTCGCAGGCACTAGGATATCATCCAAGAACGCCATCGCCACTTTGTTTCGTAAAGGACCTAGAACTTTCACCATTAACCGTGCAAAAAAACTTGGACAATTTGATAACCCAAAACAAATTCTTTCGAACTGACCGGTTTCATCAGGTGTGATGAACGCTGTCTTTGGTTTCGCCTCCTCCGTTAGCGGTACTTGGAAGTATGCGTGTGCGAGATCCAATGTCGTAAAAATTTTACAACCCGCCAAATGCTCAAATTGGTCGTCTAGATTAGGTAGCGGATAATGGTCTTTCACTGTTTGCTGGTTTAACTTCCGGAAATCCACCACAAGTCTGGGTTCACCCGTTTTCTTTGCCACTAGTAACACTGGAGATGCGTACGGTGACGTCGTCTCCGTCGCGATACCATGCTCCTTCCACTCACGCACAATATTCGCGATGGTTTGTCTATCATTCATCGTGACCTTGTATGGTTTACTCCTCACTGGCACTCCACTGTCCACTATGTTCATTTTTAGCAAGTCTGTACACCCAAGTTCACTAAGATTCTGTGCGAAACACTCGCGGTATCGGTTTACTAGGTCTAACCATTTTTTCGCGTAAACTGCTGGGATGTTTCCACTTGTATTTAATTGTTCAATCTTTATTTCACTACGCACGGGAGTCCCTTCGTGTCCTACGGACGTAGCATCGGTCGCGGTCTCCACGGTAAGCCTTTCCGCACTTTCTATAATTCGGCTTATGCTAACTCCGGATTTTATTTCAACTTCGGTATCACTTTCGTTTATCACCGGTGTCACGAATGTCGCTTCATCGTGCATTACTTCCACTAAATTAATACTTCGCGGCTGTAGGTTTACATCCTTCGTCGAAATTATTCTTCGTAACGGTCTTTCACTCACTTCAATCAAACACAACTCCTTAAATGGTTCTCGTTCGCGCAAACCGAAATGTAGAGTTTCACCGATCTTTACGTAAGCTACCTCGGGGTGCTCCGTAAAATTTTGTCCCAATAGAACCGGAAATTTCTGAATATGTGTCGGCACTACGTGAAGTTTTATCCCGTTCATGTCTATTTCGTCCAACATAACACGCACCAACACTGTTCCACTTGCTGTAACCGTGTTATGTCCATAACCTTTCAATGTAAGTTCTCCAGCCTGCACTGGGAGTTTGTACTTACAAACTGCTTCGTCGGTGATTGTGCTCACAGTAGCTCCCATGTCTATGAAACAGGTTATCGGCCCTTGCTGATTGATTTGAATCTCCCTGAAGAACTTTGCAGTTTTTGTTGGTAGAAGATCTGCGTCCTTCGTTTCTTCAGTGACTATGTTTATCTTCAGATCTTTGTTTTTCTCCTCCGACCCTGCGGATTTTTCAGTTTTTGCTTTATTTCGTTCGGGGCAGTCTCTGCTGATATGTGACGTTTTCTTGCATGTATAACATATCAAGCCCTTTGGTTTTTCGCATTGCCAACTCATGTGCTTGGCGTCGCCACAATTGTAGCATCTGTTGGTTGTCCGAGCTGACATCGATTTTGCCGTCCCAACCGCTCCACTAGCTACAGATTTCTTCTCTTCAGCCGATTTATCCTTATCCCGTTCACCTGCATTTCTTTCCCCTTTTAACGTCGGCCTAATTCTTGTGGCACGCTTATTGTTCACGTCTTCGAATTTCTGCAGGTCTCGCAGTAACTCCACGGCGTCCACCTGAGATTTTGCCATCATTGCATTGCATAATGCTCGGTCCCACAACCCCACTATAAGCTGTTGCTTGCTCTCCGTGAAACTTAATCCGACTTCCTTGCAAAGTTTCATTTTCTCGTGGAAATATGAACTTAGGGATTCTCCTTTCGTTTGCACACACTCCGTCATGCGGTTGAATTTTACGGTAAATTCCTCCTCACCTACAAATATCTCTTCAAATCGCCGTACAAACTCTTTGAAAGTCGTCAATTCTTCCCGGTAAGTTTGGTACCAATGTTTTGCTCCACCTACAAGGTGTGACCTTGCAGTTTCTAGTGCAAATGGTTCCGGCCAACGATGCAACTTTTGCATACTTTTTATGTTTGCGATCCATTCGCGCGCCTCTGTCTTAGTCTCTCCATTACACATCTTTATATTTTTCGACAGATCAGGCATAATGTGATATGACTGAGTGCCTTCTGCTTCAGGTGTGCTTTCGCCCTGCAGCCCAGTATTTGTATTTGTACCCTGTGTAAAATGTGCAACCAGGTTTGTGAGGAATTCATCGCGCCTTCGATTCTCTTCCTCTCTTTTCTCTTCTTGTCTCCTTTTTTCTTCTTCTCTTTTCTCTTCCTGTCGTCGACATTCCTGCATAAACAGCATCATCATTTGTATCAGGTTTTCATTTACGCCTTGCGCTTCACGTGTATCGTCATCGGACGCTTCATTTTGCCGCCTTTGCTCAGCCGTTGATGCACCGCCATGTTTGTCAAAACCATCTTGTTGTTGGTTTTCTGTTCCGCCGTTTCCAACCAGAGAGCACTGTTGTAACTTCCTGTGAAACAACTCGAACTCGTCATCACCGTTTCCGTCTGCCATCTTAAACACGTTTTTTTGTTTTACCGTTCTTTGTTTTCTTTTCACCAAATTTCCACCGTTTCACCCACTTTTCGTCGTTTCCACCAGACTTTTCATCGATTTCACCAAAATTTTCACCGATTTCACCAAAATTCTGCACCGATCTCACTAAACTTTTCACCGATTTCCCGAAGATTTTCACCGATTTCACCAAAATTTTCCGTTCGCGGATTCACTATCCCACTTCTGAAAATGTTAACCTTTCTACTTTATCACCAAAATAAGCGTTGGACATTTTAAATTTTCTAACTCATTTTATTTAATTGAATTACATTTAACAAAACAAACAATCATTTGTAAACAACATATAAGTAAATTGAACAAGTAAATAATATTTAAAGTAATAAAGTTCAACGGATACGCCACGAAACGTCCACTCCTGTTCGCCGTCTTTATAATAATCTTAATAATGCTACACTTTTTAATATTCAGCCTCAATAATAAATCCTTTTCGTTTGTCATCGATTCATATTTCTGATGACATCATTCGCTGACCTAATCACATTTGGAACAAAACCATAAAATTAATATTTCCATTAACTCGTAAAATGTAAATTGCTAACAAATAATAGCGATCTGTCTTAACTAGTGTACATAAGATAAATGCATCTATGTGGATATGATTATACTGATTAGTTAATTACTAATTTAATTAGTATTTAAATCGGTTTCTTCGGGTGTGTTACATAAATAAAGATCCTAAAATATTATAATGCAATAGCTTATTTAATTTAAGTTTTATTAAACATCAGAACCTACAATAGAACTCGGAAAAAGCGTTTATCGGTGCAGCTTTTCCGGACTAAGTGTAAACTGTTTTTAAATTTAATATTAAAAACAACTCATTTTCTGGTTGGACGGAGAAAAAAATAGTAACAGCTTGATCTAGTAAACATCACTAATAAGGTTTGTAAACAAAAATGTATAGGTACTGATTCACTCTTGGCCAATAATACGTCTTAAATGATATTGCTCGACGGAAACCACGAGAAGGTGGTGAATCGCCTTCCGTCAGGAAAGGTTTAGGAAAGAGGATAAAGGAAAAATGGGAAAAATAGAAAGTCGAGGATAGGAAAGATGAATTTAAAGAATTGCACGAATTACCTGAACAACGGAGCTTTCCTCTGAGGAAGAAAACGTTTTGGCTATAAGCTCTGTCTGAGATTGAGGTAAAAATCCATGAAACTTTCGTGTACCTTTTACGGGTACAGCTAATTGAAATCTATTTGCTAGTTCGACAGTATGATTTGCGTGCTCTTCTTTGGTGCAGTATTCTATATTAAGGTTTTTTATATTCTCATTAGCCCATTGGAATAATTGTAAAGGATCTGTAATTTGATCAGTATGTGGTCTTTGCAGGCTCGCATGCTTGGCTAATCGTTTGATAGTACCCCCAAGTCCATCACATGGGCCCTTTCCATGGGAAGTAGCAAAAAAGTGCCATTCACCTTGTATTCCAAAATCTCTTTGGTGATAAACTAAATTTGCAAAATTGTACTTATTTTTGTACTGGGAAGCAGCTCCATCCGAAAAGTAAAACATCTTTTCAATTCTATTTTCAAATTTTGTTTTTACGAATGAAGTTAGCCGACATTGAAAAAGATGAACAGCACTTGTGTCATGCGTAAGGCAGTCGGAAATTATCACAAAATTTTCACTTTTGGTGTCATTATTACTGCGATGGTATATAGTAAAAGGGTGAATAGTCGCTTGTGTGTTAGTCCAGTGATAGCTTTGTACTTCATCCTGAATTACGAAAGAATAGTTTTCGGGAAAATCTGCGATTACTACTAATTCATCAATACCAAGATTTTCTTTTCTTTCTTTCAGAAAGTCGCTTTGCGTTCTGGCAATAAAATCATGCGTTTGAAGCTGCCGCAACTGTTGTAATAATCTATCAACATATTCATCGGGTGTACAAATGGATGTTCGCAAGGTACACCTATCCGTTTGTGTCCACTCTTTATATTCGATTTGAGTTATAAAATGTTCATCGAATAATTTTTCCATACGTAATTGTATGCCTTCAAATCCAGGACACAGACTGCAGTTTTGTAAATGACAAGACGTGGAAGGTGGTTGGCACATTACCATCACTAGTATTCCCTTATAAGTTGTAGGAAAGGCGACTGTATCCGTTTCAAGTTCGCCTAGTTTTGCTGCCATTAACATTAATTTGGGATTTTGGTGTATGACACATACACACACGGAATGAGTACCACTGGATCCTGCTAACACGCATTCTTTTGGCCGCAAAGACGCAAATTTAGAAAATCCTACTTTTTCCAGGGGATATTTTTCTTTGAAAGCCTCATACGTTTCTTTTAAATTGCACAAAACCAATCGCTTCTGTACGTGTATCCGACGATTTTCCTGCTTAACTGAGACAAAATCTTTTGCTCCAGGCATCATTCGGCTTATGCTATCATCTTTGTAAAAATCAACTACACGGGTTGCTGTAGCTGCTGATAAAGTCTGACCAGGTTTCAAATTGGGAGAAGAAAGTAATCCTTTTACTTTACGTAGATTTTTAGCCTTACGTGCCATATAAAAAGTTGTTCCGAATTCTTTTATTATTTTTCTTATTGACCAACTCTCTGGAAGTACTGTGAGAATTCGAACTTTTTCACTGGAATCTGCCACGGACACGAACTTCTCCTTTAGATCTTTTATGATAGTACCGCCGACCGTTTCTTCTTCCTCCGAACTATCACTACTATCTTCGAATAGCTTTCTCTTTAGCGCTTTCTGGATTTTATCAATCTTCTGACGCTTGTTTGGATCTCTGCTAAAATCTTCCTTTATTGGCGACTCTTTGATTATTGGAAGCACCTTATTAACAGCTGTTATAATCGTTTGCCTCTCAGTTTCTTGGTCAACAAATACAGCGGAAGTAGTTGATGTGGAAGATCCTTTATTTTCATTTGATGATGACGATGATGATCCTGGAATATCAATTTCAGATCCTCTTGATGTGCTAACATCAACATTTTCTAACTCCCTTTCGCCTGTTGTAGCTATATTCTTAAGTCGACATAGATTTAGTCGACAACTAGAACATATATATTCTCCTAAAACTAAGTTAATGTCTTCACACAACGCACGTAACTGTCCAGGCACTTTTCTCACATTTTTTGTTACGCGATTATGACCTCGCTTCTTATGGGGGTTACAACAATAAAATTTTGGCATTATTGAAAACTCGTGATATGTAACTTCATGAAGTTCACAGAACAACAACACGTTATCAACTGCTGCTGTTTTCTAAAAACCAAGTTTATATTTAGTTGTCGGTAAAGGGAAGTAAATAGTATAAAACCAATAAAAGATAGAATAAAAGACTAATTGTACTCTGTGTCAATGCCGTTACCGTCCTTTTTTCTAAAATTGCCTGTCGAATATTTATGACTCGAGATCCAAAGCTATATGTACCGTTATAACATAGTTTGAATGTTGAAAAACACTCTTCGTCAAACTCATTTGTAGAAATAGGTAAATGTTTTATTGTGCCTATTGTTCAAATAGGTTTTAAATGCTATTGTAGTAAAAGAGGACCGAGACAGGACATATCAATTTTTATACCATGCTACCAATAAAACTTCAGTACTTCATCATAAACATTTTAAGAGTTTATGAGATCATAAACATTAATTTACTATAGGTACCCTTTTAACGGAACAGTTGGAATTTATAATACGAAGCCGATCTGAAATACACAAGTAATTAACTAATCAATATAATCATATCCACATAAATGCATTTATCTTGTGTACACAAGGTAAGACATATCGCTATTATTATAGGGACCATGTTATTACTAACTAAAAGGTAGTGATAGGATTGCGCCGGCCGGTCGTGGGCTATGGTGCACCAACTGCTTGCAATGCGCTCCTTAAAAATTTCTCCTGCAAAAACTATTAAAATGTCCAGCTTGCCATTTTGCATTTAAATACAGAAATGTTCAAAGAATCTGTACAATTTTCTTCAGATTTTTAAAAATGTGACCACACCGATTGTTTTGCAATTTTAGAATATTTCGTTAAGAAAAAAATAGAAATACGTTTGGTAGCAAAAAGTTATTAGGCCGTCCAAAAAGCCCGTCTTCTTGTGAGTAATTTATAAAAAAAATGTTTGTTCTAGGATAAATACTTCTGCGTTCTGCGTAATATAGCAAATTGATGAATGAAAGTTATGTTCTTTAGTTGATTACTACCTCATAATTGATTTTCATCGAAATCCGTGAGATCGACCCATTTTAGTGATCGATTTCGCATGGAATGACCCATACGTTACTCTCTGTTAGGATAGTTTTTTAGTGAGGTTAATTATATACTATAACGTTTATACAACAACCTACAAAAACAAATAACGCTATTACTAGAAATTGCAAAACGAAATTTCTATATTGTGCCATTGTGAAGTACTGACTGTGCTATTATTTCCTTCCTTTTTGTTGTTACAAATAGTTTTCAATTTTGATTAGTTTTTAATGTGTAAAATACATCATGATTTCCAAACTCGAAACTTCCGCTAAAGATTATTGTTTGTTATTACTACAACTACGTTTTATTGTTTTAACTGGACATATTAATGATAATGAGAAAGGGTGTTCAAGGTTGTATATATCTAATTGGTTAAAAATTTTCATTCAGTAACAAATAAGTATTGTACTGTAATGATATCTTGCTATTTACATATCAAATACACATCATTACATACATACTATCCGTCCACCGAAAAATGAGCTCTGCGTCATCTTTGCAAGAAATTATCACAGAAAGCGTTTTGTTGTGCTTTACTCTCATTATCTACGAGTATGACGAAGATAGCATTACATTAGCACTTCTTTGGTTTTAGTCTTTTTATATATATTTTTTCAAATACCTTTGATAAGACAGGCAAGAGACTTATTGGTTTAGTTATGAGCTAGTTTCTTCAGGTTTTTTTCCGGGTTTCAATACCATAATTATTTGCGCCACTTTCCACATGCAAGGGAAATAGTTGAGTCGAAGTATCGCATTGAAAATGAAGGTTATTAATTTAAAACATCTTGCAGGTAATTCTTGCAACACTTTGGCAGTGATTAAGTCGAAACCAGGCGCTTTCTTGGTTTTAATTTCAGACCTGATTGTTTTAGTTACCTCTTTTATTGTTGTATTGTTGTGAGGTAAATCTAATTGGAATGGAGTTTCAAGAAAGTTTTTAATTTCATTTTCTTCGTCAATGGTTGCTTCAGAAGGGTGTGGTTGGAACACTTTTTGGAGGTGTTCAGCAAAAACTTCAGCTTTCTCCTTGTCGTTCCTAGCCCATTGATTGATAACAGTTTTAATGGGAGGGTTGTGTTGGTCTTTTTAATCTTCTCGTTGCTTTCCATAGAGAATATTCCGTCGTTTCTGTAGCCGTTAAGCTTCGTAGATAATCTTGAACACCTTGATTTTTGATGTCTAGTAGCATTTCTTTTAATTCTTTTATTGCCTTGTTGAGCTTACTTTTGTTTTCTGCAATTCTAGATTGTTGTAACTGTTTTCGCAGCCGTCTTTTTTCAATAATTTTCTGTTTAATAGTACCAATTGGTACTTTTTCTGTTTCATGGGTAAAATGTGAATTTGGAGTAGCATACCAGGCTGCTTCTTGAATATCTTTGGTTAGTTGTTCTACCGCCACATCAACGTCTCTATTAGTTTTTAATGGGAGATCTAGTCTTATTAATTTATCCATTTTTTGCCTAAAAAGGTCCCAGTTGGTATTTTTGCTGTATAAGGATGGATGTTTATCTTTGTTCAAGATTTGAGAATAAATTGTAATTTTTACTGGTGAATGGTCAGACGATAATTCTAAGCAAGTTTCTGCCTTACTTTTCTTTATATCGATGCCTTTCGTTATGCCAAAATCTAACAGATCCGGTAGTTTTTCTTTATCCGATGGCCAATATGTTGGTTCACCTGTTGATATATACTTCAGGTTGTTATTATCCATGGCCTTAAGCAATTCCCTTCCCTTGGTATTTGTTAATCTTGAACCCCAAGTTTTATTTTTGGCGTTATAATCGCCGCCTGCTATAAATTTGTTACCTAATGTTTTAAGAAACATCTCGTAGTCTTCTTTTTTATTTTTGTGCTTAGGTGGGCAATATACTGCCGAGATGGTGATTGGGCTCGTTCCATCTTCAAGGGAGATGCTAGTGGCTTGCAGAAAATCTTTAGAGAATTTTTCTCTTTCATAATGCTTGATACTATTTCGAACTATTACTGCTGTCCCACCATGTGCCTTATTATCTGGGTGTTTGGTTGTGTATATTTTATATTTTTATATTTAGGTATCCTTATGTAATGTTTATCAGTAAGATGTGTCTTCGATATTAGCATAATGTCTATGTTGTGGTCTGTTATGAATGTTTTTAATTCTTGAGCGTGTTGATGTAAGCTATTGGCATTCCAGATTACGATCTTATAATTACTTTGTACTGCCATTAAGCTAGTTTACTGATGACTGTGGTTAGTAAACTAAGCATAGTGCTTATTTGCTCGGTCAGCTTAGTCATGATTTCTTCTAGCTTGTTAAGATTGTTGGTTTGTTGACTGTTTGCGAGTGTTGTTGGATGGTTGTTATTCTGTAAATTATTTTTGATAGCTTGTACATAAGTCATATTTGGTTGTATTTTTTGGGTAGGAATAAGTGTATTTTGTGTTTGAATCAACTTTTTTTCCCTGAGGGCTGGGTAAAGCCGTTGTTGCAATTGTTTATGTACAATGCAGCCTCGATAGTTAGCAGGGTGATCACCACTGCAATTGGCACTTTTACTTTGTTGTCCCGAACTTTCCGTTCACATTCCATTGTCGGGTGAGTACTGCGCATTTCACGCATCGTGACATTTTGCGACAATAATTTTTAGTGTGGCCGTATTCTTGGCATCTTGCACACTGGGGAATGATTCGCTTAGCATGAGGAGGTTCGAATTTAATGATATTTTGTTCTAATTTTGTAATATTGTATATTTCATTATTATTCTCATTAGGTTTGAGATCTATGAACCATATGGGGAGTTCTATTTTAGTAACTTTGTGTTTCATTTTATATATATATATATATTTACCACTTCGTGTCCTTTTTCTTTCAGAGCTTCTTTAATACTCTCAGGTGCTGTAGAGGGGTGGATACCTCGTAGTACCACTCTAAAGCTTTTTTCAGTTTTAGGCCTGTAGGTGTGATACTCAGTTTTCCTTTCATCGAATATTTTAATGACACCTAAGTAATGTTCTGTTCTTTGTAATTGTATTTTTACTGTTTCAGGACCAAGTGTTTTTACTATGTATTCATTAGGTGCTATTTCGTTTAAAGTTTTGTGTATATGTGCGATATATCCAACATTATAGACAGTTATAGGTGGTGGTTTAGGGACTGCTGTTATTTTTATAGACTCGTTATCATTTCCCTCGGTTTTGTCTTCCAACAGCTGGTTAAATCGATTTGTGGTATCAAATGGTTTTTTTAACCAGTATTCGGTAATTTTTGTTTGTTTTCTGCTAATTGTCTCTTCTGGACTTCTTATACGTTTTTTATTTATTACATTTTGCTGACGTTGAGCATTCCTGAGAGGTGCTAAGGAAATCTGAATTGTTAGGTTGATAATTTTGAATTTTATTTGCAAAAGGCATTGTTACTTGCGGCTGGGGGAAGTGAAGGCCCATTGTTTGCATTTGCTGAATTGGAGCCTGCATTTGTTGATATGACATTTGTTGGTTCGGATCATAATAAATTGATTGTGATGGTGCTGTTGGCACCGGCATATTAAAGTCACTAGATAATATAAAGTACCGCAATTGGTTTGTCCCATTATAACGGCGCCAAAATGGCGGTGATCTGGTGAGTTTTGCGGACTTTAGTGATTGAGTTGGCAACCAGCTGATCGCTGTTGACAGTGTTGACATATGAATATTATGAATGACATGAAAGAGTAATTTTTGTGAATTTGTTTGTGTTTGCGTGCGTTGGAACCATGCCTAGTTGTTGTTTTACTGGATGTCGAAACCGTGGCGAGAACGGTTTTCGGTTTTTCCGAATACCAACAGCAAAAAATGATGATCGGCGTAAAGCATGGATTGCATTTATCAATCGAGTTGACTTACCAGAACGAGCTTTATTATGTGAGGTAAGTATCCTATATCCTATAGGTATTTGCTCGATTCTTTCATATTCTTGTTACCTAATGTGAAGATGTATTTTTTGTAATTTTCAGGCACACTTCGAACTTGACCAATTCGAATTAAACAGGTTGGATAATCGGAAGTTGTTAAAAAAAACTGCAATTCCAACGATTGCAATAGCTGACTTTCCACGAAATGAAGGAATCAAACGAAAACGATTAGGTAAGATGCCTTTTGTTCTGTTCCAATTGTTAATCATATCTAATTGCAAATGTTGCAGACCCGAGTGCTAATGAGACAACTTCTCCAATTGTTACCAATCAGGATCAAGAACATTTAGAAACAAATTCTGCACTACACTCTGGTTAGTAGAACATTAAACATCATAATCATTAATACTACAGACACTGTTTATCTATAGTTGAATGCATCACATGCAAGTAATTATTTAGTAATTCGTAATTTCTGCTGAAATTTATCTAGTAAAAACTGATGATAAAATTATACTTCTATATTATTTCAGGTACATCAGCTGACTATAGTGAGCAAAATGAAAATGATCACTTGAAATGTCTACAAAATGAATTAAGAGCAGCTAAAGCACAAATTCAAGCTATGCAAAAACAAATTAACAACCTTGAGGAAAAGTTCAAAATGCTGTTTTCAGAGGATCAAATTCATTTATTAAAATATGGCAATCACCGCGGAAAAGAATGGTCAAATGAAACTATACAAAAATCACTTAAGCTGTACATGGCATGTGGAAGTAAAGGTTATGAAGAACTTATCAGACAAAAATTTCCTCTACCATCAATCAGGACACTCCAATTGCGTATTGAAAATCTGAAATTTAAACCAGGTTTGCTTGAAGATGTTTTTGAATTGCTTAAGTTGAAGGTGATGTAACTTTTACCCCCCGTTGCACAAAGGTTTATCAAAATTAATCATTGATCAACGGCTCATCAAAGTCTGGTATACTCCGCCCAGCGATAGATTGTGGATTTTTAAACCTCCCGTCATACGTATAAATACTCCGTAGCGTTTCAGTTAAGTCTCTTAAAATGCCCGGTTTTTCAGTCGTTAGTTAGGATTAGTTAACTACTATTTGAATTCTTGTTACAATTTAGTTACAATCATTGCCATGGATATTAACGAACAAAAATGCTCTTACTTTTAACGCAAATTGCGACCGATTTAACATATTTTTACAACAAAAAACATCATTAATAATTTCTAACCTCCTCACAATCTATCGCTGGATGGAGTATAGATATTGTTGCAACAGTGGGTACCTACCATGGTTTGATGAGCCGTTAATCAATGATTAATTTTGATGAACCTTTGTGCAAACGGGGGGTTAATTTTACTTGTCAATCAATACATTGTCTTTTGTTGTAGGTTGCCACATTTGAGCCACACTCAAGGCATGCTGCACTATTGTTAGATGAAATGGCTATCAAACCATCGCTTCAGTTTGACAACTCAACAAAGTCTGTTGTTGGAAGGCCAACAATGTTGTTATCTGGGAATTTGGACAGTTCTAAGGAACTAGCATCACATGCGTTAGTGTTCATGCTCGCTGGAATGAGTACTAGATGGAAACAGACAGTGGGGTATGAACTGACTGCAAAATCATACAGTGCTGATGAAGTGCTGAAAAAACTATTTCAATACATTAAGCGAGCTAGTGATGTAGGTGTAACAGTGAAAACTATAATTTCGGACATGGGTCCCCTAAATAGAAGTTTCTGGAGACTACTTAACATTTCAGCCAGTAGACATTCTAAAATAGTTAATTTTTGTCCACATCCCTTGAACAAAGAAGAAAGGTTGTATATTATGCCAGACCCTGTTCATGTGTTTAAAAATCTGGCTATATCACTGACTACGCACAAAATTTTTGAAATTGATCTAGTAATTCAAAAAAAATATAAGCTTGGCAGTGGATGTATTGACATTGGAGCCATAAGACAATTATTTGATTTAGATTCAGAAATGGATTTAAAAATCGCTCCACGACTTAAAGGACACATGTTTCATCCTACCCACTTTGCAAAAATGGATGTCAGTACAGCACATGCTCTTCTGCACCATGATACAGGTGCTGGCATTGAATATTTCATTGCGAAAGGGAAAATTCATCAGGCTCATGCAACGACTGCTTGGTTTTGTAAGACTGTATTTAAGTGGTTCAAAATAATTACCAGTAGACATACAAAACTTGCTTGGTCAAACATAGACGAGAGCATACATGAAAACACTGTGGAGTTTATGAACGATTTCATGACCATTATTTATGGTCTCAAAATTGGAGGCAAGTCTGAGTGGAAACCTGTCCAATCGGGAATAATATTGGCCACAAAAACTGCGCTATGTATCCAGGAAGAATATTTGGAACAATATGGGTACAAATATGTAATGGGAGGTCGTCTAACACAAGATGCACTGGAAAATTTATTTTCAGTAATCCGCAGTAGAACGCCAGTACCTGGACCTCATGAGTTTAAGGTTGCATTGAGACTGGTCACTCTATCCCAATATGAGTGCCAGATCGTACGGGGGAATTACGATACTGACACAAGAGCTCATTTAGTAGATTATTGTAAAAATAAAAACAGGGATTTTGACATGGTACAGAACGACACTATTTGTTCAGAAATTGTTACAATAGATACTACCGAAGAGTCTGATATATTGAAACAAACCTTATATTATTTGCTGGGAAGTTTAATACACGGTTTAAAGATACGCTGTCCTAAGTGTATTTCCGCCATAACTCATTTAACCGACGAGAAAATTAACCCTTCATTGTTAACGCAATATAAGGAGTTTAAAGAAAACAAATTGATGTATCCAAAACTGGAAGTGTTTTCATATTTTCTGGGTGCAGAAAATTATTTTAGACAAATTAGATCAGATTTGATTCACAACAATTGCAATTTTGAACAAGCTGCGGACATATTCATAACAAAACATGCATTGGATTTGTCACAGTGTCACGACTTTAAAAATAACTGGAAAGCCCTTGTGCGGGTTTTTTTCCGAACACGCTTTTTCTTTGCTTTGAAGGAGTTCAACAAGAGTACACAGGAAAGTGTCGACACCACAGACAGAAGTTCTAGAAGCGTTGCAATGCGTGACTTGGTGAACAAAGTGAAATAATTTGCTCCCCTACGTTATTTTATTATAAATTTAAACTGTATTTTTTACTGTTTTCTCAATAACATGAATAAATTCTTTTTGATCACCTACTGTCCTTTCACGATTTTTCTATTATTTTATAAAATATACAATAATCTGTGCACATATTATTGTATTTTTGTAAATTTAAAAAACGGGCAGATTTTTAAATTTGCCGCTTATTTTGGCGCCAAAATGGCGGTAATTGCGGTACTTTATATTATCTAGGGACTTTACGGCATATAATACTGGGAGCCAGCCATTTGGCTGTTCACCTTTTCTACGTTTATTTTTATTCACTATATTTATATTCTTTTTAATGTAATTTAAATTTAATTTAAATCTGTTTGTATAAATACACACTTATCTTATCACGGCGTCCACATGAACCCGATAACCTCTTTTAGTATCACTCACAACCACTTTCAATACACGTCTTTGCTTCATGAAAGTAAAATGAGTACTGAAAAAAAAAATTAACATATTGCCACAAAAAAAACAAAAAAATAACTACATTTATTGGCAAAATTAAGGTATTTCACAGATTTCTGGAAGAAAATGCCAAAATTATAGGCAATGCTGTATGCGGTTATGAACATGTGACTTTATTGTAAATATGTCACAGGTATCTCTGATACCTGTAGACTGTAGATTTGATTGGCACATGTGACATTTGCTGAGTTATTTCTTCTTTACATGTTTTTCGCGAGTGTTATAGTATTGCAGTTCTTCTCAGAACTGATAGAAAATCGCAATTTTACCTAATATAATACATATTAATATTATATCAGTATAAAAGAAGACACTGCATTCGTAGTCTCATCAATTATTGCTGAATTTACTAAACTATAGTTCGATAGGGAAAAATAAACCGTGGAAATTTACTTCCTTTATTTTGAGTACAAGAGGTAAGAAACGTTAATTATTATTATTTATGATCATATTGTACTACAATTGTTTGTTTATTGCAGCGAGCAGCTGAGGCTTTAGAAATTAGTATTTCAACTGTTAAAAGGGGGCCGTAGTAGAAACCAGCCAGTTTTATCTAGTCCTGGTAAAAAAGACAACGCAAGAAGTTGAAAACTGCAGACCTAGCAGATTCTTCTAAAATGGTCGCCAGAGAAACTGTACATAAGTGAAAGTAAGACGTTTGATAAATTTTGATTTTATAAAGTCTATGTTTTGTATCGTTTCAGAAAAAGAGAAGATACAGAATGACAGACAGATAGACGCTGCGTTTTATGTACTTAATATGTATAATAAATAAACAAGAGAAGATATGGATAAGTAATAGATATTTATGCATTAAGGGAGATATGAATGTTTTTTCCCCCGAGGTTGACGTGTTACAGACCAAGGGCCGAAGGCCCGCGGTCTGTAAGTCTACCGAGGGCAAAAAACAGAATATCTCCCGTAGTGCATTAAATATTTTATTTTTTAGTAACATCATATTCTTTATTTTCAACTTAAAACGTAAAAAAACATTCAAAATTAAAATAAATTGTGAATATCAAAGGTGGTTTGACTGTGCCGTTGTTACGATGGTTGCTACAGTTGCATGAATTTGTTTTTCAATCAACAACAAAAAATGTCTGAAAGCAGCAGCGTTATTCCTCACAGTGTGATTATAAAAGCGGAAAAAGCCAGTGAGTTATTTGTTCCGAAGAAGTCTGAACATTTGTACATCAAAGAATATGACCGATTTCATGTATGGATGGTGTTAAAACTCCCTTGGGAGATATGAGTTGCTTTTCATAGTTGGTATCTAGGACGAAAATAATCCATATCATGTTACTAAAAAATAAAATTAATATTAATTCTATTGTAATTAAGTGCTTTAATAGCATTTAAGTTGATTAAAATATTAAATAGCAGAGTTTTGTTAAATGTAAAACTGTATTGGAAAAGAATATATTTCTCCATATTAACGGTATTATACTATTACAATTGTTAGAAATGAGTTAATTTCTTAAATATAAGTGAAAGTGATTTCTTGTTTTTTAGTACTTGGTAGTTCTGTAAAACTAGAGAACGTGCAGTACTAATAGGTATTCGCGAAAATCTAATTCTTAGTTTCCTACTGAAAATGTTTTAAAACTTTCCAAAACAACAGTATCAATGTTAAAATCTAAAAGGTTACAAACGACCAAAATTCCTTATACCTAACATCAAAAAAATCACCTGCTATGACATTTAAAACATGGTAAAAATCAATAATTGCCAAACTATGGATGATGATTTGACTAGGAGTTTTTTAATCTTATACCACACAGAGAGCATCGATGACCAGCGTTCATCTTTAGCTGGACGGATAATATCCATCAGAGAGGCATTGCATGATGGGGATATTGCCATAGCAACAAATATCAACAAGAAGAATAAATAAATATCTTATAAAAAATACACGTCTTTTATAACCTTCTAAAAGAATATAACTTATAAGATTGTGTACAAGACCATACACTGAGAAAAATATCACTAACTATATTATAGTAAACCGATTTTTTGTTGTTCTAACTTAATTTTAGCAGCGTTAACTAAAAATCTAGGTCAAAATAAACAAACGATTTGTAAAGTGAACTATTTGTTTATGGTCAATCGGTCTTTGGCAGATCTTACTGGGCTTCTAGTAAAATCAACCATTAGTATGGGTAAAGTCAGCTTAACAAGGATTTTACGTTAGCAGGGCTATTTCATTCTATAACTCGGGCTAAAATAGCTTAAAAAATTGATTTAATCGACTATATAAACAGGTAAAATAAACCAAACCTTACGGTTGCCATTCGAAATAGTAGTTTTCACTTTGTAAAATAAAGTTGAATTTAGAATAATGATGTCATACATACGTACATAAAAACAAAAGTAGCTTTGTTATTTGATATCCATAACATATATCAGTCACGTACAATATGCATTTATGTTTTGATAAAACGTCTGTGGAATTAAATTTTATTTACGAGTTATAATAAATACTGTACAGCTTATGTTGGGTGTATTTGTGAAGTTGCTTTTATATTATACCATTCCTATTAAAAATGCTATATCAGCTTTTTAGCCTGCGAAAATTAAAAGACATTTTATATTGTGTCTTTCAAACGCGAGTTCATTTTATCGAGTGCTGTTACAAGTGAATATAAAGTTTATTGGCAGAGGGCCTAAAACCCCTACACACCTAGTACATAGTACATAGACACCTTCAAAGGTAAGTCACTTTATTTGTTCATGATACCAATAATATTTAACTGTCTTACAATGACAAGAAAAAAAATTTTAAAATTCGATATCTGACAATGAGTCGGTTCTTTAAGCATAATTTAATTATGTATTTATGTACTTTAATAAACTTGTTCCACAGTCATTAACGCATAAAATTTGTTACTTTTCCGGTTTTCAAGTCTCAGCGAATTCATAAATTTTTAAAAAGCAAACCCATCGAATTTCTAGGTTTAAAGATTGATTCTTCTGAATTATCTAGTATTTGTTTTTAAGCATAATTTTAACGTATTTCATTCTTTATAAGTTGAACTTCTCACTACTATCCATTTTTTTTTCTAGAGTCCTCTGACTTTGATACCGTATTACTCGAAAACTACTGAAGCAAATTAAATATTTGAAAAACGAGCGAATAGTAAATTTATTTCTACATGAAACAGTAAAATATCATATTTCTAACTGATATACTTTTATTTTTATCGGACGATACATAATAAAAGGTACCCATTTTTAATATTTAAATATTAAGAGTTAAATATTTTTTTTCTCAGAAAGTATATCTCATATATCTATGAGATTTTTGTAGGGGTTAGAAAGCAACCTTACGGTTGTTATTCTATTAATCTTCGGACAAAAAAGTGTTTTATTTAAGATATATATGAAAAAAAAGCGAACAATGCGTTCTTGTTTATTAATAGAGATAGCGTCAAAATTTTTTCGCTAAATCAACACTTTTTATGCGTAGACATTATTGTTTTTAAAAAAATGTTCCTAATTTTAATAATAAAAATGCGGAAACAAAAAAACGATTTTTGATGATAAGCGATTTCGACAAAAACGGGTTTTTTTGTCGAAATCGCTTATCATCAAAAATCGTTTTCGACAAAAAACCCGTTTTTGTCGAAATCGCTTATCATCAAAAATCGTTTTTTTGTTTCCGCATTTTTATTATTAAAATTAGGAACATTTTTTTAAAAACAATAATGTCTACGCATAAAAAGTGTTGATTTAGCGAAAAAATTTTGACGCTATCTCTATTAATAAACAAGAACGCATTGTTCGCTTTTTTTTCACATAAATCTTAAATAAAACGCTTTTCTGTCTGAAAAACAATAGTATAAGAACCGCAAGGTTTCTTTCTAACCCCTACAAAAATCTCATAGATATATGACATATACTTTCTGAGAAAAAAATTAGTGAACTTACTTCAATGAAATTGTCCCTAAAAATAGGTACCTTTTATTGCGTATCGTCCGATAAAAACAAAAGTATACCAGTTAGAAATATAATATTCTACTGTTGTATGTAGAAATGAATTTACTACTTGCTCGTTTTTAAAATATTTAATTTGGTTCATTAGTTCCCGAGCAATATGCTTTCAAAGTCAGAGGTCTCTAGAAAAAAAATGGATAGTAGTTCATTGTTATTGAAAATTAATTATGCCGTTTATTGTTACCGCTCTGTTTTTATGTTTAACCTATAGCAGTGGAAATCTACATTCCAAGGGACTGCAGTCAATAAGGTTAGTACGCTTTAAAGTATAGTTAGTACTTTAAAATTTAATTATCTACAACGTAAAAACGTGATTTTTAATAATTTTTGGGCAATAACCTTTTAAATAAACATTTCTGGACCTGGTCTCTGCAAGTGAGGGCTCTTGAAATGTTGCCATAAGAAATGTAGTATTATAGACTGAACTTCAAGAACTAATAATTACTATTTATTACAGTAACAGAATTACATTGTTCTTTTCAGTCAGCTGCTACGACTGATCTTCAGAACGTAGATATTGGAGACTTGCCATCACCAGTTGGTCAGTTCACCAGCACTACTCAAAGTCAATCTGAGGCCGCCTATAGTTCTAATCCATCCTTCAGCCAGGATAGTATTTCTTTGGATCCTGCCACAGATACATACAGCATTCCTACACCATCTCCCAGGTCGAAGGGAATAATGAAAGTGTGAGTATGAATAGTTGTGATATTTCAGTAATTTAACACATTGCTTAGAGTAAAGTGTTTCACCGCTGCCTCCAGTTGGTTCAACTGTATAACGATCTAAACCTCTTTAAACAGAAATACATATCTTAGAAAATTCCATACCAGTATTTTTTGACCACTAGGATAGTCTTATTTTGATTGACAGTAGGTAATTACACTGGAAAGTTCTTGACAATTTATTTTCATATTTGATTTTTTTGAATTTGAAGTTTGGTGTGAAATCTTCGTACCGAATCTCACACGCGCTTGAATTAGTAACCAGAAATTCTGTCTCAATTAGGAATGTTTAAAGAAAATTATTCTTCATCTGTGACTCGGGGCACTTTTCAAAATATTCCTGACCTCGAGATTGTAAGAGACACCTGTAGGTGGTGAGCTCGAAGAGATAAAGGTAAACCACGCCCCTAACGGTTTTTGTCGTTTTTCTCGAAAACTATTAGGTTTATCGAGATGAAGAAGATTAGGTAAAATAAAGCTTATTTAAATCCCTTTGCCAAAACCCATCAGGCGAGATTATCGATATTCTTGGTGCCAGTTGGCTGAAAAATTCGTTTTGGCAAGTTAATTCTTAGGAGAGTACACTGTACTAGTCAATTTTTTAATTCAACCTATTATGTAAAGGTGTTTCGTTTGTTTTGAAATCCTAATCTCCTTTATTTATAAGATCAGTAAAGTTTTCTGGAATGATTTTTGCTGTAAAACTGAAATATACAATTTAAAACGAAACTGTTGCCTTACTGTGGCGCCCGTACAATACGAGCAAATCAGGAATTAAATCGTGTATTTCAATTTCACATCAAAAGTCATTCAAGAGAAAAATTTGCTCGATACCAAGGTCTTATAAATAAAGATAATTCGGATTTCAAAATAGGCGAAACACCCTGTACGTATTGTGTTGGATACAAAAATTAACTGGTACAGTGTACTCTCCTAAGAATTAACTTGCTAATACGAATTTTTCAGCCGACTGACACCAAGAATATCGATAACCTCGCCTGATGGGTTTTGACGAAGAGATGCTAAGGTAAAAGATGACTGGACCACGATCGCGTCCGGATCTCAACAAATTTTTCTTAGCTACTTCATGACGAATATTAGACCAAAAAAGTTACGCCCGAATGTACCTTGAGCAAATTTACTGGTGCAAATTGCTGATCCATGTATGACATACCTTCTTTCTTCGAATACACAAAACAAAGGCGAGGTACGAAAAAGCATTTTTGGTAGGGATTTAAATAAGCATTATGTTACCTAATCTCCATCTCAATAAACCTAATAGTTTTGAGGAAAACGACAAAAACCGTTAGGGGACCTGGTTTACCCTCATTATCTCTTCGAGCTCACCACCTACAGGTGTTGACTTTGAGGGGGTGATTTAACAATCCACAAGGAAGCCCTATGCAAAAATCCACGGACTTAACTCGACTTTCCGCTATTTTTTGTAAGACTGTACTATAGTGATTTGACTATTATTTTTTACTTCAATATTTTTGACATATTTATCATTTCTGAAATTTAAATAATGTTCTCTTTTCATTGCAGGAAGTGTATGCTGTAACACTCCAACTAGCCCCACAGGGCAGAACCTTATTAGATCTTTACTTCGAGAAAGGTATCCTAGATCAGACAGCCAGAAAGAGGTTATGCCACCTTATAGTTGACGAGAGCTAAGCGAGGAACCAAGGAAAAAAGTCGCGTCTTTAGATTTACATTTTTAATTTGTACTTATAATTGTCACATGTTATCATAATTATAATTATTTGGATAATTATTTCCGAACTTATTCCGACTATAATGAATACAATATAATTAATCGTTCTAATGTAAGTTTTTTTTAGTAAATATCGTTTTATTTTATTTGTCTTGCCTTCATTTTTGAACAATAACAGTTTTTTTTATTGAATTTGTTTCTTTTCGACTTTTTTTGTGTAAGTATGATATTCGTGATTTGGACTCACTATTATTGCTAGTTGGCCATATTTGCTCTTCAGAATTACTAGATTTCCATCAGTTTCTGAAAATATTTTCAGCTATCTCTGTGAGAAAACCTTATATAGCAGATGAAGGTAATACACATTGAAATGAGGCAAAAAATTGAAAACATTCATATTTTCAATGTGCATTTTCCTCCCATATCATTACAGGGTTTCTCCTAGAATTAGCTTAAAATAAGACTTAAAATTAGGGAGTGGGTGAAATTTGGAGATTATGAAGAGAAAATTAGGCAAACTACCAAAGATAGTGAGTTTAAATCACCAATGTCATCTGGTAGCAACAACCAGAAAATATAGTAATGTGAACTTGAATCGATGGGTAAAATCAACTAAGCAGAATGGTATTTTAGTTATATGCAATGGTCATGACTGCTATCATATGTAGGTGATTCCACCTTAGAAAGATGCTGAATTAACTTGACATATAGGTATTTTTACTATCCAATATTATTACATCAGCCAGAAAAGCCAAGCTAATGCAACTACATCGTGAGTTACTTTTACTAGTCTACTAAGTTGATTTAACTATATGAGCTTCATTTCTAACTGTTTCATTTCGTATATCTAACTATACTATTAAGACTATTTTAACTATATGCAAGGCTGAAACAACCTAACACGGTATGGTAAATTTAACTATTTACCGGTTGCTTCTACCATATGGGAGTGTGATTGATTTAACCTTATTGGGTAAATTTAACCAAACACATTTTACTAAAATCGTATAGTTCGTGTTACCCATAAGTATTGTTGTCACTTTTTGTACCATATTTTCGGGTTGCTGCAACTCATTTTTGGTTAATTTAACCTGAATATTTTTTTCAGTGTATAAACAATCCTTGTAACACAACAGTACAAATGCTTTTTGTCAGCTCTGTGAGGCTGTGGAGGTTTCAACACAACCTCTAATTTAAATAATATCAAAGTACATAATCGTTTTGTTATGCCGCAGGGTCAATTAAATATTAATAAAATTAAATATAGATATTAAATATATTTTTTAATATTTTTCGTAGAAACATTCATAAAAGAAGTAAATTCTAAAACTAAAAAGCAGTAAAAACCAGTGATTGCCCTTCTTTACGTGCTGCAGCGCTGCAAAACAACCAAAGATAAAAAAGAAAGAAATTTAAACAAAACTCAGAAAATAATGATATTATATACAAGCGGATATAACCCGGTTCGGAAAGTTTTTTAAAATAAAATTATGAAATATTTAATATATTTTATAAACAATTTTCTTCAATACAACAATTTAATTTTAAAACATTTCTGGAGGGTTGTTTTGTCTACAAATGATTTCACAAAATACAGTGCCGTCTTTAAGGCAGGGCCCTCACGGACCTGGCCCAGGCCCCGCGATAGCATGAGGTCCCCATACCCAAGTAATCATAAACAATTATATACACAGTTTCTTTAAAAAACTTTTTTTCGTGATTTCTTTGCAGCAAAATCGGCTATTAGTTCATTAAAATCTATTGTTTTTAATAGGTCAGATTCAAGAAACAAATTAAAGCCAAAGAAAAATTTTCCATCCCTAATTTCATAGGCCCCAGTCAGTCCTGGGCCCAGAGCCTCATCGATCCTAAAGACGGCTCTGACAAAATATAATCTACAGTTACAAATTATAATCTATGTGTCATTGTGTCATGTTCAATTTACCACTATGACCGAGTGCAGAGCGCGCTAGATTTATAATTACAAAACGCAAGTTCTAATTACAGTTCTGGTATGGAAGATACTCAAGAAGTACAAATATCATCCCTATAAGGCACAGCGTCATAACGAGTGTTTTGCTGTTCGCGAAGAAATCTGCGATGAAATGCAAGAACGTACTAACAATAATCGTTGCTTTCTATCGTACATTTGCTTTACAGATGAATGCACTTTAAAACTGAATAATGAACCAAATGTTCAAAATACTCGATATTGGGCTACCAGAACTCAAGATCAGTATCCTCCAAAAATTAATAACTGGTCTGAAATTTTTAATAACACAATTATTGGTCCATTTGAAATCGAAAGAAATTTTAATTCATTCACTCATTCATTTTGGATGAGGTTGCAAGAGAAAATCAGGAGATCTGGTTCCAACAAAAGATACTACCCAGATATTAATTCTTTGAGAGATGCAACAGCTGCTGAATGCACTTTAATCAGTGAGAGGTCAATGTAAGGAATTCTTTTTAACAGGTTGGGTTATTTACACTAAGCACTGTTGTCCAAATATACCTTTATACAAAGAAGGTTTAGCTCGTGAGGTCTGTGATCAACTAACTGAACTGCAATTCTTAGGTTTCCAACTGGAACGACATGGGCTAAAGAAACCATTTGGAAATCTAGTTTAAATTTATGTAAACGATAACGTCCCTGTAGAGAAAAATAATTATTACTCTTATAGCATCTTGTTACTATATTGACATACCGGAGAAACTGGACATGTTCCAGGTACCATACCAACCTGTCTTTGCATTTCGAGCCAAATTGTGCCGATTAAACTATTCATTCCCTTACAAAAGTCTTTCTCATATGCGTGTAACATATTAGGTGGATGTACTTGTTTTATATCTAGTTTTGTTTCTAAGTTTATATGTAACTGAAAATAAAGAAAAAAAATTATGTTTCGCCTAATTTAATCTGAAAATTTTTCAATAAGTCTTTTTTTTCCTTTTGCCTTGTAGTCCAAGAGCGGCACAAAAAAAGTGACTCATTTGAAAACATTTTAAACATTGTTCCATATGCATTTCTTTATTCAAACAAAATAACCTTTTAAAAACTATTCAAATACATACGCCAACATTTTCGTCCATAGGTCTATTGGTAATAAGAAGTGCTTCAACATAATTACAACCATCTCGCCAGGTTATATTGAAATAGATAGGATGGCCCTTGTGTTATTGCAAAGCTCAGCAGATGTTACCCTTATACGTCCAGTTACGAAAGTTGCTCCCTGTTAGGACAGTTCTTTAGTGAAATTAATTATTACGTTTTTGCAACAACTTACAAAAATTGAAACAAATAACGCAATTACTAGAATGTGTAGGACGCAATTTCTATGCGCCATTGTACGATAAGTACTGACTAATCGTATATTTCCTTCTTTATTGTTGTTGAAAAATAGATTTCAATTTTGATTAGTGTTTAATGCGTAAAAAATGAACCAGCGTATCGTAGGTAATTTACATCATGATTTTCAAAACTAGAAACTACCGCTAAATGTTATTGTTTGTTATTACTAAAACTACTTACGTTTCATTGATTTAGTTTAAAGAGATTATTAATAAAAAAGGGTTTTAAAGGTGGCATATAATTTGTATTGAAAAGCCCATTTTCTAAATTATTAAATTATACTTAAGTTAGAATTCATTTTTGATTAGTA
Organism: Agrypnus murinus; assembly: GCA_929113105.1. NCBI lineage: Eukaryota > Metazoa > Arthropoda > Insecta > Coleoptera > Elateridae > Agrypnus > Agrypnus murinus. The sequence goes on from OV816027.1 coordinate 72,433,255, forward strand.
AGAAATAAATATGAAATAATATTACGTGTTTTACTTATGATGTTAGATGCTTTATTGAAAATAAAATTGTGTTATCACCAAATTATTATAGGTACATATAACTGGTTATACATGTCCCCAGTGACGACACGCTTCAACTGCTAGAAAGTGACCGTGAACCAATTTCCTCATTTATTTACTTTGGTTAAAATGATCAATGAGCAATTTAGATCTAACTTAATCTACTAGTGTTTGTCTCTTAAAAGCTAAGGCAGTATACCTATAAGGGAGTATCAGAGTTCCTTAGGTTTTGTACAAATAGTTAAACTAAGGTTACCGTGTACACTAGCTCTATACTCTGCCTTTTCACTATTCACTTCACTAACTCAAATCGTTTGATGCTTTTGAGTCTTCTCACTAATCCCGTGTTGTCCAGGAACCACGACATTTACGTGATGATGGAGTCGGTCTTCATGACTTTTTATTGTTCGGTTGACAGTTTCCACATTCAAGTCCCGATGGAGGTCACTGTTTCAGACATAACAAGGTGCATCTACTATGCACCTCAGCACTTTATTTTGGAATCGTTCGATGATGCTTTTTATTTCGATGATGCAATTTATTGAGAGGAATGTTAAAACTTCTATCTAGGAATGTTAAAAACTTGCTTACCTAACTTGTTTTGGAAAAAAAATTTTTAAATTATTTCACGTTTTACGTGAAAAATTAATTTTAGAGAAACTGTACATTCAAAGTTAACCAAAACAATACCACTTAAATTTCATAGTATTTGAGCTGTTTTCTCAGAATTTTAAGAAAATCGCATCTCTAGCGACAAAATTATTACTTGTTTTTTGCCAAAAAAGCAGTTTTTTTTACAGGAAACGGGTTTTTTGGCAATAATTTAATCACTATAAATACGATTTTCTCAGAATTTTTGGAAAATAGTTCAAATACTATGAGACTTAAGTGTTATTTTTTGGGTTAACTTTGAATTTACAGTTTCTCTAAAATTAATTTTCACGTAAAAAATGTGAAATAATTTAATTAATAAACATGGTTTTTCAAAACAAGTTAGGTAAGCAAGTTTTAACATCCTAGAGTATTAATTTAAAGCCAAAGTTATCACATTATTATATTATTTATGGAAAAAACAACGATTTTGATCATGCGGTTAAGATTTATGTTAACGATTGGGGTGTATAAATGGCCCGTTTGTAATGATTTTTTTAAAATTTGGTATAGTTATTTACAATATAAGTAAATCCACTGTGATTTTGTTTAGAATTTTTGAATGTACCGTTAAATTGTTTTTGGTACACTTAGACCTTAATTACTAAAATTAAAACTAACTACTGTTTAAAAATTCACTTTTATATATTTATATCTTATTTAAATATTTGTTGCCACAAGCTAGCAAACTGTATTTTAATAAATTCCCAAATATTCGCTCTCTGATTTCATTCATCTCGGCAATGAAATCAAGAAAGTATGTCTCATTGATTTTTCAAATACTTCCACATAAAGTGCTTTGCTAATTGGAATTCCAAATCAATTTATTTGTATAAGTGGTCAAGTAAATTAATTTTTTAAATTAAAGTTCACATCCATTTATAATCCAGTCATAAAAATGTTTATATTTTTTTCTTTATAGCAATTAATAAAATTTCCATCGAAGAATGAATCAACACTTAGCCACAGTATGTATAACAATCAGTAGGTTTACTTGCATGCGGAACCATTCATTTTATTAATCCACCTTCGAATATCACGCCCATAAACGAAGTAGTGGACCGACGTTTATCGGTCGGCATCGCCTACGAATGCCGGTAAATAAAACGCAGAGCCACATTCAGTAAAATGTGTCGAACAAATATGTAAACAAAATCTCTTGTTATATAATAGTATAGTAAAATATGAAGTAGAATTATGTGTAGTGAACCATTTGATTGAAGTTGTTTTACTTATAGAATCTAATAAATAAAACGATAATCAATTTAGATATTTAAAACATTTATTAAACTAAGTTAGAAGAGTTGTTTCTTGTTACATTGTTAATTACCAACTAAAGTTACATTATTCTTTCAAGCCATTAACCAAATTCTTACGCTGCAATACTCATTTCATTTTATTTAGAAATAATTACGACCAAATGCATAGCTGTATACAAGTTGAATACCAAACAAATGGAAAATCTAGGTCACCGAAATCACATACGTACAAAATAGGGGAGATGAAATCAATTTACACTATAATAATAATAATTAATAATAATAAAATTTAATTTCATTCATATTAAATTAAAGACACAATGACAAACGAAATGCTAAAAAGTACAATCCTAACGCACGCTTTGACTTTTTTTAACAGTCGAGAGTAACAAAAGACGATGTAGTTCACACCAGTTGATAAGGCGTTGACCTAGATTCTTTATTGTTGAACTCTTTTAATAAATCAGCATACAAAATTTTATTAGGTAGGATTTCGTAATCGCTTATTTGTTCTATTACGTGTTGGCAATTCAATTTTCAGCAATTGGTAAATATATACAAAAGTGAATTCTTAAATACGGCATTGTTTTTACGAGCGTATTTATTAAAAAATAATAGTATATAGGAAAAAATAACACTTACCGGTGATTATCCATCGGAAACCTGAAAAAACTAATTGTAGTTCTTTCCGAGGTATTTTTACAGCCTTTGGCGGCACAACGACTGACACTATGCATTGTTTACTGGCTCTAATACTGCACGATTGTCGGTTTATCCGGCTCTGGTCATTTTGATACGTTCTGTCGCGTGTTTGAAACAGAACTGCTGTCTGCATACTACCGACACGTGCCAGCATGCGGTGTGGTGGATAGAAATTATTTGCGACAGTCACATTACTGTATGTTATATATACTGTGACTTAGCACTCGTTAAATAATCACTTATATTTACCAAACTTTCATATAACTTTAAACACTTGGACGTTTCACAAACAACAATAACCTCAAAATGGATGATATTGATTTGTTTACATTTTTTTATGCAAACATAACCTTAAATTTAATTATGCTCTCCAAAAAGTTGTGCACTTTTTGAAACATTAAATAGAAGAGAATTTGTTACAAAAATGTCTGGCTTTATATATAATTTTAGCGAAACAAAAGAATGCCATACAATCTTTGAGTATATTTTATTCCAATTAAAGTTTTATTATTTCATTCGACGTTCGAACTTTTAGTAAGATTAGGTGCGTTGTTGAGTTAGGCATTAAGTTGCTCTAGTAAGTTTAAAATAAATACAATCTTGAAAAGAACGAACTAAATATTTACACTAAGCACTATTGTCAAAATATATATGTATACAAAGAATGTTCAGTTCGTGATGTCTGTGATCAACTAACCCAGCTGTAAATCTTAAGTTTCCAACTGGTATGACATGAAGGAAAGGAATCGTTTGGAAATCTAGTTTGAAATTATGTAAACGATAACGTCCCTGTAGAAAAAAATATCACTCTTATAACATCTTGTTAATATGTTGACATACCGGAGAAACTGGACAAGCTCCAGGTGCCATGCCGGCATGTCTTTGCATTTCGTGCCAAATTGGACCGAATAAACTATTCATTCCCTTACAAAAGTCTTTTTCGTCTAATTGCATTAGGTGTACGTACCTGTTTTTATCTAGTTTTGTTTCTAAGTTGATATGTAACTGAAAAAAGGAAAAAAGTTTTATATTTCACCTAATCTACTATCCATTTTTTTTCTAGAGTCCTCTGACTTTGAAAGCGTATTACTCGGGAACTACTGAACCAAATTAAATATTTTAAAAACGAGCAAATAGTAAATTTATTTCTACATACAACAGTAAAATATTATATTTCTAACTGGCATACTTTTGCTTTTATCGGACGATACGCAATAAAAGGTACCCATTTTTAGGGACAATTTCATTGAAAGTAAGTTAACTAATTTCTTTCTCAGAAAATATATGTCATATATCTATGAGATTTTTGTAGGGGTTAGAAAGAAAGCTTGCGGTTGTTATCCTATTAATTTTCAGACAAAAAAGTGTTTTATTTAACATTTATATGAAAAAATAGCAAACTATGCGTTCTTGTTTATTAATGGAGATAGCTTCAAATTTTTTTCTAAATTAATACTTTTCATATGTTGACATTATTTTCTTTAAAAAAATGTTCCGAATTTTAACAATAAAAGTGCAATAACAAAAAAGCCGTTTTTGGTCGAAACCGCTTGACATCAAAAATCGTTTTTTTGTTCCCGCATTTTTATTATTAAAATTAGGAACATTTTTTTGAAAAAAATAATGTCTACACATGAAAAGTGTTGATTTAGCGGAAAAATGTTGACGCTATCGCTATTAATAAACAAGAACGCATAGTTCGCTATTTTCTCGCACAAATCTTAAATAAAAGCTAAGCTTTTTAGTCTAAAAATCAATAGCATAAGAACCGTAAGGTTTCTTTACAGCCCATATAAAAATCTTATAGATATACGACATATACTTTCTAAGAAAAAAACTAGTTAACTTACATTCAATGAAATTGTCCCTAAAAATGGGTACATTTTATTGCGTATCGTCCAATAAAAACAAAAGTATACCAGTTAGAAATATAATATTTTACTGTAGTATGTAGAAATAAATTTACTGTTTGCTCGTTTTTAAAATATTTAATTTGGTTCAGTAGTTCCCGAACAATACGCTTTCAAAGTCAGAGGACTCTAGAAAAAAATGGATAGTAGTCTGGAGAACTTTCAATAAGTCTATGTTTTCGTTTGCCCTGTAGTCTAAGAGTGTTACAAAAAAGTGACACATTTTTTAAAACTTGTTACCTGTTAAATTAGTAACACACCTTTGCTATGCTGTTGTGGTATATGGTATAGTTTGTTGGGAGATTTCTGCATTTTCCCTACATTGGTTGCCATTATGAACCTCTTTAAAAGTATTTTCTGTTTTGATAATTTGAACTACTTCTTGATATGTTTTTGTTTCGTTAACTTTAAAAAATATGTTAGTGACATCGGTTTATGGATTACGTTTTCCTTTGGTTGTTGTAATTGGAATCGCAATTTTGCGGATTTAAATGTAATTTCTGGCGATGATATCCATTTTGTTTGGATGCGTTTGAGGGATTTATCACCATAGTTTTTTGAGGTTATGAACAAGTTCCATTGAGATTTGCAAAATGACTATTTTATTGCGTTTCACTTCTTGTAGTGTATTATTTTTATGCAGAATTCATTATTTGACCGCCAACTTTTGCACTCTGAAGCGGCTTAACATTAGACCGCCTACCAGCGAAGGTACTTATTCGACAGTTTGCGTTATGAATATTGATAATTGGTCTATTTGTTCAGGTCTTTTTATTTTCTTTGAGTTTCTCTCTTTCTAATTATCTGGTTGCTTGTTAACAATCGCACTTATGCAACGTTCTGTTTTTTGGTGACATTCCTACCGTTGCTCCCATTGGAGGATACCTACAGACTGCAACAACTGAAGAACGCCAGTATTGTTAGTTACATGTAATTCAGCTAATATGTACTTCTAAGAATAACAACTAGCAATCACTGGATAAATGTAAAATAATTAAAATAACATATAATTTTTTTTATTTAAAGTGGGTTTCCCCTTTGTGTGCTACACATTGTAAATTGTATATAAATTCTGTTAGGATTAGGATTGCGAGTGTGCCTGTATATTTTGCTTCGTCAAGTATTATTAACTAACCACTACATATACCTGGGCATTATCGATTGTACAATCTAAGGTACCCCCCTCCGTGAACTATTGTATTTATGGTATTGCACTTACTTAATTTTTGATAGATATATCAACAAGTATAGAGTAATTATCTCTCTCGCATAAACTCTTTTATTAAGTTTTTTTGGTTTGTACATATACCGGGTGAGACAATAGTGTGGGGAAGTCCGATAGCTCCTAAACGGTAACAGCTAGAAAAATTGTTCTAATACGGATGTAAACAGTGGATAGAGGCGCATCTAGAGAAATTATTTTCAAATATAAACGGTGTTGCAGAAAAGTGTGGCACGCTTAAGGTAATTTTTTTTAAATAGAATACCCCAAATATTTTTGCATATTTAACACCTTTCTTGGCAGGTTTATTCATATCTAAAATTTTGCGCCATCTAATAACAGGTTTAGAAGTTACTAATTATTTTTCAAAACAATTGAGTTTTACATTATCCCACTTAACAGTTTACCGTTTTCACTAGGGAATTTAAGTAGGGATTTTGTTGCAGGGGCTTGTAGAGTGCCCTTCTTTAAAAGAAGATGAACCCACCATGTACAGGGTATTCAAAATTAATTTTTAAATTTAGAGAACTTCAAAGTTAAAATTCACAACTTTTTCAAAAAGAACACCCTGTATATTTTATACCTTTGTGATGCAGAATTAAATAACAAACATTTTTTGGAGTCACTTGTCATTGAAAAGATTTTGAAGAGTGTGGACAGCTTCTAGACTGCTTTAGACAACTTTTAGACAGTTAAACAGCTTTTCTACAGCTTTTAGATAGCTTCAGTACAGGAGCTGTTTAAAGTTGTACAGGAGCTGTAAATCTGTACAAAATCTGTCTAAAAGCTGTTTTTCTGTCTAAAGCTGTCTAAAAGCCGTCTAAAGCTGTATACAACTGTTTAAAAGCTGTGTAGACGCTGTACATGATATTCAAAATTTTCCCACCGTGAACTGACCCAATACCTACTTGATGTGTTTAAAACAATAACATATGCAAACAGATTAAATAGTTTTTAAAGAGTGGAATTAGATTTAGGGAAATTTTGAGTTCTATTATAACAGGCGAAACAGTCAATAAATTATGTCACAGCTTTCACATCTTCTGTAATATTTCCTTCATACAGCCAGGGCTGTTCCTGGACAGGGTGCTTCTGGTGCCCTTGCACCAGGGCGGCCAAACATAAGGGCAGCCGACGACAAAAAAATCGACTATATCGCTGTGGCGTTGTGGCTCGCCGCCTATGCTGCGAAAGTTTTATCTAATAATGAAAGGTCTACAACTACAGCACTATTACAAGTCTTAAATTCAATTACAAAAGCTTTAGACAATAAACTCACAATAAACATGGCAATGTGTGATTTAAGCAAAGCTTTTGATACAGTACCACATACGATCTTACTTCAAAAGCTGGAAAAATATGGTATCAGAGGGCAACCTAAAAGACTCATAGAATCATATCTTCGAGATAGAAAACAGGTCGTGTTATGGAAGAGTACTCTTTCTAAAGAGGAAGATTTAAATTATGGCGTGCCACAAGGTTCGGTATTAGGGCCGATCTTATTTATAATCTACATCAATGATTTAACGTTAAACGTAAAGTGTACAGATACTTGCATATACGCCGACGACACAGCTTTTCTTATCAGAGGCTCTACGACAGAGGAATTAGACGAAAAATCTGAAACTACTTTAAAAGACGCTAAAAGATGGTTTGACACAAATCTGCTAAAATTAAATGAAAACAAAACCCAAATCCTACAAATATCCGGCAAACCTTTTAATTCCGATAATAAGAAATTTTTGGGAATACCCTTCAGCAACAACCTAAGCTGGAAGGCACATGTATCAGAAACTAGTAAGAAATTATCCGCATCCATATACACTATTAGACGTTTAAAAAAGGTAGCTACTTACGAATGTGCGAAAACAGCATATTATGCCAATTTCCATTCGGTGGCATCGTATGGTATCATCCTTTGGGGCATGTCTGCAGAGGCCGGCATCATCTTCAAATTGCAGAAAAGGGCAGTGAGGTGCTTGTGCAACCTAAAATATAATGAAAGCTGTAAAAACTCGTTTTATGAAAATAGAATACTTACCATTCCATCACTCTACATACTTACCTCTGCAACGCATGTTCATAAAAATAAAAACAGATATAAAACTAATAGTGAAAATCATTCGTATAATACCCGTAAAAAAGAGCAGCTAATAATACCATTTCATAGACTGACAAAAACCCAGCAAACGGACTATTGGTGTACCAAAATATATAACAAATTGCCAGAAAAAATGAAAACCCTGCCAGAAAAGCAGTTTCGTAAAGATCTAAAGGAAATCCTGTTAAAGCAGACCGTTTATTCAGTGGAAGAATTTTTAAACTGTGATTATGTTAATTAAATTGTATTATAACTGTACTATAATTATATTACATTTAAATCTCTTGACGAATAATGACAATCAGAGATCATTTTAATATTTTTCTTTATGTCTAACGTTCCATGTAATTTGTTGATGGTTAATAAATTTATTATTATTATTATTATTATCGATTTTTGGTTTAAAAAAGTGCAAACTACGCAAATATTTTTGACGAATAATTAATTAATGATTACCTGATTTAAACTTATTGCTAGCAAAAGCAAAAAACATTATTTACGTTACGAACTACTATTATACTATATGTTAGTAGTAATATGCTACTTCTTACTCTCATGGACCAAAAATATCTGTTTTTTCGAATTTACAATAATAACTATCAGGCAAATTATACTTGAACTTTGGAAAAACTCCCAACAAGTCAGATTTTTGTATGTAGCTTTATTATGAAGCTCTTAAAAGTCCTGATGCCTTTCGCGTTTGTAAACTTTTTGTAGGGGATGGTGGAAGGGGGAGAAATTTAATATTTTGCAATTATCTCGAAAACTATCGGGTTTTCGACAAAAGTGGCTATTATAAAAATTGTTGCTCGTAAGATGTGCTACAGGAAAGGTCCTATAATTTTTCTCGTGTAACTAACCGTTTTGGAGAAGAATTAATGGCAATCTCGATTTATTGTACTTCTACAAAAATGTGACTCTATTCACACCACTGCGCACCGTGGAGGTAGAGTAATAGGCGCATTTTTTATGTGGTATCCCAGTAGTACTAATTCAATTTTACAATATTTTGCTTCCATATAATTTAACTTTTTCTTTGAAAAGGTGGAGTGTCTTTTTAAATATTACTACTACAGTATTAACAGTAGACTGGAGATTCATAGAAACTGTTATCTATAGATTTACTGGACTTTCAAATTACAGAGTTCAATTGGAACTTGCAGAGGTGATTGTATGCGGTGTGATTTTTACTTTTAGTAAGTGCAAGAAATTATTTTACTGAAATATTGTCTTGGAGCAGTGAATTGAACTGAAAAATAGTGATTTCACGATTTTTCCGCTTTATCAGTCTAATAAAAGCATGGAATTGTATTGATATTGGAGTTCAGCTTTGAAACTATCTGTCAGTGTCAATTACAAAGTAACTAAAACTTTATTCTTTAAATACTTATCTATGTTGAGAAATTAGACAATCACTCTTACATTAGTTTTTCTAAACATATATCTAAACTGCTTTAATATTCTATCACAACTTAATACAACCATATTTACGTAAATATGATACCTAGAACCAATAGTGGTCTAGTGGAAGATGAATTTTTACAAAGAACATCAAGGAATATTGATAATCGCCTATCTCAAACATTCCTAAACAGATTTGCCGCCGATATTGGTACGCAAGATAAAAGAGAGGCCGGTCCTAGTAAGGAAAACTGCGATGATTGTAAAAATGTCCTTTTAACAAATGAAAATTTTTTGAAATGCGAAAAATGTACAGGAAAATTCCACATCTCCTGTGAAAATATAACTAAAAAGAAATATACGTTAATTACCAAACAACGTAACTATAGCTGGATATGTAAAAAATGTGTAAGAAATGAAGATTCAGAGAAACTTTCAAATAACAATAGAAATTCTGGAACTGAACTTTTAATAGAAAAGATATTTTTAAAGTTCTTGAGAAATTGCACCAAAATAACGAAGATTTAAAAACATCTTTAGATTTTATATCGGAGAAATATGACGAACAATCAAAAAACTTAAAGGAAATTAACAAAAATCTTCAAAAAATTGCTGAAGAAAATAAATCTCTAAAAAAAGAAATTAGCACTTTAAAGGGTCGTATAAACACCCTAGAACAAGAGAAAAAAGAATGTAATCTTATAGTAAATGGAATTAATACAGAAAACAATGATAACTTATTTAATAAAATATATGGGACTAAGGTTAGCAACTGGGGCTTTTCGTACCAGTCCCTCTCTCTCCCTGTGCTGCGAATCGGGATTTCTTCCACTAGAACAGAGACGAAAGTACCTATCTCCTAACGCAGTATGCTGTAAGAACATGGGCACCACCCTAACTACAACGCCTTCTTCTCTGATGAGTTGCACACGACCTACTCCTCACGTCTTACTATAACACGACCATCAGGGATTAAGTTTTGGGAAATGTTAAATGATATAGAAGTTAATCTGCCTTCTGTTTACGAATTAAGTCCGTGCGAAGAGCCCCCATGGAGTCTTCAAAGACCAACGTGTCACATGGAATGCACGACTTTTAGAAAAGGCGAAATTAATCGCGACTTTTATATTTCAACCTTTACTTCGGTTCTTAACAAATATCCTCAAGGCCTAGCAATCTATACAGATGGATCAAAAACAAATCTGGGAGTGGGATCTGCTATTTATGTTCAGGGTAATTCCTATTCCTGGTCATTTCCCAAAGCTTCCAGCATTTACACCGCTGAACTATATGCCATCTGGCAGGCCTTGAGATATTTTGAAATGTCAGAATACACGGAGGTATTAATATGTACAGACTCTAAAAGTTCTATGGAGGGTGTAACCGATAACTTTACCATTGATCCCTTAGTACAGAGCATCATCAATATTATAAAGTGGCTAGAAAACTTTGGGAAAAAGGTTGCTTTCGTGTGGATACCCAGCCATATAGGCATTATTGGGAATGAAAAAGCCGACGAGGCAGCCCGTCAGGCTGCAGATAGTGGTACGGCGGATCAGGGTATTCTCATTCCCCATAGTGATGCATCATGCCACTTTAAACGACAAATTATTTCTCTATGGCAAAATGTGTGGTCTGACAACCACTCAAAATTAAAGGTGGTTAAGCCGAGAGTTGGGAAATCTCTATACCCACCGGAGTTAACAAGAAGAGAACAGGTGGTACTTTGCAGGTTACGAATAGGACATATGTGCCTAACCAAAATACACTTACTGGCAGGTAGACAACCACCAGTTTGAGACAACTGTGGGGGTCTACTTGATCTACATCACGTGCTCATAGACTGTCCACAATATGCGAACCATCGTGCAAACCTGCAACTCCCACATAATATAAGAGAATGTCTAGAGAATAATCTAAAGTCCGTTAAAAAACTAATTGAATTCTTAAAAACTACAAATTTGTATTGCAAGGTATAGCTTGTAATGAACCAAATAGAAGAGTCTCCATTTACTGTGATACAGAGTCCTGATATTTATTTATTTTATACACATATTTATATTTATTTATTTCTTACTTAATTTTACAATTTTATATATACAAACATTTTATTGTCTTCGTCTCGTAACCCCTTCGTTTCCCATTAATTTCCTATCGTCATGATTTTTCTTTGAAGTGGTTGTTCTTAAATTAATTTACTTATCTGTGTCTCACTCGTAAAACCTTTCCAAAAACTACGTCTACATATACATGTATATTTTATTAGATCATATGTTTATGAATGTCCGTGATCGAATTTTCTGTGTATGAAACAAGAAGGAAACAAGAGCGCAAATCGCACTATTTAGAGTTTTTAATGTCTGTTCAAATGCTGCTAATAACCATAGACTTTGATGCCGCAAAATTTTATATAAAAAAAATAAAATAAAATAGGAGATAGAAGCGAATGAAATAAAAGACATTAGAAAATTAAACTCAAAGAAAACGGGGTCACCTATTTTATTATGCTTGACATCTATAAGTAAAAAGAAGGAAATTCTAAAGAAAAGAAAAATTATGAAGAATTTAGTAGCGTCAGACTGTGGTTTCTTTGGCAATAACCAAATATATTTTAATGAAGATTTAACATTTGAGAACCAAATTATCTTTAAACAGACAAGAGAATTGCGAAGAGAAGGTAAACTAAAGTACACTTGGGTTGTAGATGGAAACATTTTTGTAAGAAAAACTGAAGAAAACAGAGCAGTAAAAATTTTAGACTTAATTGAGTTTGATGAATTTACTAGGAATTAGCATATGGTATGTAGTTGGAAAAACTTAATTGTTAATTAATGTTAATGTTCGATTTCATAAAGTTTGATAATATATCTCCTACTAAAGTTATTAATATAAATGAAGATGTCAACGATATTTTTGATAAATTAGCAAATTTTTCATGCCTAAATTTTAATATTAGAAGTACGAGACAAGACTTTGACAATTTTCTTATATATCTAGAATCCTTAAAAACTAAACCCAACATAATAGTTCTTACGGAAATTTGTATCTATGATAATGAAACTCATCTATATAAACTTCCTAATTATAACTCTTATTATCAGTGCAATAATTCATATAAGGCAGGTGGAGTGGTAATTTTTATTGAGGAAGATTTGTGTGTTCACAATTGCTATTCAATTAAAATGACAAGTGCTGATTGCTTGCACCTAGAGATTAGTTTTTTAAACGTAAACTTTGACCTAATAGCTTTATATAGATTACAAAATAATTGTACGGTTACAGAGTTTCTTGATCAATTTGAAATATATTTTAAAAAATTTAAAAAAGGAAACTGTAATTATTTTAGGGGATATAAATATAGATCTCATAAATAAGACTAAACACACAAATAGTTACTTAAACTTATTGCAAGAAAATGGTTTTATTTCAATAATAAATGACATAACTAGACCAGGTCGAGTCAATCCAGGTACTTGTATTGATCACGTGTTAGTTAGAAACAAAAATAATTATTACATAACTTCTTCAGTTATACAGGTAGATATTACTGGCCACTATATAACATCTATTTCTTTAGATTTCAAAGAAAAAATAATTCATAAATATACAGAGGAAGCTAATCGGTCAAAAATTAAAACCACAGATTATACAAAGTTACGTCTTTTATTAGAGAATGAAAGTTGGAGTAAGGTATTGTCCTCAAAAGTTGTAAATGTTGCATATCAATGTTTTATTCAAACTTTAAACACTTATATTGAAGAATCTTCTAAATTTATACAGATAAATTCTAAAACGAAAAGAATAAAACCATGGATGATTGTTGGTTTACTTAAAACTATAAGAGAAAGAGATAGACTTTTTAAATTATCCAAGAAACACCCGGAAGATATGGAATTAAGAGGTAAGTATAGGTCATATAAACAAAAAATAAAGCAATTAATATTAACACGAAAATCTTCATACTATAATGAGAAAATCAAAGATAGTTCAATTAAAGATCAATGGAAAATTCTTGATGAACTATGCGGAAATAAGTGTAATGTAAAACAAGAAATTAAATCAATAAAGATAGATAATATGATACATAGTAATTCTCTAGATATTTCAAATCTTATGAATACATTTTTTATAAATGTTGGCTTAAATAAAGCAGAAAATTGTAAAATATCCCAAAATGAAAACAAAAATATGTTTGAACAACAAACTTTACCTAATACATTTGTACTATTACAAATCAATAAAAACGATGTTGAAAATATAATTACTAATTTAAATATACATAAAGCAAGCGGACTGTATGAAATATCACCAAAATTAGTGAAAAAAATAGCTTACTATATTAGTCCTATTTTAACTTATATTTTTAACTAATCTTTAGAAACTTCAGTATTTCCAGATGCTTTGAAAGTATCATTAATTGTTCCTGTTCATGAAGGTGGAGCTAAAGATCTACCAACAAACTATAGGCCAATATCAATAGCTCTTTTATCAATTTTTTCAAAAATCTTTGAAAAGCTTATTTATAAACAAATGTCTACTTTTTTGGAGAAATACGAGTATTTTTCAGAAAATCAATATGGTTTTTTGAAACATAGAGGAACTGATTTGGCTCTTGTAAATTGTTCAAAATATATATCTGATCATTTGGATAATAGTGGCAAAGTTACGGGATTATATTGCGGTGTAATCATTTCACCGTTTTGAAAATTTACTAACGATTGTTCGTTAACGTTAAAACAAACATTTTTATATCACACTTAAATTAAAAGAGGGACATGCTATGTCATGGGCATAATTAATAAACGCCATAGATAGGACCACAGTTAGGTTCATTAATGTTTAAATTAAAAACTTAAAAATAAAGATTTCACGCAAACATAACCTAGCTTTCTCATGCATAATAATAATAGGTTTCATTTTTAGATAAAGGATATAAATTAGTTAGATTGCTTGATCATAGGTATGTTTATGCAACACATGTTACATTTTAGGTGGGTTTCCCACTTATTAGGAGAAAGTAATTTCCATATTAAAATTTACACATTACGATGTTCAGCGTTAGATAGATTTTTCCTATATTCCACGACACCAGCTCAAGTTTATGTTGTTAATTAGCTGAAAATAGATTAATTAGGTCAATTTTATTATGACTGATATAATACAATTAATCTTTGAAATTGTTTACAAGATTTCTGGTCACTTTTATTAATGAAGGTTTTGAATCCTGTCGGTCGTGTTGATTTGACTCTTATAGACTTTTATCCTGTTTTTCCTCACCATTGTTTTTATGCAAGTGCTTAGAGTACTGTATGCTGGACATTTTGTGCATAATTTGATTAATGTTGATTTTATATTTAAGCTGGCATTTGTATAAGCATCAATTGGTTTATTTATCGCAATTCTTACTGTAAAAATTATGTTATAGTAAATTGTAAAGATATTTCTATGGATAAACAAATTGTATTACTTATATCATGTATTGCTGTAGCTATTTTGTAAAGGATGAACCTTGATTTGTTAAACTGTATATGTAATTAGATCGTAACGAGTTTCGTACATTGTCAAACGTTTTTCTCGAATATCTTCCTTATGATACACTTTGAGACTATGAATGTATTATACTTTTCTGATCTTCGTTTCAAGGGCTACAATTCTATAGTAATAGAATTAGGATTAGTGATCTTCCATATCAGCTGGTTTCGGATTAGCGACGTCACGAGCGTACTCGATGCTCCGCTGTTTTGAAAAAGTGTCATAGACTTCGTTTGTTCTGGCAGAAAGTATATAAGCTGGGGCAGATTGGAACAAAATTAGTCGATAAAACATTGAAGGCAGAAGCTATGCCCGGCTCCAGATAAAATATCTGTAATAAATTTGAGGTTAGATAGTTAACCATATGTTTTGACATAAATGTCATTGAATAAATTAAGTTTTAAAAACTAAATTAAAAGTGTTACCTGGACCATCTTCAAGGATTAAAAGAAGATTTAATTATTGTATAAAAATTATTAAAAGTGAAAATGATTATTTAAATAATTCAAGTGAATTTATTTCTCTTCATCGATTTATGTATCGATTTTATAAACAAGAAGTCAGCTGTTTGGTTTTATCCCAGTGTTACCAATAATACGGATTAACTTTTTATAAAAGAAAATATATCGTAATGTACCAGGTTGGTTAAAATAAATTATTTTTGTTGAGTTTATAAATAATAAATAATTTATAAAGTTCATTCTCTAATACAAAATTATTTGGTTTAGTTTATTAAGCTCTTTTCAGTATTCATTTGATTTGAAGTAAATAAAACAATTAATTTTCTTTATATAAAATTTATTTTCATTTGACAAATAATTTTTTATTTATAAACAAATTTCAGTTGTGTTGGTTTGTTCAAACGAATGACCGTAGTTATCCTATGTCAGATCTCTACAATTATTTATAACGTTTGAGCAAACCTGAGAAGTCACTTCTCAATTTAACATTTGTATTATCTTGAAAAACATTTTTATTTTGACGTTCTATTTGATTTTATTTTGTTTGTTAAATAAAGTTTTTGTGTTTTCGATTTTACATATGTGTTTAATTGATGTTATTACAAGCATCCAGCGTTCTTTTCCTTTAAATTCAGAGTTTAGCAGCAATTGTCCAGCTTGCAGGAGCTTTAATGCTTACGATATAAGTTTTTCCTTCTTTACAGGCATAAAAGTAAATAAGAGTCTCGAAATTCAAATATTTTATGCTTTACTGAGCAAACCTGAGCTAGCTGAGAGGAATAAAGAATATCTGTGGTGTATTCTCATTTTAATTCTACCGTATATAATTTATGCTTATATTTGGAACGGTGGATATTATATTATATTGTATTTTATTTTATTTTTCAAAAATTCATCGCAATATATTGACGTAAGAAAAGCTTTCGATTCAATATCGCATGAAAGAATAATCCAGAAATTATATACTGCTGGTATCCGAGGACCAATGCTAAATTGGTTTAAAAGTTATTTTGATAATAGATCACAGTGTACTAAAGTCAATGCAATACAAAGTAGCTTCTCTAAAATAATAACCGGAGTTCCTCAAGGTTCAACTTTGGGGCCACTATTATTCTTGATATATGTTAACGATTTGTGAAATGTCGATTTTAAAGGTAAACTATTTACATTTGCTGATGACACAGCTTTAATTTACCATTCCAATACGTGGAATAAAAATTATAACGATATTAACCTAGATTTAAAATTAATAAATGGTATTCTTTAAATAGCATGACAATAAATGCAGAAAAAACATATTACATTAATTTTTCTTTAAGACCTGTTAATAACTTTGATACATACCACATACAATGTCATAAAAATATATGTCAGTATCAAATCCCATGTGACTGTCCTATCATTTTAAAAAAAGACAAAGTAAAATATCTTGGCGTATTATTCGACTCTCAATTCACTTTTAAGGAACACGTTTCATATATTATTTCTAAATTACGATATGCTCTCAGTAAATTTTATTTTATTAAACGTATTATTCCACATTACCTAAGAAGATCTCTATATTTTGCATTGGTACAATCAATTTTAAGTTATGGAAATATAATCTGGGGTGGGATTTATGAAAGCCATTTACATTCTTTGAAAATACTACAAAATTCATTTCTACGATGTGTAAATCACACCAACGGGTTACATACACAGAAAAAAATGATTAAACCAACCAAAATTATTATTACTTCAACAGTAATTTATGATTAATATAGGCACAACTATTATTTTGGTTACATTGGCTATAGCGTGATTGTTAAACATTTACTTCATTTAACAGTTTTGATAATTGCTTCGATTATAATTGTTCAACTATTAGAGCATTGTTGAAGTAACCACATCAACATTTAGATTTTTATTGGTTTAATTATAAAAATAGTTAATTCTACCATATTTTTCATAACTATCTTGTATTGTAAGCGTCAACTATATTATTTTTTTGAGTGTACAATGGAAATTTATAAAAGTTTAAATATACCTACATTAAAACAGCTATACTGTATCACAGATAATTTCGTATTCAACAGGCCCAACAACATAAGTATATAAATCTTAAAGTTAAAACATAGAAAGATAAAAAGTTATGCCAGAAAGTCTCTAGAAATGCACCAAATCCATGTTAAATCCCATTTAAATTTTAACCTCACGGTGGCACAGATTAACATTGACTAAATGGGCTGAAATTTTGCACAGGATTTTTTTTGACATTTTAAAGAGATCAAAAGGAGGGGACCTACAAAGTTTTAACTTTTGCAAAATAACGGTCACCCAAGTACATAGAGTAATTAATATAAATAGAGAAATAACGCTATGGAGATTTAAGTAACCAATCAGCTTATGGGGCAGGTGTACTGAAGAGTAAAAGGGGCATATTTAGGTAGTGCTGCACTCTTTAAATCTTTCATTAGTTTAACGAATCATTTGCATTTCAGAGAATTTATTTGCTGGTATAATTAACAAGCGTCTTTCATTAAACAGACACTATACTTGCGTGAGACGACTGGACCACGATCGCGTCCGGCTCTTAACCTATTTTTCCTAGTTACTTCATGACGAATATGAGACTACAAAAACTTGCGTCCGAAAGTTCCTTGAGCAAATTTACTGGTGCAAATTGCTGATTCATGTATAACATATCTTCTTTCTTCGATAACACAAAGCGAGAGCTAGGTACGAGGAAATATTCCAGATTTTGAGCAGGGAATTAAATAATCTTTGTTTTACCTAACCTCCTTCATCCCAATAAACCTAATAGTTTCCGAGAAAAAGGACAAAAACCGTTAGGGGGCGTGGTTTGGTCTCATTATCCCTTCGAGCTCACCATCTACCCGTGTTGACTTTTAAGAGGTTATTCGTCTTCTAAAATTTTGCTAAAGTACATTTTTAAAAATCCACTTCAATTTGTGCACAGTGTATGTTCTATTTGATCCCAGGCCGGGTAAAGAAATTAATATTTCTAACACAAAGGTGATGCTGATGAGCATCAAATTCCCATAATAGTATATTATTTTATAAGGAGCTAAAGTGAAGCTTTTTGTACTGAGACTTTTAGTTTAACTGTCGAACATTAGTGAGGCAAGTAAAACATCCGAAGCACAAAAAGCAACTTTAGCTCCGCATAAAATATGCTATTTTATCTTCAAACGTAAAGAATTAATTAAACTGTAAATTTTCTCAAAAATTATTTTTATTAGAATTTTAGTGGAAAGTTCAGTGAGAGAACGAAGTGTTTTGAAAATTACATCCATTCGGCTCTGACTCACTACCAGCGGCATGTAAAACACTTTTATTTGTTACTCACTCGTAAACGTCATTTAATGTAACAGAACACAAACAACGAAAAGTTACTTTTACGAGCTACTGACTTGTAAAACTGACATCTGACCTGTAAAAGTTTTACAAGTTAGTAGAATATGACATTTATAGACCAATTGTCATAATAACATCTACGTCTATTCACACTTCCACGACTCATAAAATTATTAAAAAAGTGTCACATTTTGTTGACATTGTTAGGACTAGGACCAGATTTTATACATACAATAAATGTTGTGTGTTGTTTACGAATGAATAACAAATAAAATATTATACATTATACGCAAGATAACTCTGTTTTTACTGGCTCAAGAAGGTGACAGGCTTATTGAGCTCTGTTTCTATGGGTAAAGATTGTTTTTACGGGCTATACTGTTATGAAGCCCATAAAAATTATTACGGGCTCGTTATCATCAATAACATAGCAACATACATATTTATTTAAAACATTCATATAAAACTTACGTATTGTGCTGTACTGCTTCAGTAAATGAAAGAATTATTTATTAAAGATTTACGAGTCAGTATACCATAAAACTTTGTACCGTGTTCGACCGTTACACGAACCCTACGTGCTTGCACGGATAACAAGCTCGCTAATCGCTCGCATGTTAGGTACCGTGCTCGCATGTAAAGTTCTAAATAACGGTCTTGCAATGTAAATTACTATTACATGCCACCGGCAGAAATAGTATTTTACATTATTAGCAAGGTAAACCTGTTTTTACTAGCGATCGAAGTAAATGGGCTCGCCAGTCATCGCCAGGTGTATGAGGAAAAAAATTCCTGTATAAGAGTAGTTGCTTAATGATTTATTTTTAATCTTGTTTTTACTTTTATTTTTGCGTTACTGAATTACTGACTGAGTTATGTTTCTTATTCCTAGGATGAATTTCACAAAATGTAGCGAAAGTCATACTAGATGGTTTTGACTTTTTGGTTACCAGACACCGTGAAACTGATACTCATTAAGTTAAGCTAGTTAGTTAGTCAAACAATTAAAGATATCTATTCGTTTGCTCTGTCACAATCAACAGAATAACAACATAATATTTTCCTTCTCCCCCTTACGTAAGTCGTTTACTATTTTGACGAGACAACTACAACTGAAAGTGTTCAGGCCCAGCTTGCACAGTTCTCAGTTTTATCACTATCTCGCACTGGTATAAATCAAGTTTGATATTACCCTGTAGCTTAGTGACATGATTTTGTAAAATAAAAAAATAGAATGTCAGTACAAATTTAAAAATAATGTCAGATATTAGTTCTATGTATAAAAGATGAATAAACACCAAGATATAATGCAAATATTGTTGATCTCTAGTCCCGTATTAATTGTATGTACAACAAGTACAGCTCTCTAAAACATACAGTCCATTTTTAGTAAAACCTCACATCGAAGGAAAAGATACATATCACATCAGTAAAAGAAGAACTCCTCCCCTCCCCTACATTTTGGCCAGATTCGAACCGGATCAAGAACCCCTGCTCTAGCCCTACCCAGCCCTTCTTCTATTGAAATATTTGTGAGTGCAATAACAAAATCCCAACAGTTGGAAGCAATCACGTCAAAATAAAACAGTTTGATCTATACTTGAAGTGTGATAAATACCAGGGACTGGAACCCTTTACAAATATAGGTTCCAGTTTCAGTTCCGGTTCTTGGAAATTCAAAATAAGGGTTTCGGTTCCGGTTCCAATTTTAATTTTCTAAACATTAAGGTTCCGGTTCCAGGATTTTTTTAGGTTCCGGCAGAAGTGCCCAGTCGACCACCTCTTCAGGTGGTCATCTGGGCACTTCTGCCAGGATGGGGTAAGGCTGACAAAGACATTCTTGAAGTACAGGTATTTCTCTACAAATCCTGTACATTTCACCTGGATGTTATGTAACGGACGCTAAATACTGATGAGTTAACCTTAATTAAGCCATTAACTCCAGTCATGCCAGGATTTGCTTATAAGCCTATAGGTTTTGTGTTACCTATACTGTCTACTTCAATATTTTCCATAAATTATCCGTAAGGTTGGTGCCGGTCAAAATCTTGCGGTCGCCGCTTGGACTATATGTAGCATTGCAAGACGCAGCGTACCGTCGACCGTAGCCCCATTACGGGCATAACAGTTTTTACTTTATTATTAACGAAATTGTAAATTTTGATACTGTCATATGGGATGCATTGTGTTGTGTATGAGCAATATGCTCACGATAAACTTAACGTAATAAAATTCAGTTTTATAAAATTATATATCTTTACCTTATAAGTTATAATATACAAAAGATTCAATGAATAATTATTTTTATTAACAAAAATCATTTACTACGCTGGTCGTTTTCTAAACTCGTACGCATGCGCTAAAAACGTGTCTTATGAAACTAATACTTTAATATACTATTATAACATTGGTGATAAACATATTTGCTGGGTTCGGTATTTCAAATATTTTTACTCTGAAAGCTCTATTGTTATAGTTACCATAAACTTTGTTTGAGAATATTCAGTGCTACCAATATAAAATGTGACGTAACACCTTTTTAGTCAATTTGCAGACTATCTATTGGTCAATTGGTAGTGGAAGTGGATCTAGTATCAACATCAACTCAGTAAGAATGGTTATGGTAGCGCTGTTGGGAGAATTTCTGGAGAATGTTGAACTACTTTTTTTATTTACCAGAACCGAAATGTGGAACCGAAAAACACCGGTTTTTTCGAAAATTTATAACGGTTCGGATTCTCATTTTAACGTTAATACGGATTTTAGTAAGGGTTCCGATTCCGGTTTCGGTTTTCCATAAAAGTAATCGGTTCCGGTTCCGATTCTTTTGAGTTCCTGTTCCAGTCCCTGATAAATACACATAATATTCATAAAAATGGAAGTTTTAACAAAGGATCGTGCAAAATATAAATCCGCAATAACAAGAGTGGAAACTTGGGTCAAAGTCAACTCTGACTCTGTGAATGAAAGTCACGAATTTAAAATCAGGGAAGAAATGTTAATTAAAGCCTTTTGTAACTTATGAAAATGTTCAAGATCAAATTGAAAACTTAGATTCAACTCAAGAATCAGATAGAAATGAAATTGAATCAAAATATTGTACAATTTTGTCACGTATTAGAAATAAGCTTGATGATTTCATGTCACCAAAGTCACAAAGCAACACGGTAAGTCAGTTTCAAAAACATATAGGAAAACCTTTATTGAACTTTTTAAAACATTAATGCAAGATGAACCAAGCCTGTCTGAGGTTCAGAAATTAATATACTTAAAAAGCTATTTACAAAATGAACCACTAAATTTAATTAAAAATTTAACATTGATTCCTGGTAAGTAGAGGCAATGCTGCTAACTTAAGAGAATTTGTCACCCTCATTAAACAAAATGTTGAGGCTCTTAGAAATTTGCAAGTTCCGGTAGATCAATGGGACTTAATTTTAATTTATGTTCTGTGTGAAAAATTGGATTTTAGTACCAAACGTTCTTATGACTCTGAAACCGATCTTACTAAATTGCCCACATTAAAAGCTCTTCTCAATTGTTTGGAGAGGAGATTCATTATCTTGGAAAGAAGAACGGTTCCCGAATTAAATAGTACAACAAAGAAACCCCAAAAGGTTTCGCATCATGTTCATGTTGCACAAAGTTGTCAAACTCCAGGTTCTAACCTATCTCAAAGTAGTAAAGTGTTTGTATTGTAATTTAGATAATCACAAAATTTACAGATGCTCTCAATTTACTGCTCTTTCTTCAAAAGAAAAAAAGTGATTTTGTGAAAAATAGTAGGCTCTGCTACAATTGTTTAGGTTCAAGGCATTTTATAAGTCAATGTAACTCTCAAGGATGCTCAATCTGTAATAAAAAGCATAATTCAATTCTGCATGTAGATACACCTACCAACAATCACTTGAATCCCCGCTGCAAACAAAATTTTGAAAGTTCTCAACTTTCTCGCAACTTTCAAAATAACTCTAATCACAAACAAACTCCAATTCCTCGCAAGAGCCATTCACCCTCTTTAAATGTCTCCAATGACTCCCCACGCAATATTCACTCATTCTCAGAACCCTTAATCCCTACCTCACACACACAATCAAGTTCTCCTCCACATACTAGCCGTCAGTCAAACACCATTCTTTCTACACTGTCATCTAGTGGAGAAACACTACTAGCTATTGCAATTGTTACAGTTTTTACCGTAGAAGGCATTCCTTTAAGGTTAAGGCAGTTCTTGATAACTGTAGCACAACTTCACTTATCACTCAAAATCTAATTGAAAGACTTAAGCTCCCCTTAGTTACTCGCCAAATTTCTAGTAATGGAGTAAATGAAGTAGCTACTAACTCTAACAAGGTTGTAAATATTACAATTTATTATAACATACACAAGAATTGTAAGTATAGTATTACTTGATCGGTTTTAAAAACAATTACTAGAAAGTTGCCCCAGTTATCCCTAAGAGAAGAAATAATTATTCCCGAATACATTCAACTTGCTGATTCAGAATTTTACATTCCATCTGAAATAGATATTTTATTAGGAGCTGATGTTTTCTATAAAATTATCACTGGTGGAATTATAAGACTTCAAAACAATTTTTTAACACTTATGAATACATATTTAGGATACACTATAGGTGGCCCCATCCCTTCCCAAGCAATGCCATACCTAGCTAATATGTCAGATTTCACTGAAACTGACCCATACATAGTTTCTGAAGAATCTCAATTTTGTTGTTTTTTACAAACTTCAGATTTAAACGAAGCCTTAGAAAAGTGGTGGGCGATTGAAGATGTCACTTTTCTCAATAGTAAGATTCTTAGCCCTGATGATGCGCTTGCAGAAAAAATATTTTGCTCTTCAGCAAAAATTATAGAAAATGGTCGATTTCAAGTTAACATGCCCTTAAAAACCACTTCTGAACATAAAAGACTTGGCGATTCTTACACAATGGCCAAAAGACGATTTTTAACTCTTGAAAAAAGATTCCAAAAGGACCCACAGTTGTTCAAAACTTACAAAGACTTTATTGACGAATACATTGCTTTAGATCATGCTCAGTATGTTTCATTAAATTTTTTAAATTTAATTTATTTTTAATTTTATTCCTCATTTATGTGTAATTCGAGAAGCAAGTGTAAACTTAATTGCGAGTAGTTTTTGATGCAAGTAGCAAAAGCACTTCAGGATACTCACTAAATGACGTGACTCTTAAAGGTTTTCAACTTCAGTTTGATCTCTATGACTTACTTTGTAGGTTTCGCCTATTTCAGTTTGTCCTAACTTCGGATGTTCAAAAAATATACAGACAAGTAATGATCAATCCAGAACAAACCTTTCTTGCAACATATCTTATGGAGAGTGTGTCGTAAAGTGAATGTTGAAATAACAGCTTTACTATGCACAACATACTATGGGTGCCGTTAGCATCAGTCCTGTTGATGAGCTGAGTCGTGGGTAAGGATAATGGCGCCTTTCTTGGGCGCCAGCCAAGCTTATCACCTGACAAAATTTCGTAACTCAAACAGTAGTATTGCTTAAGGCTTAGGTTAAAGTTAAAAAAAAGAATATTAGATTAGAATGAAATGCAAGACTTGAGACAAACCAACATTTAATGTAACAAAATATAGGATGCGTTTTAATATATACAAATATTTACATAAGGAAGAAAATGCGGATTAAGCACCTTAAAAAAAGATTACTATTTAGCAAATCACTAAACTTATTAATTCCGCGAAACCGAATATAATTTTGGGTTGGTTCCGTTCCAAAGTAGACAAGACCTTATCTTCCGCAACTTAACTGTAGCATGAAAAATATAAGAAAATAATTCAAATAAAAATTCGTATTGCGTGTGATGCTTTAGACCCTGTACATAAATTAATGTAATCTCAAAATTATTCATACATATAATAATAAATCAAGATTAATAATAAAATCAATACAAAAAATATTTGCAAGTAAATAAAATACTGAAATTGAAAATATGTTTCTAGCATGAGACACACAGTATACACATAAATTTCAATATTAAACACAACAAAATATTATCTTAATATAATCAAGTATTCAATGATATTAATTTATCAAAAATATAATTTCCAAATAGTAAGTTTAAAGTATTTTAAAGAATAATTAATAAAAATTCAAAATTATTTACTTATCTCGTCTACAAGACTGCCGGATGACCATCTGCCTTCATAGATTCCACGATAAAGTGCGATCTTGAAAAACATACAGCTAAAACAGGTGTCCAGAATCCCTAGACGCGTGGTGTGAGGATTGGAGCTTTGATAACCAAGCATGTGCAGCAATCAATTGATTTCCGTGGATAAGAGTGGCTTGTATATCACTAAACCATTCCATATAAGATTTTCCATACAAAGAGGGAAAGCATCAAAAAAAACCTGTATAAAAATACATTGCAATAGAAATGGATTCAAAAGAGAAAAATTCGTACAATAATAATTTTCAAATAAAATGATAAAGAAAGATAACTCACCCGGTGGATGTTAAAGAAGATATCACAAGAAAATTAATTATGGAGAAAATTAATATAATATACAACACCGCGGTTTAATAAATAATCAATTAAATAAATCCCAAATTATTCAAAAGTATAAAAGGTAATCTGCACTATCAAAATGCACACAAAAGAGCGTTCGTATTGAGAACTCGTATCAAAGAGACACTATCAAAAATTTTCACATCTAGAAACCCAGAAATTCTCTTAAACAAAGACAGAAAATAAGTAAAGTTTGTTGCATACCAAAAAGGCGTTAGGAAAATCAATATTTCAATTAAATAGAAATAACGAATCTTGGGACGGAGTAAAATGAACGTCACAAAAGATGATCCCCAAGAATCTCTAAAGTGCACTGAACTTTTAACAGTGACGTACTGCACAAATTGTGCCCCCTATCTTGCTACTCGTGTGCTACATGAAATCGCTTTAATTAAAAAGTCCCAATTTCTCCTAGCACCTGAAGCAATCCTAACTCAAACATATGTAGATGATATTCTATGTGGATGCAATAGTTAGGACGAATTAAGAGCTCTCTATCAGGAACTAAATAAACTCCTGAACGTTTTCGGTTTTTATCTCCATAAATGGTGCTCCAATTCCGAAAACTTTTTAAGAGAAGTATCGCAGTCTAATAGAACAGAATTTGACATAAATTTAAGTAATGCTTCTAGCAAAGTTTTAGGACTCCAATGGAACTCCACTTCTGATTGTCTTTGTATCACTCATCCTAAATTACCTCTTCATGTCCCTGTTACCAAACGTATGATTCTCTTTGCCCTCGCTCATTGTTTTGATCCCCTAGGTCTTGTAAATCCCATTATAGTTAAAAGAAAAATGTTAATGCAACGTATTTGGCTTCAGAAGTTAAATTGGGATACTGAAATTAGTGATTCAAATCTTATTCAGCAATGGAAAGATTTTATTGTTGATATGCCAGAATTAGAAAAGCTAAGAATTCCTAGGCATCTCTTTGTAAATAAACAAATCCAAAGTATTGATCTCCATGGATTTACTGACGCTTCTCTAGCTGCTTTTGGTTCATGCATATTGATCCGCACAATTTATACAGACAATTCAGTTTCATGTAACCTAGTTACTTCCAAGTAGAGAATAGCCCCAGTGAAAACAATTACTCTTCCCAGACTTGAACTTTCAGCTATGGTACTACTGGCAAGATTAATACAGAGAATAGTTTCTGTGTTTGGAAACAAAATCCATATAAACTCAGTAAATCTTTGGACTGATTCTCAAATTGCATTATTTTGGATACTGTCCCACCCTTCACGATGGTCAAGATAGAGTTTATCCTTCACGCCCCTTTTCTAAAGTAGGAGTAGTTTTTGGAGGACCTTTCTTTATAAAATTGTCTAATTTAAAACAAGCTCCCCCGATCAAAAGTTATTGCGCTGTTTTTGTATGTATGGCTACAAAATCTGTACATATCGAGTTGGTGTCTGATCTCTCTTCAGATGCGTTTCTTAATATTCTCAAACGATTTATTGCTTGTCGTGGTAATCCTGTAGTTATATACAGTGACAACGCTACAAATTTTCAGGGTTCGAGAAATCAATTAAAAGAACTACATTTTAACAGCTAAAGAAACGCAGTGGAAATTTATTCCCCCAAAGACCACACTGGGGAGGTATTTATTTGGGAAGCTGCTATTAAAAGTGTCGAAAGTCATTTATGTCGAATTGTTGGACAGTCTCATTTTACATATGAAGAATTTATCACAATTCTTGCTCAAATTTAGGCTATATTGAATTCCCGCCCTCTCTTTCCAATGTCTTCAGACCCCAATTATTTGACAGTTTTAACACCAGGACATTTTCTCATAGGCGATAGTATGACATCATTTCCAGAAACGGATGTTACTGATATTTCTCAAAACAGACTATCTCGTTGGGCCAGATGTGTTCAAGTTCAACAAGGTTTCTGGAAAAGATGGTCAAAAGAATACCTCAACAATTTGCAAAATAGACCAAAATGGTTCAAACGTTATCGAGATTTGCAAGTTAGTTAATGATTTGGTTTTACTTAATGAAAGTAATATGAAGCCATTGGAATGGCTATTGGCAAGGATTGTTGAAACTTTTCTGGGCCCAGATCAAAAAGTAAGAATGGTTAGAATTAAATGTCAAAACGGAACATATATTCGAAGTTTAACAAATATTTGTCTGCTTCCGATTAATGATAATGATGTAAATATTTCTTAGTTTTATGAACCATTCAATGTGTTTCTTGGTTCGTTTAGAATGTTTAACAAAAAGATAAGTTTAATTTATTTTTATTTAATTGTTTCAAGTTATTTTTTACCTTTTTTGAATTCTTAGATAGTCTTGAAGTTATAAAACTTCAACGCGAGGCAGAATGTTCAGGCACAGCTTGCACAGTTCTCAGTTTTACCATTATCTCGCACTGGTATAAATCAAGTTTGCTATTACCCTGTACTTTAGTGACATAGTTTTGTAAAATAAAAAAAAAGAATGTCTGTACAAATTTAAAAATAACGTCAGATATTTGTTCTATGTATAAAAGATGAATAAACACCAAGATATAATGCAAATATTGTTGATCTCTAGTCCCGTATTAATTGTATGTACAACAAATACAGCTCTCTAAAACAACATACAGTCAATTTTTAGTAGAACCTCACATCGAAGGAAAAGATACATATCACCATCAGTAAAAGAAGAACCGCTCCCCTCCCCTACAGAAAGTGAAATATGCAAGATACTCGTTGCTAGGTACGAAAGTAGCACTTACGCATTTACTTACGTCAGAACAAAAAAGTGAATTATATCTAATGTTTGGCATTTTTAAATTATCTAAGGCTTTCAGATCGACTCAGCATGTGAAAATGACTACTTGGGAAATCATTTCCTGGGGTAATAATAGGCGGTCGGTGCGTACAGCTAGCCACTTTGCCACCTTTGAGTACCGAACGGCTTGAGAAATAGCAGCCTACCCTGCTATACACTCCAATGGGCCTTCATGACCTGTGAAAGGGGACTATTATTATTATTATATCTAATTTTTATGCGGAGAAATCCGTTTTTTGAAAATGTTGACGGGTCGCTAGGTGGTTTCCAAGGTTCTCACAATCAGCCATCGCATAATTTTCAGCCGCGATTTTCGTTTCAAATAATTTTTTTTATTTTAATTATTAAATATTGGGGTGGGGGGAATTAATACATTACACGATGCGTAAGTTCTTTTCTTCGTTTCGAAGACCTTTACGGACCTCAGCTATCCGTTTCGGTCCTTAAAGTTTCTCCTTGGCAGAAGAGTTTACTTATGCATCTCGCCAAAGGTACAAAATATACAGGGTGTTCCATTTGAAAAAGTGGTGAATCTTAGCTCTGAAGTTCTCTAAGTTTAAAAATTAAATTTGAACACCCTATACATGGTGGGCCCATTTTCTTTTAAAGAAGAGCACCCTACAAGCCCCTGCAAGAAAATCTCTAGTTAAATTCGTCTTCACAGTTGCGGCCGTGAAAGCGGTAAACTGTTAAGTGGGATAATGTAAAAGTCAATTTTTTGAAAAACAATTTATAACTTCTAAACCGGTCATTAGATGGCGCTAAAATTTTAGATATGAATAAACCTGTCAAGAGAGGTATTAAATATGCAAAAATATTTGGGGAATTCTATTTAAAAAAAATTACCTTAAGCGTGCCACACTTTTCTGCAACACCCTGTATATTTGAAAATAATTTCTCTAGATGAGCCTCTATCCACTGTTTACATCCGTATTAGAACGATTTTTCTAGTTATTACCGTTTGGGAGCTATCGGACCTCCCCACACTATTGCCCCATCCGGTATATCTTGTTAAATCCTTTCGTCCAGTCCATGTGTACAATATTAGTACACCTTATACATTATTATGAATTATCAAAGTTAAAAAAAATTACAAGTCACTACAACTTTGTGTTTCAGGGAAAAAGACGAGCAAACAGTCGACGTGGAGGTATACACACGCATGATAACTACAAATGATAATATGTTCTATAAATATACGATTTATAAATAAATCTTTTCTTTTATTTTTTCATAAGCGTTCCTCCATACTCGTAACAATGGATAATGCTAGTTTCCGTAATTCTATAAACTAAAGAAAAATTAAAAATCAAGTTTATTACAAAGTTTTGGTAAATATTTGTAACACATCTTCTCCGAAAATGTTATGCAAATATTCATGTTTGCAAGGACGACCTTTCTGTAAATATTTTGGTTTGTAAAAGCAAATTGTTGAAAGTGTGCTACAATTTTTATTTGCTGTGTGGGATGCTGTAAGTGCATCAGAATGTTCAAAATACCCAGATTTCAAAGAAGTATTGAATGATTTATCTTGTCAAACTGTTCTAATTAATGCAAAGAAAACCACAAACCTCATAATTCCTCTATTTAAATTAACACACAAGGTAATCTATATATTTAAAATATAAGGTTTATTTTTGTTCTATCAGTTCGTTCGATAGTTTTGCTGGGCCGATTTAGGTGATTCTTTTTTTTATAATGCAGCTCTCACTGTGTAGCTTAGTCAACACTACTTCATTTTTATATATTTTTTAAATTATATAAATCTAAAATGTTTAATTTGAGATGCACGGAACGGACATTCACTTACAGCGCCATCTCACTTTCCACGGTGGTGTTTTAGAACAATTCACGGTTATAAAAGTTTTCTTAGTTTGCTGCAACCCACCACTTGCATCATTAAAGTGTTTAACGTTTGATTTGTTATTAGGTTGCGTAGACAAACCCGCATAGTTCAAACCCATAGAAATCCGACAAATTATACAAATATTTGGTGTTGGCAATAGCTTATTTACAACTGTTTCATATTGTTTGGGTTTTGGACAAAACAAATCATCATGAGATACGTTTGTAAGTTATTATAAAAGACTGGGGCGATTATCATAAACATTTTATTATTGGCGATCACACTTAATACCGTGTTGCCATTAACACTGCTTTAGATTGCAAAAATCTTACGAGGATAGATCGAGAAATTTCTAGAACAAGACGGAAAAAACGATTTTTTGTGGAAAATCGTATTTATTTTTCTATATAGTCTCCTTTCAACTCTACGCATTTAGTTCAACGCTATTCAAGACCCTTCAACTGTTCACAAAAATAAGAACTATCCAAACCTTCAAAATATCCATTTTCAGCTTCGATGATTTCAGTATTTGATGAAAATTTCTTTCCAGTCCACCATTTCCTGAGATTTGGGAACAAGAAGAAACCCGACGGAGCCAAGTGTGGCGAATAGGGTGAATGTTCAATTAACTGGAATCGTAGTTCGTGTAGTTTTGCCATTGCAATTGCCGACTTTAGGGATGGGGCGTTATCCTGGTGGTACAAGACCTTTTTCTTTGCCAAATGAGGCCTTTTAGCTTTGATTTCTTTCCCAAAATATGGTAGCCATGACTTTCCCAGCAGACGGAATCGTCTTTGTCTTCTTTGGAATTGGCTCACAACATATTGTCAATTGCTTTGACTGCTTCTTGGTCTCAGGAGTGTAGTGGTGAATCCAAGTTTCGTCAACAGTTATGAAACGCCACAAAAAATCTTTTTCATTACGTTTGAATATGTCTAGATATTGCTGAGAAATGGTCATTCCAACTCGCTTTTGGTCGATTGTCAGCAGACGCGGCACTCATCTAGCGCTAAACTTTCTCATGTCCAAATGTTGATGTAAGATGCAATGTACACCGTCGTATGAAATGCTTACTTTCTCTGCTATCTCTCTCAACTTTATTCGGCGATCCTTCATCACGATTTCATGGGCTTTTGAAATTTTTCTTCATCGGTAGCTGTTTTTGGTTGCCAGAACGTGGTGCATCCTCTATGCTTGTTCTGCCGCGTTTAAATTCAGCATCGCAGTTTGCAGCTGTCGCATACGAAGGCGAAGACTCACCATGAACTTCATCTAACTCCGTTTTTATTTGTTTGGCAATTAAGCCTTTAAAAAAGAAACGTTTTATCACTGCACGGAACTCGCTTTTATTCATGATTAAGAAAATGCACAAATTGTTTACTTGAATTGATAGTAACGGCGTATTTATATCCAATCCGTTTGAAAATTTTACAACTGTTGTACGAACAATGGGGCTTTCAAAACAAGTGATCAGTACTAGAGTCACTACATCTAAGTTATCTAGGCCGCGCTGTTCGCTGAGAGCACCGCAAAACGCCGCCATATTGGGGCAGAGAAGGGTGATTTTTAATAATGGACAAATTAAAACCAAGTTTTACGTATTTGACATATTAGAGGTTTGATGTTTCAGAATAAGGAAAACCTTTTAAAGTAAACATGGATATGGCTGGATCTCCGTAACGGTTGCTCCGAATTTGATGTAGTTTTCTTTGATCGATTCGAAATTTTATTTATAATTCAAAAGGTTCTATAACATTTTTTCGTATCTCTAACAATAAGTGCGTAATAACTAAAATAATGAGATAACATTTCTTCTTTCTGATATTTTGGTGTCCAGCTTTTTGGCTCGTAATTTATTTAAAAATTTCTTCAAATAAAGAAAGATTGCTGCATTTTAGAGATTTAGATGTCGTTTACCGTTTCTAATTATCTTTAAAAATAAAAAAGATATAGCGATTTTAGTCGCGAGAAGTACTGTCAAACATCTCTGTAGCTGGTAGTTAAACTTTGAATTTTTAATTATCGGTACGCATAGACGCTATACTGTTTTATAAATATTATTTTTTCGCAAGTTTCATCAATATCACACTTACAAAATGCTGTACTTTAAATTTCCTTTTTTTACAAGTACATGTTTTATTAACATAATTATTATGATCTTTTACAAGAGCAAGTAAGCACAAATAATCAGCAAACTGTTAGTGGGTTTTAAAAGGTCATCGTCAGTATCTATCTCGAAAGCATATTCAGTGGGATCTAAAGATGAATAGTTAGTCTCTCTGTAACAATTTAGGTACAAGGGTAAGTAATAAGATCTTTTATTATGGTCAATACATGAAAGGGAAATTGGAGACAAAGTTTTGGCTACAAAGTTTCTGGCGTGAAAATGGATCCAGGATCTTAGTTCATCAAAAAAATTGCAAGAAAATCCTGGTTCTGTAGCTAAAACTAGAAATTCCTCAGCATACCTAAACACGATTCCAACGCTAATTTTTAAAGAGATTTTAAAGGACTTGCCTTAATAATTGAGATTTTTGAACCTAATTTGCTGGTGTGGTCACATCCAGTCAGAATGTGTCACATGCTAGGCTACTAGAAGTACATCACACAATTTCTACCCATGAATTTCAGAAAGTCTATGTACACTGAATGTATCTAACCTTATCTCCACCTACTGCTCGGAACCATATTTCCGAGTTGTGTAAAAATTTCGAAAAATGATGCAAAAAAAGAATGAATACGTCAGTATCTGAAGAACTAATGACTGCTCGAGTCTCGAGTAAAGTAGAAAAACTATTATCTTCCGTTACAAAGAACTAAGAATTTGTAAAAACGCTTCTCGTGTTGACATAATTTTTGTGATTTTCTTCATTCGGTCAAAAGTAGCAAACAGATTTGACTCAATTTGATCTTCTACAAAGAGCAAATCAAACATTCAAAATATTTTCGGCAAAAATTGTGAATTGACCATTTTGATGTTTGCTTTAGTTTTTTTGTAACTAAAAATAACATTTTTTCTATGTTTTATCTTCGTAAAACTGAAATTGGTCCATCTATTAATTACATCTTAGAAGATAAGCTAAATCTAATAAATCTTTAGGAAACAGTTGTCGAAACTCGAACAGTCATTTTTTCTTCAGATACGGACGTATTCATTCTTCTTTTGCATCATTTTTCGCAATTCTTACCTACACAAATCGGACATATGGTTCCGCACAGGAGGAGGAGAGAAGCTTAGATACATTCCAGTAGATATACTTTTAGAAACTCATGGGCAGAATTGGTGTAACGTACTCGTTGCAGCTCACATTCTGGTTGGATGTGACTACACCAGCAAATTATTTAGGTTCAAAAAATTAGTTTATTATCAATAATTAGTCCTTTAAAATATCTTTAGTTTTGTTCAAAATTAGTTTTGGAATCGTGTTTACCGTATGCTGGAGAATTTCTAGTTTTAACACAGAACCAGGATTTTCTTGCAAGTTTTTTGATGAACTAAGATCCTGGATCTATTTTCACGCCAGAAATTTTGTATCCGAAACTTTGTCTCCAACTTCCCTTTCATGTATTGACCATATTAAAAGATCTTATTACTGTACCTTTGTACCTAAATTGTTACAGAGAGACTAACTATGCATCTATATCCCACTAAATGTGCGTTCGAGATATATACTGACGATGACTTTTTAAAATCCACTGACAGTTTGCTTATTATTTGTGATTACTTGCTCTTGTAAAAGTTCATATGTTAATAAAATATGTACTTGTAAAAAAAAGGAAATTTAAAGTACAGCATTTTGCAAGTGTGATATTGATAAAACTTGCGAAAAAAACAGTATAGCGTCTATGCGTACCGATAATTAAAAATTCAAAGTTTAACTACCAGCTACAGAGATGTTTGACAGTACTTCTCGCGACTAAAATCGCTATATCTTTTTTATTTTTAAAGATAATTAGAAACGGTAAACGACATCTAAATCTCTAAAATGCAGCAATCTTTCTTTATTTGAAGAAATTTTTAAATAAATTACGAGCCAAAAAGCTGGACACCAAAATATCAGAAAGAAGAAATGTTATCTCATTATTTTAGTTATTACGCACTTATTGTTAGAGATACGAAAAAATGTTATAGAACCTTTTGAATTACAAATAAAATTTCGAATCGATCAAAGAAAACTACATCAAATTCGGAGCAACCGTTACGGAGATCCAGCCATTTGTCATTTTGGCATTAAATCCAAGATGGCGGGTTAACGACCATACTCCGGCAAGTCCAGCTCACGGATTTCGGACCTCTGTGCAACCCTAAATAAGATTCTGAAGTCAAATCCCGTATACCTTCAGGTCATCGAAAACCTGGTCAGGAGAAGGACTAAATAGTATATTAAAGAATTAGTTTCATAAGACACGTTCTTAGCGCTATAACGTCTTACGAAACGAATACTTTGTACTATTTTTTTTATTTGTCCTTTAGTATCCTTGTCCTATAGAAAACTTTCGGATACGCGGGTCATTTTCTAGATTTGGACGCGTGCAATAAAAACATGTCTTATGAAACCAATACTTTATACTAATTTTTGTACTTGCGTGTCCAAATGAAGCCAATTGGGCACGCATTTTGCGTGAGATTTATTGAAATACTGGAAACAGTAATATTTTATATTTTAAAGTTATCACCGTTAAACAGTTGTTCTTAAAACGTCAAACTTATTTACGATATAAATTTAAAAAACAACTGCTCAATTAGAATTTTTAGTGTCGGCAACTGTCAAATTAACTTGCCTACTTAACAAGGTATCCCTAACAAATCTTATTTACAAATACGTTATTTTTCTTAAATGACTACCAAATAACCCAAATATAAATAATAATATAAAAAATTCCTTTCATTAGGTTTTTAGCATAGTTGTCCTTTAGAAAGACTTCCCGCTATACGGATCGTTTTCTAAACTTGGACGCGTGTGCTAAAACGTATTGTTATAAAACTAATACTTTAATATATGTGCTACTTTCGGTTGTTTGTAATTGTCTTAAACAAAATAACTTTGTTTGTTGTACTTTGTTAAATAGTTGGATAGTTGGCAACTTGGAAAAATCTAATTCTGCATTTGTTTTTCAAATTTACGTAAATAAGTTTGACATTTTAAGAACAGCTGTTCAACAATATCAACTTTAAAAATAAAATGTTATTGTTTGCAGTATTAAACCTCATGTCCTGAATCTCTTTTGGATACGTAAAATGCGTGTCCAAATGGCTTCGTTTGAACACTCAAATATGTAAAAAATATTTGTATACCAAGGTCGCGAAATCTTTTTTTAACGTACCGACAGAATAATTGCCGCCGAGGCGGTTTGTGGCCGAGGCAGGACTTCTCAAAGATGTTAAAAGATTTCGGGGATAAGGTATACGCAACATTTTTTGTACAACTGTAAAAAATATTCAATTAAATTCTACTGCTGTTAAAAACCAACAGTTTAATTCGTTGAAAATAGGAAGGTGGTTTTCAAGTTGCAGCGTTTCTATGGAAATGACATAAATAAAACAATTAGTTTTGTAACAAAAATCGTAAAAAATGGGTAAAGATATTTATACTAAGTTACTTCGCTGTCGTTACCCTTAGTATTTCGTATGCTGTATTGCGTACGTGATGCGTACTACGCGTACGGTTGTACAACATATAGTTATTTGTGTATTTAGTGCGCGAAATGCTACTTTGGTGGTCAAGAATGCAACTTTTGAAATCTCATTCGAGACCACCAAAGTCATTTCGAGCACGAATTGCACACAACGATTTTTCTACAGCGTTATTAAAATAACTGAAAAAGTAGAAAAAAAAATCATAAAAAATAACACAAGGAAATTTAAATTTTAGCGCAAAGTGAACAGTTCGCTGTTGCTACGGAAACGGCATTTCTCAAATATGCGTAAATCACATAAATTATTCCCGGAAAAGAAAATTCCCGACTATGATCACTAATTCAAGGTTTTCCCGATTCGGCAAATTCCCGGTTTTCAAGGTTTCCAGGTTCGCTGGCCACCTTGTGAGAATGTCTCTTTCACTTTAGAAGCTTTAACAATTTATAAATATATGATCATGTTATTCTTATACCATTTTAGCAACACCCTGTTAAGTGGTTGACTTGATAAACATCAACCTGTTGCGAAAATGCATAAAATATTTTTATTTGTACAAAATACAGAAAGAAGTATGTAAATAGAATAAACATAGGGAGAAAATATTGAAAATTCTTAAAATAAGGGTATAAATTAAAACCAAAAGTCACACAGATATAATATTTTTTTAAAGTAATGTTTGTGCTGCCTCAAATGTAAAAATTTAAAAATGAATTCGGTGGTACAATACGGTTGGTATTAATTTATTCTGTGTTCTTGTACTTTACTGCAGTATTTGATAAAATTAGTATTTGATTTAACTAGTGATTTTTTAGATTAATTGATACAAAACTTCCGTTTGTGACGCACATGCAATTTAAAGTTTATAGACAATACTTTTACAACTGCTACACATGTTTTTACTACAATACCCAGGCAGTAGAGTAGCATCATAACATATATTCTTAGGCCACTTTTCATGATCAATGACTCTCATCTCAATGTTGCCATTTTGGGTCTCACTTTTGAAAATACTTATTAGTCAAATAGTCTAAAAATATATAATCCAATCGATCATCCAATTCATTTGAATCTGTCAACTTGCACGTAATTACTAACGCCAAAAATTTAAAAAATATTTATTAGAAAAATTACATGACAATACCAGGTTGCAGTACTAAAAATTGTTTTTCCAATTACACAGTCGCATTTT
This sequence comes from Agrypnus murinus, assembly GCA_929113105.1. NCBI lineage: Eukaryota > Metazoa > Arthropoda > Insecta > Coleoptera > Elateridae > Agrypnus > Agrypnus murinus. Next base: position 72,469,932 of record OV816027.1, read on the forward strand.
TGTGATTGTTTTGTGAGGGGTTGTAGATTGATTAGTATTTAGTGATGTCTTCTATGCAGCTATTTCTTTTTATAATGCTAGACCAAGATTGAATTCACACTCACAGATGTTTGTTATAAAACTTTTGGAATATTTCCAATGAGAAAATGAAAGACCACTGATCTCAGTTTTAACAGTGGTATTTTAGCACAAAAGTTGTAATTATTAAATAATATCTAAGAAGGATTTTCTCAAAAATACGCACAATGCTTTACAATTTTTTTTAAAATAAATCTTATTTACAATCTGTCCTAATACTACAGAACAATAAGTAAATCATTTGTCTTTTGTTTTATTACTACATGGCACGCAGGGCTGATCCTGTGATCAGTCCCTATATTTACTATATTTATTATTAAAACGAGAATCTTGGGCATCAAACAATGGGCAATCTCAAAATCTTTCCTCTTCAAATGCCGTGTAAAACCATAAGAAATAAGTTATAGCCAAGAACTCGAATTTTTTTATTTGTTTTTCACCTGAGAATCGTGTTAAAGTGATATTGCCAACACCAGCGTAATTGGGCTGCTAAATAGAAACCAGTTTTGGAGGTCTTATATGATTGCCTCCTGGGTCGTTTGAACCTATTCTCGACCACCCCCTATTCCCGTTTTTGATCGCCGCTCCCGAAACCCACTCGCCAGCGTATTCGGTTATATCTCCGCTCCCTGTCGAGATATCCCGTTCTGGTTTTGAACGATGGACCGCTCTATGTGTGTCGGACCCGGTTATGGTCTTCGGGGCCGCACCCCACCCTGCCATCGTTTCTCGACGTTTATTTGGCGAGAAGAGGAAACCCCGGTCTCACGATACCCGCCGATTTCAGGCCCCCGTTTTGGTTCGAATGACCAATTTTGTTATTATAAAGAATGGATATTTATTTATTTTAGATTGTTCTTGTACAGTGTAAAAGTAAATTTATTATTCTAAGATTTATTTTGCGAAATGTTTTCTTTCATTTTTTACCTTACCTACCGGTCCGCACTCAAATGCTACGACGTTTGGCGTTCCTCGAACGAAACAGGTTGGGAACCGCTGTAGTAAGAGAGACTTGTCGTTTGTTTGGGAAGTGTTAGAAAAATGCGAGTAAAGAAAAACTATTCATAGTTTTCAGGCGGGGGCAAATTTTAAGCATTTTTTACTTTTATCATTTCTTTTTCTATGTGATGCCATTTTCGATGAAAAAAATGTGTTTACGCTGTTTTATGGGCCAAATATAAATTTTTTCATATAGGAGACATATGACATTCGAAAGCAGAGACTTCAAGCTTTAAAATGAGCCCCGCTGGCCTTTCTAAGTTGCGCCAATTTTTGGACCTAGCCGGTGATTGAGTTCAGAAAGAATGACCCTTATATTTTTTATGTGGGATTTCTACAGATGATAAATGACTATTTCTTAAGTTACACATTGCCTTTTGTAAATTGGGCTTTAACTAATAAACAGTTATATGAATATTTTGGCTATTATTTATACGTCATCTACAAAAAATTATGTAGGATGTTGTCTCCTTGTTCCAATCACTGAACTTGCTTGGAGGCTTTAACTTTATCCTTTACCCTTTTTGGAAGGCTTTCTAAAATAAATTTCAATAAATCATCACACGTTTTATGTGTTGCTAAATTTATTTTTGAATTATTAACAGATGCATCTAGCTTGTAATGACAAGAAACAGTCACTTTGTAGACCAAAAGTAAAAATTGGGTCAATTCCAAAATGGGGCGACTTTTAAAAAAATAAAAGAGGAGAAACTGATATGATTTTAGGCTCGTCGTTATCCTTTTCTTAATCATTAATTCGTTAATTAATAGCTAGCCGTCCTAACCAAATTATTACACAAATAGGGCTAAAATAATTAAGACATGTTTCACTTTACTACCTGGACACTGTTTCTTACAATCATAAGAAAACTTAGAGGTACGGGCTGATCAGTTAATACTTGCATATAAGTTAGTACATACATTTCGTTAATGAATCCTTTACTAGATGCTCTTTCAGTGTAACATGATTGGGTAAATAGAATGTAACATGACAATCCAAGTATTGATAGATAAAATTATCTATTAATGCGTCATCATCTAAAACGAGCACCGCAGGACCTCCACATTCACTACATAAATATCCATCCAACGCTTTCTAGAGCAATTGATATTGATCAGTTAGTAAAATTGTTATAGTATTAAAAATAATAATACTTACTGAATTCATTTTTGGATCAATTACAAACTCTACATTTGCGAGTTAAAAAGAAACTCGTTTTTAACAATTCTGTTCTTATTTCGTTTTTTGCATAAGTTAATTTAATATAACTTTCAGTTGTTAAAGCACTTGAATATGAACGAAAAACTTCTTCATTTGCATTTATATCCTCAGTTGCTTTCACTACAATTGTATCACCTACAGAACCGAAATGAAATAATTTTGCATTAGTTATTTCAGTCCAAACCATTGCTCCTTAATAATAATGCATATAACTACTAATGGATTAATCCATAATATGAAGTGGTCCAGAAAAAATTTGAACCATAAAATTTTTTTTTAAATTTAATTATCACCCCTATGTATTAGTATTTCAAACCCTTTATTATTTTATTTTTACTCCTTTTGATTTAAATATGACAGCCATATTTTTTTGTGTAAGCATAAATCTCAATATCACAAGAATGTTTGGTTGTAGAAAGCTGTGCTAAAAACCACCATTTATTTGACATTTCGGAATGCATTTATTACTATACCATGTTCTGCTGACAAAAAAGCTAAAGTCCTCGGGGCTAGGGTTTTTTTTAAAAGATACTCAGGCGGAGAAGGTTTATGATAAAATATTTTGGTAACGAATTTTTAAAAATATTTTTGGGATTAGATATAAAGGATTAGATTTTTCCAAAATATTTCTTGAGATTATTGATTATGAATTGTTAAGAAATATTTTTTTAGGATTAGGAATTAATAAGGATTAAGTCTTTCTAAATATTTTTGATTTGACTTGGGGATTGAATTTAAAAAAATATTTTTTAGTATTAGGAATTGAATTTAAAAATTTTTTGTTGGTATTCGAGGTTAGATTTTTCCAAAATATTTCTCAAGATTAATGATTACAAATTATTAAAAATATTTTTTAGGATTAGGGACAAGAAAGAGATTTTTCAACATATTTTATTGGATTAGGAATTGAATTTTTAAAATTATTTTTTGGTATTATAGATTATATTTTTCCAAAATATTTCTTGAGATTATTGATTATAAATTATTAAAAATATTTTTTAAGATTAGGAACTAATAAGGAATAGATTTTTAAAAATATTTTAATAGATTAAAAATAAAGGATATTAGATTTTTCCAAAATATTTCTTGAGAATAATAATTATGAATTTGTTAAATAATATTTTTTTACGATTAGGGATTAATAAGGATTGAAGTTTAAGATCATTATATTGGGATTAGAGAAGGATGGTTTTTCGAAAATATTTCTTTATATGAGGGGTTGAATTTAAAAAAATGTTTTTTGGGATTAGAGATTAGATTTTTCCAAAATATTTTTTGAGATTATTAATTATAAATTATTAAAAATATTTTAATGGTTTAAAGGATATTAGATTTTTCCAAAATATTTCTTGATAATATTAATTATGAATTTTTAAATAATATTTTTTTTACGATTAGGGATTAATAAGGATTAGATTGTTCTAAATATTTTTTAGGTCATTATATTGGGATTAGAGATGGGTGATTTTTCGAAAATATTTTTTTATGAGGTTGAATTTTTAAAAATATTTTTTGGAATTGGAGATTAGATTTTTCCAAGATATTTCTTGAGATTATTGATTATAAATTATATAAAACAATTGTATCACACGCATTGTGTATCCATATAGCTAATTTGTAAGAGATGAACTCTTGTTTTGTTAATTTTGCATATGTAATTATCTGTAACGAGAATCTTCATTGTCAAGTGTTTTTCGTCCGTACCTTCTTTATTATTCATTTTGGGACTATACATGTATTATATGTTTTTAATCAGCGTTAAAAGATCTACAAGTTTATCACATCAGATCTGGGATCAGTGTTAATCCGAATCACATGTTTTTGGATAATGACGTCACACGCATTTTGATTGTCATTTGTTTTTGAAACCTGTCATGGAGTTCATTTGTTTTGGCAGAAGATATAAAAGCTGTTGCATTTTGAAACAATAATAGATTTGACCACTCCATATGGAAGCCAGTACGATTTTCAAAGAAACCAAAATACTTCTGTCCTCCAATAAGAATAACCGTGCCAACCGTCGGACCATGGGCACGAAGTGACCAAGAAAAAGCCGACCTATTTGCACAACATCTGTCTACTGTATTCACTCCACACAGAAATGATCCTGATTTAGAAATAGAACAATACCTGTTAGCTCCCGTCGAAACATCACAGTCTATCCGCCAAACCACACCAAATGAAATCCGAAAAGAGATCAACTTCTTGAATCTCATGAAATCACCAGGTCTAGACTTGGTAACAGCCAAAATGTTGAAAGAACTTCCCAAAAAAGGCTTTGTAATGCTGACATACCTCTATAACGCCATATTAAGACTGGGATACTGGCCTAAACACCTTAAGCAATCACAAATCATTATGATAGCAAAACCCGGCAAAAACCCAACTGACGTCACATCATATCGCCCAATAAGTTTGTTATCGGTAGTCTCCAAATTATTCGAGAAGCTCTTGTTACGAAGAATAAAAGAGGACTTGAATACGAATACATGGATTCCACACCATCAGTTTGCTTTAATTCGAACAAATCTCTTTAATCCGAACAAGAAAATTCTATATACATACGAAAATTGAATATGTAGAGTTCTTGGAAGGTGAATATGAATTATAAATGAGATTATAGCAGATTGCTGATGAAGTTTTTGGCTGAAACTGTTACGACCCGACAGGTGTAAACAAATTCTACGAAGATCAGCAAACGGTTTTCTTATTAATATAAAGAGTAATAAAAACCCTGAAGGCTACAGATGTAAAAAATAAGCTATAAATATAGTAATCATAGCATCACAAAGGTGCTCTAAATGTTTTGACGTTGCAGTTTTGCCGCAATTGTTTGTATAATGACATCATCTAACTTAAGACTCTTTCTTACAATTTTGTTAATAGCCAATTTGTATTCGTGGCGTTCGAAATTCAATAAAAAAATGTCAAAACGTAAACACCTATTATTAAAACTATTAGAGAAATTCAGCAATTAAATATTGGGTTGGTGTTTAACGATTGGTTTAAAATATGGTGTTGGTAAATAGACAACCAGTGATATAAAGAAAAACATAACAGAAATCCTAGAATATGTCTCATCTACTGACAAAGGTACAGAAAATAGAGAAATACTTAAATGAAGACCATAAAATGAGAGCACAGCGCTATAAAAGGAGAAAGAGAAAACTTAAAAGCAAAAAAATTACTGATTTTCTTAATTAGAAATAAAAGTTTTGTAACAAAATTAGTAAATTACATAATTTAAGTTCTTTATAATAAAGTAGCATGGCATAAAACAATATTTATATTCGTACATCCAGTAATCCGAATTCCTCGTTAATACGAATTACCCTTGCATTTATAAGTTCGGATTAAAGATTTCTACTGTACTTTGATTTACATATATTTAAAGAATGGCGAGATATTTGGCACCATAAAAATACTGTAGTCTATTCACGTTATAATCGTTCACAGTCTTTTTTATATTAGTAATTTTAGAAAATAGTTTAGAAGTGTCTGCTCTTGAAGATATGACTGAAATAATGCTGCAAGTGCATCAGAAAGTCCCTCATAATCAGTTTCCAAAGAAGTATTGAATGATTTATCTTGTCAAACTCTTTTAATTAATGCAAAGAAAACTACAAACATCATAATTTCTCTAATTAAATTAACACACAAGATAATCTATATGTTTAAAACACAACGCTTATTTTTTGTTCCAGTTCCTTTGAGTTCCGCTGGACCGATTTAGGCGATTCTTTTTTTATAATGAAGCTCTTGCTGTGTAGATTAGTCAACACTACTTCATTCTTATATATTTTTTAAATTTTTATATTGTCACAAACGGAAATATTTACAATTAAATATTTTATATAAAACGCAACTTCTCTTCCGTTTGTACAATATAGCGTGCAAGGCCACATTCAGTTACCCACGCTAGTTAGCAGCTGCAGTCTCGCAACCGACATGTGCGCGGACACCTGCGAGGTATCCTCCGAAGCGCGCTCGCTCGCGGAAGCATGAACTTCCTTAGTTGCATACTGAGAACTTCTGCCTACTGATTCCCACTACGATACTAATTACTTCCTCGTTCAGCAGTATATAACCAGCTTGCTTGAGCTATTCAAACCAGTCAGTGAATTGACTCCAACACTTCATCTACAAGCAAGCTGGTGAGTACTCTTTTAATTGTGTAATGCTTAGTTGAGTAGGCGGCGCTTAATCGCCTACTCTCTGCGAAATTATGGGGAGTTGTGTCCAGGCTTCCCAGCTTAGTTATAATTACTTGGAGGCTAGCTCCTATGCTTAGTTAGTAGATCTAGTGCTAGAACAGGGTTGGTTCCGACCTCCCCTGTATTGTATTAGTTTAGGAGGACATGTACGTCCTCACAATATGTACTCAACATGTATGTTAACCTTTTGTACTCTCTTTATTGTCTTTAGTATAAAGTTGTTTTTTACAACTTGTGTTTGATTTATCTCTACCTCTGACTACGTCCTCCAGTCATGAAAACCCCACGTGACAATATTTTGAAATTATATAAATCTAAAATGTTTAATTTGAGATGCATGGATCGGACATTCACTTGCAGCGCCATCTCATTTTCCATGGTGGTTAAGTTTTAGAACAATTAACAATTATAAAAGTTTTCTCAAGCTTTCTTCAAATTGCTGCAACCCACCATTTGCATCATTAAAGTGTTTAACGTTTGATTTGTTATTAAATATTAGGTTTCGTAGACAAACCCGCATAGTTGAAATCCATAGAAAGTCAACAAATTATACAAATAGTTGGTGATGGCAATTGCTTATTTATATCTGTTTTATAGTTTGGAGTTTTGAACAAAACAAACCATCGTCAGATAAGTCGTGTTCCCATTAACACTGCCTCAGATTACAAAAATCTTATGTCCTTCTATAATGTATACTATAATGTATACATCAGTCATATTGAACTTTATTGTAGATTAAAACACAGCTCATTTCTGTTTCACTTAGTCTACTAGTTCTACAAGACCGATATGCTTTATCCTTTTTTATATTAAAGTTTTAACTCTGTAGATTAGTCAACACTACTTAATTTTTATATTTTTAAAACCTTTCTTGTTTTAGTCTGTGGAGTTTTAGTTTTGTGACTTTTAATTATTTATATTTTTAATTTGAAATGATTATTTGTAATCGATGCATTTCAATATTCCCAAGACCGTCCACTTACAGTGCTTGCTTCATCACGTTTAGGCACTAAACATCCTGTTAAATAACGCGTTCAAAAGTTCGTCTGAGAATGGTAAGCTTAGTATTTTCAACTGTTTTTGTTCGATTGCGTTTATTTAATAAATATTAATATTAAATAATTACTCTTGAAAACCCGGATTGTATGTCACAACTTTTGATTTTAGGATAAGTATTAAATCAGCCAGCAGAAGGAAATGTAGCAGATTAATAAATAACTTCTTTAATTTCTAATAACGTCTAAATAACACATACAAAGAATTCAAAATTACTACTAAATTTGTTTAGCTTATTTAAATCAAACATTGATATATATTAAAAAAATTAAAACTTCATAACATTTTAAACAAAAACTCCATACAAACATTAACAATCAAGTTCTTGCAGAGAGTTTATCATCTTGTCCACTTTCGGAATAGTCAGAGGACAATAAAAGTCCAATAACGCTTTAGCTTCATTCAAGAGCTCTTTCAAAATATTAACGGATACCCTGAAAAGATAAAATGGTTAATTATACTTTAAACTTTACAGAAAATTCATTTTACAAATTGATCCACAATATGTTAATTTTAGAGAACGATATACTTGCCGTATATTTTGCATAGGCATCTGTGATCTGGTTTTCTTAAGTTCGATAATTCCAACTTTACTAAGATGTAATATTACTATAGCAGTGTCAAATCCAAAATTGATATATCTCTTCTTACAGAATATTACCCGTTCTTTGACCAATTCAAGCATCTCCATTGTGTTGCCTGCAAATGTTTTCAGTTTTTTTTATTTGGTTGCAAAATCAATTATTATCAATCATCTATTAAGTAAGGGCTTTAAGAATTTCATTATTGAATTTCATCAAGATCATTTCAATCTTAATATCATTATCAATTCTTTGAGAAATCGAATTTTTAAGCTGTTACTTTTGGAACTTTAAAATTTTGAATTGTGTGGACTTATACAGTCTTAATTTTTCGATGTTTAAAACTGAAACTCTTGGATATCCAAATTAATTCTAAATACCATGAGACTTTGATAATTTAAAATCTGAATATTTTGAAACATCCGAATTTAGGACTATGAAACTCCAAACAACTAAACTGTATAAGAAATAAAATTAAGAAATTCAGGAATTTTTAAAATTTTCTCTTCACTTTCCTTTCCTGAAAATTTACAACTAAAATTACTGAATTTTAAAAATTTCAATTGGTGCGATTTAAAAATTCAAATTTTTAAAACAGAGTATGAAACTTGAAAAGTACAAGCAATAGAGATCTGAAACTTCAACGCCTCAATATAAACAGAGCTGTACTGTAGCATAATGTGTGTGAATGGCTTTTTCAATTGATTTAATAACAACAATATTTAATTCAAAATTAATAGAATTACCTCTTTCATAATGAAGTCTAATTAGTCTTTGATGAAGTATTGGAAACATGATATGCGAGGAAACGTATATGGTTTTACTAACTTCCAAAGTTCTATTTCCATCTTCTAAATTATCAGAAAATAAAACTGAAAAGAAATGAATACAAATTTTAGAGAAACAAAAAACAACATGTGAACTATGGGCATCGCTTGGAAAACATAAGGGCGGGGGAGATATAAAAAACAGTATTTATTAATAAACATAAATCATATATACAGCGCTATTACATTAAATTGCAATATGTGCAATTTCCCTATGTTGCATTTGAAAATAATCGAGTCAAAGCATTATGCACACATAGACAACAAATTATACAGCACGCTTTTTTGTACTATTTACCTATATATTGCATGGTAAATAAATAGCAGTGTATAAAAATTTTACTTTCTGTCGATGAGCCAGGGGGGGGCACGGCCCTCAGTCGCCCTGCAGTGGCGACGCCCATGATGTGAACATACCGGGTGGGGCAATAGTGTGGGGAAGTCCGATAGCTCCTAAACGGTAACAGCTAGAAAAATCGTTCTAATACGGATGTAAACAGTGGATAGAGGCGCATCTAGAGAAATTATTTTCAAATATACAGGGTGTTGCAGAAAGGTGTGGCACGCTTAAGGTAATTCTTTTTAAATAGAATGCCTCAAATATTTTTGCATATTTAATATTTTTGAGGTAACACCTCTCTTGGCAGGTTTATTCATATCTAAAATATTAGCGCCCTCTAATGACCGGTTTAGAAGTTATAAATTAAAAAAAAAAGAGTTTTACATTATCCCACTTTAACAGTTTACCGCTTTCACGGCCGCAACTGTGAAGACGAATTTAAGTAGGGATTTTGTTGCAGGGGCTTGTAGGGTGCTCTTCTTTAAAAGAAAATGAACCCGCCATGTACAATGTGTTCAAAATCAATTTTTAAATTTAGAGAACTTCAAAACTAAAATTCACAACTTTTTCAAATGGAACACCCTGTATATTTTGTACCTTTGTGATGCAGAATTAAATAACGAACATTTTTTGTATGTACGTCCCTATAGCTATCTGTAACTACTTTTGATTTATTGAGAAAAAACTGCAAGAAGTACACAATTAAAAAATTATTTATTTAAAAATGAAGGTTTTTCAAATAAAACAAAAGAAAAAAAACTATAACAAATGCTCCATATGTTGCCCATTTGCATGGACACACATTTCGATGCGCCTTTGAAACGATCTTTGTACATTTTTTAACATTGCCGGCGTGATACTTCTAAAAGCATGTATTATTCTATCCTTCATATTTTGGATTGTGGTTGGTGTCTCTGTATGAACAATTTCTTTCACATATCCCCATAAAAAGAAATCCATTTTTGTAAGATCAGGTGATCTCGGAGGCCATTTAGTGGGTCCATTCCTTCCAATCCATTGATGTGGGTAGATATTATTTAGGTGGTCGCTTACTGCATGTAAATAATGCGGTGGAGCACCGTCTTGCTGAAGCCACATCCCATTTCGGATCCTGTGATGAAGGTTCTTCTCCAAAAAAATGAATATAAATAGCTCCAGTTAATGTACCATCAAAGGAAATTTGGCCCTATTACATGTTCTCCAATAATTCCCCTCCAAACGTTTATGGACCATCTGTGCTGGTTATCAAGTTGTCTGAAAAAGTGGGGATTTTCTGTATCATAATAATGGAAATTGTGCCTGTTAACAAATCCATTTTTATGAAACGTTGCCTCATCAGTGAACAAAACACTGTTGAAGAATGTAGCATCATCTTGCATTATGCCTATAGCCCAATTACAAAACTGTAAACGTTTTAGAAAATCGTCATCAGTTAATTCCTGGTGCATTTGAATGTGATATGCATGAAACTTACTTTTCTTTAAGATTCAACCAACAGAACGTCTACTTATTATGCCTACACTTCTCTCTGACTAACATGGGGATTCTCAATCGTTGCCAGCACAACAGATAACCCATTTTCTTCGTTCACAACATTGTTAATTCGTTCACTTTTTTCATACTGTACATTGCCGGTCCTCACAAATCTATCGAGCAGGTTTTGAAAGCTGTGAACTTTAGGGAGGTTCCGTTCAGGATACCATTGGTGGTCAATTCTGCGGGCAAGCAAACAATTTCTTTCCGACTCGCCCAAAACAAAAGTCATGCCTACAAGTTCTTCATTACCAAAATTCATTTTGAAAAACTAAACCACCTACTAGAACTAAACACTGATGGTCGATAACTGCGAGAAATGTACGTTTTGCATACGTGCAGAACAATTGCTAGATCACGGTGGGTCTGAAGCAGCTTTAAATGACGATGACGAAAATTTGCACCAATAATCTTCTTGCAGATTTCTAATCGGTCTCTTGAAACAAGCTGAAATTCAAAATATTCAGCTTTTTTCCCTGAGCCGTTTTTGAGGAAATTCAATTTTAAGGTCGAGAATTACGGGCGAAATTTCAGATGTAGTTTTTACTCATTTTAATAGGCTTTTCTGTAAAGAAATAGCAGGTTCTGTATGAATATGTTTATTTTTCAAGAATTCAACACCAATTTAAGTATTATCATATATAATTTAACAAGTGGTCTAATTTTTTCCGACAAAATTTGTCATTTCAGATATGAGTAGCTTTCGCAACGAAAACTACACGAGTCGACGCAGGAGACGAGTGTAATTTTCCAAAAGCAAAAGCTACGAATGTCTTAAATGATAAATTTTGCAAGAAAAAATTAGACCACGAGTTGAATTTGGCTTGACAATCCATCGAGCAAATTTTTATTTAGCGTGTGTAGTTAATATTAATTTAATTAAATTTGACATTTCATTTTGACATAAATCTTTTCACTAAGAAAAAACCACTAGTGGTTTTGTTTAATTTTTTTTAATTAATTTTTAATTAATTTAATGTTTAATTTTAAAAACCACTAGTGGTTTTTTCACTATTAAACTAATTTCATTGGTCACAATTTGAAAAATTCTGTAATTTGATTGGTTAAAAATTTTCGAGTTGGATTGTCATATATATCTACAATTATTTATTTATTTAATCACTATTTTCATGGAAATATGCGATTTTCTACAAAAAATTAAATGAAATACAACTTTAGAGTGATGTATCGTAATCTAAACCTATGTGTGTAAGATAACAGTTAATTTGAATGCACGAGGCGTTGAAGATAATTTGGACAGAATTTTTAAAGACGAAATTGCAAGTAATGCTTGAATGAAGAATTGCAAGAGATCAAAATGGACTTATTTAGCAATGAATGGAAAACCAGTTTTTGTAGATTCCATACGTTCTAATGGAATGAACAACTTTTTCATTTAGTCCCTACAGCAGCATCCAGGTACTACTTACTTCATCGTATAAGACAGACGAGGTGGTTTGAATTTCATTCCATAATCCCAATATCTCTTATTACAAGAAATACTCCCTTATTGAATGATGAAAACCGCATGCCGAAAAGTACATCTGTCACTGAGAGGGTTGGTTAGAAATGACTACCTAACATTTAATGTAGCTGTCGTGGATTTAGGAATTTCTATCAGTCCTAACTAAGGTCCATGCAGTATTCTTTCATGTTCCCGATTTTTGTAAAAAAAAGACAACAAACTCTTGGGTTCTATAGTGAACAAGCTATGGAATCTGTACCTGCTGATTTCAAGAAAATCTGGAGCAATTACAAAGTCCCAAAGGAGCATCCAGTATATAATAATAATAATAATGTTTATTCCAAAACAGGTACAAAACCCAAACACTGGAATTTTTCAATATATACAAAGACAACACATTGACATCACAAAGACATTAATAATATTAATAACATGCAAAAAACAGTACAAAAACCTAGACTAAGACACTAATACAATATAATTTGTATACATCAATTTAATAATAAGTGTAACTGTGTATATGTATAGTATATGTAATTTACAAATTAGACAATAAATAAATTGAATAAATAAAATCTATAGAATATTTAAATTCTTCTATATATGTAAATTTATTTTTTCTTTTGTTTGCTAAAATAATCTAACTACCCTATTACTAATGACAGAGAAATTGTCTGCATGAATGTCACAAAGATGGCTTATAGTATTAAAATTGCTGCACATTACATTAATTGGATTTCTAAGTGCAATATTAGTTCGAGGGGTGTTGATGTAAAAGCAGAGAGATTGACGTGCGTTTAATCGCGGAACAATAAAATTAATTTACTTAAGATCCATTCACAATCAACATTACTATGTAACAGACTATATAAAAATCTAATAGACATAAGCACACGTCGAACTCTTAAAGAAAATATGCCAAATCTGTGAAGGAGGTCGTCTTGGTCTACACCTCTTTCTGGGTATACACCATCACACCGTAAGGACATAAATTTCAGATATTTACGTTGGACAGATTCTAATTTATTTTCGTAGGTGCTATGTATTGGATACCAGATGATGGCACCATATTCTAACTTTGATCGAATAAGGGTGACATATAATGTTTTTAGACACTGTTCACTATTAAAAGAACCACAATTTCTATAGATAAAACCATAAATCTTGAATGCTGACGAAACAATAGAATCTATATGATTGGAAAATGTAAACTTGCTATCAAAAATTATACCAAGATCTTTAACAGTGGTATTTCTTTCAAGCATATTACCATCAATAGAGTAATCGAAGTTGATAACGTTTATTCGTCGCGTGAAAGTTACTACACAGCATTTATCGATGTTGAGCCGTAGATGATTTAATTTATACCAATTAGAAATATTTATCAGATCTCTTTGCAACTCATCACAATCTGTATGTGTTATAATAGACTTAAATAGTTTAAGGTCATCTGCAAATAATAACTTATTGCATTGGATTATGTTTGCTAGGTCATTGATGAAAACTAGAAACAAAAGTGGTCCCAGGTTGAAACCTTGGGGCACGCCTGAAGAAGGTATTATGGGGTCCGATTTAAAACCCCGATACTCAACATATTGAATACGAGATAAAAGATAGCTCGAGAATAAAGATAAAAGCGAGGGTGAGAATCCAGAAATTTGTAATTTATTTAGTAGTATGTAATGATCAATTTGATCAAACGCTTTGCAGAAGTCGGTGTAGATGACATCTATCTGGCCCGAAGAATCTAAAACTTCCGATATGTATTGAGTAAGACAGACAAGATTTGTAGACATTGATCGACCTTCCATAAAACCATGCTGGTATGGTGATATACAGGATTTCAATAAGGGGTAGATCTTACTATACAAAATACTCTCAAATAGTTTAGCAAAATTGCTAATAATGGATATTGGCCTGTATTAATGGATCGCCTTTTTTAAGGACGGGACAGATTCTCGCTTGTTTCCAAGCATTAGGAAAGGTAAACTTTTTAAGAATAAGGTTAAATAATACGAATAGAGGTTTAATTAGTACAGAAGAACAATCTTTAATAACAAAGGCTGGAACCATGTCAATGCCTGCGGTACCTTTATTTTTTAATTTTGCTATGGAAGCTTTAATATCTTCTTCTGATATGTGATTGATATTAATTGATATACTGTTAAGTATACTGTGAAAATTATTATTAGCAAAATTTGGATCTGACGGGATGTAAACATCGTTAAAATAAGCACGAAATGCTTCAACAATTGAGGTAGGATTATAAAACTCATGGCCATTCGCATCTTTGACGAGCCCTGGAATTCTAGTGCATCGTTTCTTTGAGTGTACAAACGCCCAGAACTTCTGTGGATCATTACTAATAGTGTTTTCCATGGATCTCATATAACTAATATAGGATCTCTGTACTTCCTGTTTAGCGAGGGATTCAAGACGTTTATATCTTTCGAGTCGAAATACACCACCATATTTTAAATACTCGCCATAAGTTTTATTTTTCTTTTTTAACATGGAAATAATAGGTTTGGTAAACCAGGGAGGATAGTTTTTATGTTTTGGGTAGACATTTTTTGTGATGGGTACAGTTAAATCAAAAATTTGAAATAGATGCTTGTAAAATTTGCTACAGGCCACATTAATATCATCATCGGCATTAATATAAGACCAATCAGCGTCAAACAACATACTATACAGTAATGGAAAATTAGCTTTTCTGAAATTGTACTTTTTAGCAGCTGTGTTCGCTTGAAACTGCTTGGCATCTTTAATAACATTACCTATTATTATTAACAGCGCTGGGTGGTAATGATCCTCAACCACTAGTGGATGAGCATCCTTAGCCTCCAGGCAATACGTATTAGAAAAAACTAAATCTAATTTTCTATTTAATGAGTTAACAATGCTGTTGTACTGCGTAAAATTAAAAAACTGCTGAATGCTACTTAATAAGCGAGTATTTCTATCTGTCGGATTAATATCAAATGAGGGAACATTAAAATCACCTATTACGACAACATTATCCTTATGCAGTACATTTACAGTTATTATAGAATCAAAAAAGTTTTCAAATTCGTTGTAAGATATAGACGGTGGAATGTAAACAAGAACAATATAAAACACTATTCCATGAACTTTTGCTTTAGCTCCAATAACATCTATAGAAGGGCATGACAATCTTAAGTTAGATAAGTCTAGGGAAACAAGAGTTACACCATTATTTGCTGCTAAAGGCACACCACCACGTTTTGACAGACCAGTAGCTTCTAAATCCCGATCACAACGTAAAACACTGTAGTAATTAGGAAAAAGTTCAGAATTTTCAATATCCATTGTAAGCCACGTTTCAGCAAGGCCAATGATACTATGTTCATTAACAGACAGAGTTAAAAAAAGGTATAATCTTGGAACGAAGTCCTCTGACGTTCTGGTAACAGATGGTAATTTGATCTGATGCACAGTGTTTCGGTTGATTTCGTTTTCCATTACAATTTTAGGAACACCTGCTATGTATTTAATTTTTAGGTTTTTTTCGCCATTCTATACTCGCTGATTTAGTTTTGCCTTAACGTTTTTTATTGTGTACTTCTTGCACTTTTTTCTCAATAAATCAAAAGTGATTACAAATAGCAATAGGGACGTACATACAAAAAATGTTCGTTATTTAATTCTGCATCACAAAGGTACAAAATATACAGGGTGTTCTATTTGAAAAAGTTGTGAATTTTAGCTTTGAAGTTCTCTAAATCTAAAAATTAATTTTGAACACCCTGTTCATGGTGGGTCCATTTTGTTTTAAAGAAGAGCACCCTACAAGCCCCCGCATCAAAATCCCTACTTAAATTCGTCTTCACAGTTGCGGCCGTGAAAGCGGTAAACTGTTAAGTGGGATAATGTAAAACTCAATTTTTTTGAAAAAAAATTTATAACTTCTAAACCGGTCATTAGATGGCGCTAAAATTTTAGATATGATTAAACCTGCCAAAAGAGGTGTTAAATATGCAAGAATATTTGGGGCATTCTATTTAAAAAAAAAATTACCTTAAGCGTCACACTTTTCTACAACATCCTGTATATTTGAAAATAATTTCTCTAGATGCGCCTCTATCCACTGTTTACATCCGTATTAGAACGATTTTTCTAGCTGTTGCCGTTTAGGAGCTATCGGACTTCCCCACACTATTGCCCCAACCGGTATAGGATATGTTGTCCCCATGTTCCAATCACTGAACTTGCTTGAAGGCTTTACCTTTATCTTTATCCTTTACCCTTTTTGAAAGGCTTTCTAAAATAAATTTCAATAAATCACCACACATTTTATGTGTTGCTAAATTTATTTTTGAATTATTAAAAAACAACTGCAATTGCATTTTGAACATGCAACAACTTGTACTTTCAACTAGCTATAAAATGAGCTCAAAATCGCTTTATTCTGCGTTAATTGTGACAAATTACACACTACAAAAATACTTTACACAAAACAGAATGGCATTCAGGACCATTTCAACCCTTGCAACTGTTAGGATTTCATGAAACTTCTAGTGACAAGAAACAGTCACTTTGTAGACCAAAAGTAAAAATTGGGTCAACTCCAAAATGGGGTGACTTTTAACAAAAATAAAAGAGGACAAACTAATATGATTTTAGGCTCGTGGTTATCCTTTTCTTAATCATTCATTCATTAAATAATAGCTAGCCGTCTTAACCAAATTATTACAAAAATAGGGCTAAAACAATTAAGACATGTTTCACATTACTACCTGGGCACTGTTTCTTACAATCATAAGAAAATTTAGAGGTATGGACTAATGAGTTAATACTTGCGTATGTTAGTACATACATTTCGTTAATGAATCCCTTGCTAGATACTCTGTTAGTGTAACATGATTGGGTAAAATGAATATATTATGACAATCCAAGCATCGATATATAAAATTATATGTTGTGCCGTCGTCTGTAGCGAGCACCGCAGGACCTCCACATTCAATACATAAATATGCATCTAACGCTTTCTAGAACAAATGATATTGATCAGTTAGTAAAATTGTTATAGTATTAAAAACAATAATACTTACTGAATCCATTTTTGGATCAATACAAACTCTGCATTTGCAATTCAAAAAGAAGATTGTTTTTAACATTTCTGTTCGCATTTCCTTTTTTGCATAAGTTAGGTCAATATAAGTTTCAGTTGTTAAAGCACTTGAATATGAACGAAAAACTTCTTCATTTGCTTTTATATCCTCAGTTGCTTTCACTACGATTGTATCACCTACAGAACTGAAATGAAATATTTTGCATTAGTTGTTTCAGTCCAAACCATTGCTCCTTAATAATAATGCATATAACTACTAATGGGTTAATCAATAATATGAAGTGGTCCAGAAAAAATTTGAACCATAAGAAAATTTTTTTAATTTAATTTATTATATTCCCTATGTATTAGTATTTCAAACCCTTTATTATTTTATTGTTACTCCTTTTGATTTAAATACGACAGCCATATTTGTTACGTGGTGCTTGTTTTTTTTTTGCGATTTATAAGATACTTCCTTATGAGTGTAATTTAATAACAAAATTAAACACCATTTCTGCAAAACATGCAATTTTTAGAGTGCCATATTTTCAAGAAAGCTGTCCTAGGACTCATTTTTTTTAAAAGATACACAGGTGGGGAAGGTTTATGATAAAATATTTTGGAAACGAATTTTTAAAAATATTTTTGGGATTAGATACCTATAAAGGATTAGATTTTTCCAAAATATTTCTTGAGATTATTGATTATGAATTGTTAAACAATATTTCTTTAGGTTTAGGAACTAATAAGGATTAAATCGTTCTAAATATATTTTATTGACTTGGGGATTGAATTTAAAAAATATTTTTTAGTTTTAGGAGTTGAATTTAAAAAATATTTAGGGTTAGGAACTAATAAGGAATAGATATTTAAAAATATTTTAATGGATTAAAGATAAAGGATATTAGATTTTTCCAAAATATTTCTTGAGAATAATAATTATGAATTGTTAAATAATATTTTTTTACGATTAGGGATTAATAAGGATTAAATTCTTCTAAATATTTTATTGAATTAAGGATAGAATTTTAAGATCATTATATTGGGATTAGAGAAGGATGATTTTTCGAAAATATTCCTTTACATGAGGGGTTGAATTTTTAAAAATATTTTTTGGGATTAGAGATTAGATTTTTCCAAAATATTTCTTGAGATTATTGATTATAAATTATTAAAAATATTTCTTAGGATAAGGAACTAATAAGAAATAGATTTTTCAACATATTTTATTGGATTAGGAATTGAATTTTTCAAAATATTTTTTGGGATTATAGATTAGATTTCTCCAAAATATTTCTTGAGATTAATGATTATAAATTATTAAAAATATTTCTTAGGATAAGGATCTAATAGGAAATAGATTTTTCAACATATTTTATTGGATTAGGAATTGAATTTTTTTAAATATTTTTTGGGATTATAGATTAGATTTCTCCAAAATATTTCTTGAGATTATCGATTATAAATTATTAAAAATATTTCTTAGGATTAGGAACTAATAAGGAATAGATTTTTAAAAATATTTTAATGGATTAAAAGGATATTTAATTTTTCCAAAATATTTCTTGAGAATAATAATTATGAATTGTTAAATAATTTTTTACGATTAGGGATTAATAAGGATTAAATTGTTCTAAATATTTTATTGAATTAAGAATTGAATTTTAAGATCATTATATTGGAATTAGAGAAGGATGATTTTTCGAAAATATTTCTTTATATGAGGGGTTGAATTTTTAAAAATAGTTTTTGGAATTAGAAATTAGATTTTTCCAAAATACTTCTTGAGATTATTGCTTATAAATCTTTAAAAATATTTTTTGGGATTATAGATTAGATTTCTCCAAAATATTTCTTGAAATTATTGTTATAAATTATTAAATATATTTTTTAGGATTAGGAACTAATAAGGTATAGATTTTTAAAAATATTTTAATGGATTAAAGAGCAAGGATATTAAATTTTTCCAAAATATTTGTTGGGATAATAATTTTTTTTTTTTTTTTTATGTACAATGATTTATTGTGCCTTTAACAACTAGGGTCTTATAGACACATTATATATAAATAAAAAGTTACAAAAATAAGTTATTACAGTTGGTTAAATAAATAAATTTTTTTTAGAAATCCGATTGTTATTTTTGGGTCGTTGTTTAGTATGTCTTTCAGAGATGTTTGTAAGTTGCACTGCACTCGTACTTCACTGTATTTCGCGCACTCACAAAGAATATGTTTTACCGAAATAGGCACTTGACACATATCACATTCAGGTGGTTGTTCTCTATTTAGTAGATGTTTGTGAGTTAGACTTGTATGTCCTAGTTTCAGTCTATTCCATACATGTTGTTCATGAGGAGTTAGTACTACCGAAGATCTTTTTTCTGGACTTTCTTGGATTTCTCTTAATTTATTGTTAATTAGGGAGTTCCATTGTTTTCCCCATAAAATCTGGTACGATTTGTCTATATATCGTTTTATATCTTGTATGGGTAATTGTATTTCTGCAGTTGTTGGGAGTGAGGTTGCCTGTTTAGCTTTTTGGTCTACTACTTCATTTCCTATTATTCCGATGTGGGATGGTATCCATACGAAGATGACAGATTTTTCGTTGGCCATTTGGGAGATGATTTGTTGGATTTCAATAACGTATGGGTTTTTAGCGTTTAAATCTTCAATACTCTGCAGACTGCTTTTAGAGTCGCTAAGAATAATATAATTGTCGTGATCATGTTGTTTTATAAAGTCTAAAGATTTCCTAATGGCTACTAATTCCGCTGTGTAAATTGAACAATGGTCTGTTAGTCTCATTTGTAGTTCTCTATTCGCTTGTCTGCATATGTATGCCATTCCCGTTTTATTATTTATTCGTGAACCGTCTGTATATATTTGAACTAATCTAGGAAAGCTGTCTAAGATTTGTTTGAGGTGCATTTTATATTGAATAGGCAATGTTGTTTGTTTATCGTAGTGGGACAGATCGTATACTATTTTTGGGATGTTATTAAAGATTGGAAAATGTCGGGATGGAAGTTGTTTAATTGGTAGTTGTTTAATGTTCCGTTTCACTTCTATTTCTTTGGCTCTAACGTTACAAGGTTTTCTTTGTTGTATGGCTTTTTTGTAAAGGATGTGATATGTAGGGATGCTCATTTTCTTGTAATTAGGGTGGTTATTGTTTGAAAGAATAGATGATTTATATTTCAAAATATTTGTTTCTTTTCTGAATTGTGGAGGCAAGAATCCTGTAAGGGCATACAAGCTTTTTACTGGGGTGGTGCGAAAAGCCCCTGTTACTATTCGAAGTGCCATGTTATATACACTGTTTAATTTATTAGTTTGAGTTTTACTCGCGGAACTATGTAGCAAAATGCCGTATTCTAGTTTTGGCACAATTAACATCTTGAAAACTTTCATTAATGTATTTTCGTCGCTACCCCATTTATAGTGTGTTAGAGTCTTAAGAATTTCTACGGATGCCTTGCATGATTTAACTGTATTTTTAATATGTTGTGACCAGGTAAGCTTCTTGTCTAATATCATCCCTAGATATTTAAATTCTGCTACAAATTCTAGATCGAGGTTGTTTAACTTGAGTTGTATTCTCGGAATATGACGTTTTGTGGTGAAGTTCATACATTTGGTCTTTTCTTCTGAAAAAGACATGCCGTTATACTTGGCCCATTTCTGTAATTCGTTAATACTTTTTTGTAATATTATGTTATTCTTGGTTAAGTTTTTGTTGGTATGATATATAATAAGATCGTCGGCAAACATGTGATATTTGACTGAATTTGGGATATTATCAGCAATGTCATTTATAGCTATTTGAAACAACGTAGGACTAATAATGGAACCTTGCGGGATTCCATTTTCTTGTTTAAATTCTTCGGAGAGTGTTCCGTTAATTCTGACGCGAAAAGATCTATCCGACAGAAAATTCTTAACAAATGTGGTCATGTGGCCTTTGATGTTCCATTTTGTTAGGGTTTCTATTATTTTGTGGTTCCATATGGTATCGTATGCTTTACGAAAATCGAAGAAAATGGCTGTTAGATGTTGTTTAGTCATGAACGCGTTTTTAATATCGATTTCTAATGAGCAAAGTGGATCGAGTGTAGATCGACCTTTTCTGAATCCGCTTTGGTGGTTATTAATTCTACATTGTTTTTCTAGTATCCAGCTTAATCGGCAATTGATAATCTTTTCTAATATTTTGCAAATACAGCTTGTTAATGCTATTGGTCTGTAACTCTGTGGCTCGCATTTGTTTTTGTTCTGTTTAAGAATAGGTATCACTATCGAGTTGTGCCATTCATGAGGAAAATCTTCTCTCAGCCATATTATATTATAAACATCTAATAAATGTTGAAGATAATCTGAAGGGAGATGTTTTATCATTTCAAAATGTATAGTATCTCTACCTGGACTAGAATTGTGTGTATCAGAAATTGCCGATTTTAGTTCTTCCATAGTTATAGGTTTATTGTAATCTTGTATATTGTCACATTGGTATTGTAGTGGAATGTTTTCCTGTCTAACTTTAAATTGGTTAAAATCTTCGTCGTCATTTATAGAATTTCTTGCAAACGTTTCGGCTATAATGTTTGCTATTTCAGTTCTGTTTGTTATAATATTTTTATCTTTATTGTAAATTGCTGGTATATGAAAGATTTTTCTATTTCCTTTAATATTTCTGATCTTGTTCCACATTTCTTTGTTGTTTGTTTCTTTACCAATTGATTCGATATGGTTAATCCAGGATGATCTTTTACTGTTTAATACAATTTTTCTGGCGTTAGCTCTAGCTTTTTTAAATTCAATTACCCTTTCCTGTGTATAATGTTGTCGCATTCGATTGTATGCTCTATTTTTTTCCACAATGGCTTGTTTGCATGACTGGTTCCACCATGGGGCACGATGTGGTTGGTTGGTGTTTTTAGATTTTGGAATGGATGTGTTGGCGCTCGAAACTATGATATCATTGAATTTTTTTATTAAGTCTGCCACTGAGTCATTTTCATTAATTTTGAATGAATATTTTTTAATGTTTTCTGTAAATTTTGGCCAGTCTGCCGCTGAGATAATCCATTTTGTATGAAGGCCGTCTTCTGATTTCGGTTTAGTTCTAATTTTAATTATAATTGGGAAATGATCGGTAAAAGAGAGGTTTTCTGCTGTTGTCCATTCAAGGTCAGGTGTTAACTTTGGGTGGCAAATTGACAAATCAGGAGTAGTTTTCGAATTCCAGTGGATATTGAATCTTGTTGGTAGGCCAGTGTTTAATAGGGTCATACAAGGTAGTTCTAGGCATTTTTCTAAGATTTTTCCGTTTATATTTGTTGTTTTATCGCCCCATAATGGACTATGTGCATTAAAATCGCCTGTAATGATGAATGGTGGGTTGAGTTGTGATAGCACTTCTATAATTTCTGACTGCTTCAATCGGTGCTTTTGGGATATATAAATGTTACATATAGTAATTTTCTGTTGAATGTGCGTTTGAATTGCAATTGCATCCAACTTGGTTGTAAGAGGAACGATAGTAGCGTGCATATCGTTTTCAACAAAAATGCTGACACCGCCATACATGTGTTGCATAGTTTGGTATTTATTAAACCCTATGTATCCTTTAATGTTGGGGTTATTATTTAGTTTTAAATGTGTTTCTTGAAGACATATTATTTTAGGTTTATATTCGGAAATAAGCATTTGTATGTCTGTTTGATTGGTGTAGTAGCCGTTACAGTTAAATTGTAATATATTAGTCATTTTGTATTTTTATTTATTTTTGAATGGAGAGACTAAGACAGGCAGATTAATAAGATTCTAGGTGTTCGGATTGGTCTGTAGAATATTCTGATAAGCTTTCGGTTGCATCAAGCAGGGTATTTTTTATACGGGTTATTCTATGTTTTAATTTTCTGTTTGTAATCTGAGAGTGTATATTTGTCAGAGTATTTAAAATTACTTCAGGATCAGGGTGTAACTCTTTGCTAGCTTCTAAAGGGTCAGTTGCGTATTTTAAATTAATAAGGAAATCGGCTAGAGTTTCGTGTGTAAATTTTATTGTTGAGGGTGTATCTTGTTTGTCCAGGAGTTCTTTGATGGTAAGTGTTTCTTTAATTAGAGCATTTTTTTCTTCTTGTCGTAACCTTTTTTTAGTTTTATTTAGTATTAGGGGTGTTGAAGCGACTGGAGGAGGTAACATTGTATTTTCTACATGTTGTGTTTTGGTTACGTTTAAAGGATCGTCTATTTGTGTTCTAGTTCTAGGGGGTGAGAAGTATAAGGGTTGCATATTAGTTGATATTGTTTCTCCTATAGGAATTTGTGTAGGCTGGAAGCGTTTTGCAGGAGGATTAGGAATGTGAGCTGTTGAAGATGTAGAAATTGATTCAGTAGATACTGAGAGTGGGCGCTTACTATTGAGTGTAGAGTCCATTTCGATTTCATTTACTTGTACTTCTGTTTCGTTTTCTTTGAGTGTAGCATGTTCTGTGTTTGAGCCTGCATTTGCTGGTTGTCTACAGCTTGAAGATGTATGTCCCAGTGATTTACAGAGAAAACAACGTAGTTCATCTTCTTGAATAAATATGCGGTAATTATCGTCATCGTATGGTATTATTAATGAGGTAGGAATGATTGGTTTATCTTCAATGTTGACATAAACATAGCGTCTGTAGCTGATTATATGGGCGTATTCTGGTTCCGCCATACCTGCTTTTAGTAGATAGAGAGGTGATGTTAATTTCAATCCAATTGTTTTTAGATGGTTTTCAACGATATAGTTAGGTATACATGGTGATAAATTTGACAGGATAAGTTTTTTTGTAGGTGTTACAAGACGTCGAATCTTAATATTTTTTCCATCTATGACTACATGAGGATACGATTCTGTAAGCCTATCAACCATTGTTTTACTAGATAGATAGATACCTATCCTTTGATTGGATAAACGAGATGCTGCTATTATATTTTTTGGACCTAGAATATTACCAATCGCTATTATGTATTCTCTCAATTTAATATCATCTACTGCATTTAGTATAATGCCTTGATCTTTGTTTGGGTGTGTGATAGGTGAATTTTTTGTGATGCTTGCGAACGATACGGTAGTCGTTGTTGAGTTTTTTGAGAGTAGTTGAACCATTTCATTAATTTGCTTCTGTTGATTGTTTGAGGTGCATGGGAACTGTGCGGCTGTGCTGTACTGTTTCGTTGGTTGCATATTCAGTGGTGTTTGTTTACATTCAGTAGACTTATCTGTTATCATAATGAGATGTTGGTTATGTTACACCAACATCTCCTAAAACACGTGTTTACGAAAAAATAGGTAATTTGAGATCTACGCAATATAATGCCACGAGAAATGTTAATTATATTTACCAAAGATCGACAAATTGACCAAAAAAGTGGTTTCACTATACACGTGACCTTTTACTTTCACAGTAAACACCACAATCACCGGATAATAATTATGAATTGTTCTAAATATTTTATTGAATTAAGGATTGAATTTTAAGAACATTATATTGGGATTAGAAAAGGATGATTTTTATAAAAAAAATATTTCTTATATTAATGATTACAAATTGTTAAAAACAAATTTTACGGTTAGGGACTAATAAAGATTCAATTTTTCTAAATATTTTATTGGATTAGGGATTAAATTAAAAAAATATTATATTGTGATTAGAGATAAAGGATGATTTTTCAAAAATATTTCTTGTTATTAGGGATAGAATTTAAAAAAATATTTTTTAGTATTAGAGATTAGATGTTTCCAAAATATTTCTTGAAATTAATGATTAAGAATTATTTAAAAAAATGTTTTTATGATTCTAGTGTTCTTTAGAGACTAAGGAAAAAAATTTTAAAAATATTTTTTTAGGATTAGAGACTAATAAGGATTAAATTTTTCTAATTATTTTATTAGATTATTTGGAATTCGAGATTAAAAATATTTTTTAGGATTAGGAACTAATAAGGAATAGATTTAAAAAAATATTTTAATAGATTAAAAATAAACGATAATAAGTTTTTCCAATATATTTCTTGAAATTAATGATTATAAATTATTAAAAATGTTTTTTAGGATTAGGGATTAATATAAAGATATTAGATTTTTTTAAAATATTTCTTGAGATTGATGATTATGAATTGTTAAAAAATATTTTTTTAAGATTATGGACTAATAAGGATTAATTGTTCTTAAGATTTTACTGAATTAAAGATTGAATTTTAAGAAATATTATATTGGGATTAGAGATGGATGATTTCTCAAAAATATTTCTTTATATTAGGGATTAGATTTTTCAAAAATATTTCTTGAAATTAATGATTATAAATTATTAAAAATATTTTTTAGGGTTAGGAACTAATAAGGAATAGATTCGTAAAAATATTTTATTGGATAAGGTATTGAACGTTTAAAAATATTTTTTGGGATTAGAGATAAACAATATTAGATTTTCTCCAAAATATTTCTTGAGATTTATGATTATGAATTATTAAAAAGTATTTTTTTAGGATTAGGGATTAATAAGGATTTCATTGTACTAAATATTTTATTGAATTAGGGAGCAAATTTTAATAAATCTTGGTATTAGAGATGAAGGGTTAGATTTTTCAAAAATATTTCTTTAGATTAGGGATTGAAAATGTTACAAACATTTTTTAGAATTAGAGATTCAATTTTTCAAAATATTTTATGAAATTAGGAATTGAATTTTTCAAAAATATTTTTTGAAATTAAGGATTAGATCTTTTCAAAATATCGTTTGGAATTAGGGATTGGAATTAAGTTTTAGAAAATCTGTTCTTGGAATTGGTGATTGATTAGGGATTGATTTAACCCTTATTCCTAGTCATGGATTAGCAATTAATAATCCAAGGATTGCCCAATCCTGGCCATTCTATGAAGAATAAATATCCTAAAATGAGTATACATTGTTATGTATACCGGTGACGATGATCATGTGACTAATTTATTCATTTAGTTGTCAGACTGTACAAAAAAATAATTAGGAAAAGATTAACATAGGAAGACAAGAGTGTTTAACAGGTATAGTGAGTAGAGCTTGATCAATTTTGCAGCAGAATTGGTAATGCCGATGTTTATACTTAGACATCAGCCCATGTAATGGCCGATGTTTAATATTTTTTGAACTTGAAGTAAAACAAAATTATTGAAAAACAAATGACAAAGACATAAAGTTTACCTTTAAATTAAAACCTTTTACTGTTACTTCTTAAGAATTACAAGGAAATATCTCACATGCAAATGCGAAATGGAATGATTAATTCTGTTGAACTTAATGCACTACCGGCAAAGCCTAAATTTTACTTCAAGATAATCTTTGAATTCTTTTCATGTAGAAAAAATAAATAGCACCATCATTAAATATTTTGCTGATGGTGATGGCAGATTAAATGTACATGGACTATAAACGAATTCCAAACTAGGAAAATATAATCATCCATATATAAATAGATAAAGAAATGGATATTACTGGAGCAGGAAAAAATCAAAAAGATGGCAAAAAAAAGAAAATGGTAATCGAGTGGACACACTTTATGAAAACCTCATGATAATGTCACACATCAAAAGTGCTAGACTTTAATATACTATACAGCAAAGAAAAAGATTGGAACACTGAAAAATACATAGAGAAGGATGACAGAGAGGCAATGTCAGACTCTAAAGCTTTCCTAGAAGGAAATAAAAAAAATAACATCCAGTAAAGAAGAATACAGAGAAGCGTTTAGCACAGTACACACTTCCATAAAATACATATGGCTAGTAATCCTACCTATGAAATACTTTGGTGTCTTATATTTCTTTAAGGAGCAACAGGAAGAAGATTTGGTTACACTTCAACTTAATACAACACATTTCTTAGTTTAGTAAGTACTTACTAATAGGCAGTATTTGGTAGACACGAGTGATTCATTATAGCCACAGATGAGCAAATAGTCATCGCATTCATTATTCTCACAGTCGCATCTTCTGTACTATGAACAATTAGCATTGGAATGAGGTTACAATGAAGTTGTGCACAATGGTGAATAAGCAAACTTCCCACTATGTTCATTAATTCTTCATCATCTTTATCTACGTAAGTGGAACATTTCTTCATGCTATCAAAAAAAGTTGTTTTTTCGTACAAGTAATGTGTCAAAACAGCTGCAATCTGCAAAATATGTTTAAAATTTAAATATCTTATGAATGATAGTAATAATTGATCATACTAACTGCAACATATCCTGCCATCAGGCCATTATCGATTTTGTTGATGTTGCTGGGTAAATTATACACAAAAGGATAGTTATTATCTTTCTCACCATACTTCTTCAATCCCTCGTTTACAATGTTGCTTGGTATGCCAGATTCACAAAATACTGCTTTCAACATAATGCGAAAAGCTAAATATCCATGGTTATTTAACGAAAATATGCCTGTACGAACTCCAAAGCATTCCCATCGATGAAACTCTTCCCATGCTGCATCACGGCACTTATCATTGCAATACACATGTTTAACACATTTTTTGCACCTGTAAAATAAAATTATGCCATTTAATTAAGAAGCGTCTCACTAGGTAGAAACATGACAACTTACGGTATGCAACTTGTTAATAATAAAAGACAGTACTGGCAACTTCTCTGTGCACGCACTTTACCCAATACAATTGTTTCATAGGCAAGGCCTGGTTCCACGTTTGTCAAGGTTTTGATTGGGGCAAAAGCAAATGCTTTTTCCACAAACAAGACATCGCCACGTTTAATTTCTTCTTTTGCCACGACACGGTGTCCATGGTCCTTATTGTATCTATTAGTGAAAATTACATATAACTTATCAATAAAGCAACAATGTATTGTAACAAATAATTAATTTGTCAATAAGCTTGTTCACTTATATCTAACTTAAAGTTGATTCTTAATACCACTTAGAGCAGGGATGCACAAACTTTTCATGTCATCCCCACCCCCATTCATTTAAATACAATATTAGGATCGTTTTGAAGGCTTGCAAGAAGCTTTTGGCAGATTTATCCAAATCGGTTCCAATTAATAAAAAAACAATTGAAAATTTCAGATCGATCAGATAAAGAGAAAAGGTGCCCTTGGACCCTAAAATATTCAAAAAAATCCGATTGATGGTCTTCCTCGTTCACGATTCCCCTGCCTAGGTACCCATTCCATTTCAATATTTGTCCATCTACCATTCGTTAGCCTTATTACATGACCGGTCCAGTTCCATTTTAGCCTCTTGCACTGCACCACTACATCAGACACCCCAGTTCGTCTTCCCAATTTTTCGGCTCTAATTCTGTCACTTTTAGGCAAACTTCTAGCATTAATCTTTCCATTTTTCTTTGTTTCATTCTTAGCATGTTCTTCAACTGCTTAGTTAAGGACCATGTTTGAGCTCCATATATAATAGAAGGCATTATACAACTGTTGAAAACCTTTTTCTTCAAGTATGTACATAGGAAATTGACCTTTAAGGGCCCAAATGACATTATGTATGCAGAAATGATTTAGCTCACGTGTACACGATAATGCTTTGCTAGCTTAATCTTAAGCTAGCAAAACATCCGTTTTTTTAAATTGACAAGTACTTAAATTTTTGATTGGGTAGTTAAATAGCACTCAAAAAGCACTTATTTCTCCAATGGGTCCCTTGGGATTCTGCTCACTTTGCACTGCCAGCTTAATCGACCTTGCAAATGGTCGATTGTGGAATAACTTTTTCTAAAACCTGCCTGCTCTTTTGGTTGTTGTTCGTTGCGGCTGCTGTATATTCTTTGCTTTATAATTTGCATAAACAATTTACTTACTGTAGAAGTCAGGCTATTTGGCCTTTAATTATTTACATCTTCATGATCTCCTTTTTTATGCAATAGTATTGTAACAGATTGTTTCCAAGTCTCTGGGATTTCTTCAGATTTTATTGAATAATAATAGAATTGTTTCTCTTAACTTCTGTGGTGAATTTCTTAAATGTTCTCCTAATACGCCATCTGACCTGGGGCTTTATCTTTACCTAAGTATTTACATAAGCATGCATCTAATTCTTTCATGTCTATTCTTGTTACTTCGTTGTTGTCATACGGTAATTGTAATAAACTTTTTGTGTTACCTCTACTGTTATAGAGCTCTGTATAGAATGAGGTCCCAACATCAAGAACATCTGACCGATTTGTTTTTGGGGTGTTATGACAATATCTTAATTTCGTTATCCATTTACTACTGCTAGAAACACTCACTTTCTTCTCAACTCACTCTTGATTTCTCTTTTTACTGATTTATTTACTTTGCAATATTCAATCTTGCTAACAGGATCTTCTTTCTGTCTTAAGCGTTCTCTTCTGTCTATAAATCTTTTTATATTATTTGGTAACTTCTAGGGATGAAACAAACGTTTAATAAAATACACGTTTAAACCACCAAAAATTAAACGTTTACACGTTTAAACGCTTCCACGGAAAGATTTATGAAACCATTTCTCTATAATCCCATGTCGTTTTGTTTATAATTTATACGCGCCATAAAGCGGACGACTCACGTTAGTTACGTCTACCACCACTAATAAAAACTGTTAAGAGAATATAAGGAACGACGCCGGCGGGATATTTCGCTAAATGCGCTAAAGTGCGGCTGAAATAAGCTGTCGCAAGACGTAAATAAATTTGAAATTAGCTGACCCTTGAAATCATTTACGATGATGCGCGTTTGCGTACCGTGTGCGCTTAACTCGCTCTTACTGTTTCAGCGTAATATGGAATGGAAAACGATACTGATGATGAAAATTAAATACACCACTATTGAATCAGACTCGTCACTCGCTATTTAAACAGCCACTCTGTGTTTGCCCTAAAAAGGGCAATTACAAAATTTAACAAAATAAATAAACGTTATCGAGAACTGATTGCATATGCGTTTCCGCATGTAGACAACGTAGCTTAAGCGTTAAAGAAAACACGTGCGCGCCGACCAATAGCATCGCTTATGGCTGTTTACGTCCTTGCGACAGCTTATTTCAGACGCACTTTAGCAAATTCAGCAAAATACAAAAATACATATAATAAACTGTGTTTTAAGTGAAGTAATTTTGAGTACACTAAAGTCGCTACTTTTCATCATCTACGATAATAAGTGTTTTGATTGGATTATTACCTTAATCAAGTATCGTATCGGGTTGAACGTAGAACGACAAATAGCCGCAGAGAAAGCAAATTGTTGTCTTTTAGCTCTAATGAGATTATTGTTTGCCGTATAATATTTTTGTTCCGTTGAAAATATTTTCACATACACATACGCGTTTAAACGTGTATTTTTATATTAAACGTTTATTTACTACTAAACGTTTATCTGTTAACTGCTGTATACTACAGCCTTTAAAAGCTTCTACATTCCAATCTCTGCACATTTTTTCGAATGTCTGCTTGTATATTTTTTCATTTAAACGGCAATTTTGGGATTTATTATGAGTTGAATTTTTAATATAAAGGTTCCTTTGTTTTTTTAATGTTTACCCTTAAACTGGTTCTCAGCAGTCTGTGATCACTGTTGAATTTAAAATTATTTATAACTTCTGTATTTGTAAGGGCTTCTGGTTTGTTAGATAAAACGTAGTCTATCTTGTTTTTGTACCTACGATTAGGTGAAACCCATGACCACCTTCTTCCTGCCCTTTTTTAATTGTATTTGTTATCATGAAATTATGCTGGCGTGCAAAACCAATCAGTATGGACCATCTCTCGTTTCTTGTTCCATACCCATATTTACCTATTACATCCTTATCTTCGGTAGTGGGTTGTCCAATCTGACTGTTGAAATCTCCCATCACTATCATATGCGTAGTTTTTTGTTTTATTAAAACACATACATCTTTTAAATACCCAGTATTTGTTGCCATCATGTCGAACACTAATGCAGTTACGTAATCTTGAAGATCCCACTCAAAAAGTGCTTTGCAAACAGTATATGTCTGCTGTTTTCAGACCTGGATTATAATGCAGGTACTCCAAGAAGTTGTTCAGTATCATCACTTAAAATGACTACAGGAACTATGTCCACTGTCTCTTTACCTGTTAAACCTGGAAGCAGTTTACCGTCCCAGTGCACGACAATAAAATGAAATCCAGTTCCTTAAATTGATTTTTTGTACGACCATGCTATTTCGGATTGTTTACCATACTTGGTTTTAGAACAGTAGGTTATATTTACTGGTTGCTAAGCAAAAACGCGTAGGTAGTAAGTAATTACTTACCGTTCAGTTGTGTCAAAAACAGAACGGTAAGTAAATTATATGTAATTTATAAAATAAATGCATGATCTTTAGATGTCTCTTTCGCGTGAAATCATTTATTTTCTAAATAATTGGACTATTTAAAAAAATGTATGTTGTTTATTTAAATTTGCTCAGGCCTCTTCAATATCCCAATTATATTAGTTTTCAGATTCACTCATTCTCACGAGTTTGACAAATATCGTGACATTCAAAAATAATAGTAATTACAAACGTATCCATGGTGACGACAAAACCTACTTAATGTTTGGTGGATATACAGGGCAAAAATAAATTATCTTAAATCTGTTAGGGCCGGTATTATAAAACTTTTTACTTCCTAGATAAAATTTAATCTGAGATTAAATTAATTTATTCTGTCAATTTGCATATGAAATTGACAGAACAAATGAATTTACTCTCAAAGTAAATTTTATCTAGGAAGTAAAAAGTTTTATAATACCGGCCCTTAGTAGTTTAATAATTATCAATTGGAGTTGTGAAAAACCTTTTAAAACTTTAAATAACCTTCTGATAGCAAAAGTGTGCACGACATTAGTTGCTGCTTAAAAGATTTTTTACAACTCCAATTAATATTTATTAATTGTAGTTTAATAATAATTAACAATTGGAGTTGTGAAAAACCTTTTAAAACTTTAACAGATTGCAATGTCTATTTTTTTATTTCAAACTGTCTAAATTTGACAATTTGGGAGCAAGGGTCGTTTACAATCAACTCCGACGGCTAGTCTGCGGTTGCTAGATTCACTCCGGTTTAGTTTCTTCATTTTTTTGGTTTTACTATATCTATAAACAGTTTAAATAGTAAACATCTTTTTGTTTGACATAAATTAAAAGAATGATCAGCATAGAAATAATAGCTCCTCCAGACACCAGGGCCGTCTTCAGTTTGCTTAATTTTCCGGGTGCCCAACAATTTTTAGTGAAAATTTATATTTGAGATAGTGCGGGGAGATATTAAGGGGAGAATGAAATCAACTTTAACTAGTACACAAATTTTTTTAATTTAAGGTAAATTTACCTTAGCGACGTGTTTGTCTATATTTATATTACCTTTGATAATGACAGCTTAGCTGTCGAAACAATATTGTCAGGTTATATTTTCATAAAAACTGTGAAACTTTTTATTAATCGTTATTTATTTCATTATAAAATTTTATCTGGGGTCAACAATGAGTCAGTCAAGACTTTCTGATTTGACACTATTGCTATTATAAATTGAAATTAAGCAAAACTGTGTTAATTAGTTTAATTCTATATTAAAACAATTCAAATTATTTGTTCAACAATTCTATTTTAATTATGTATGGTACCCAAAAATTTGTAATCTTTTAAACATCATAAATATTATATGTAAATATATTTTCATTTTAAATAAAAACATATATAAACTTCTAGGATATTAAATTTTATATTCGATTGAAGTGGGGGACATCAACTCTGGCTACGCCACTGCTTTATAGCGAATCTCTTCCTTTATATGGGAGTGTTCCAATACTTAGTTGTTAGGGCTCATATTTAAATATCATAATCCGTAACCATCTTTGCGTACTCTTACATTATTTTTAATTTTCGTTAGTATTTTTATTATAAAATGATTAGTTTTGAGACAAAAAGATTTTTTCCATGTACCTACTACATTTTCCAGTTAAAATACAAAATGCTGCCATTCTAAATTCAAAATTTGTATGTTTGCCAATTGTTGTTATACTTACTGAAAATCAATTGCATTAGATGCATTGAGGAATGACGGGTTTTCATCCAACGTAGGTAGATTGAATGTCTCATCGTTATTATCAGTACTTGATGTTTTTAATACTTTGGCCGTTATCAACTCAGCAATGGTTTGTAAATAATTTTCTGTAGAAAGTAAAGCTTCATATTAGTTTGTAATAAGTATTTTGGATAGATAGATTAGATAGCTGTTTTTGGCTTTTCATATCAAAAACTGGAAAAAAATTGTAACAGAAATAAAAAGTAGGTAATAATTTAACGGTAAGAACAATTTACCGGTCAAAGACTTTTCTAAGCCTAATTCTAAGATCAGTAACCCTAACCATGTTCGTGATGCTCAATCGGTATAAAAAATTAAAATACTGATTAATTGTCATAGATACAATTGTAGCCATATCATTGCAGAGAGAGTTAAGAGGAGATGAAATGTTTGGCTTTAAAAGCTGTTGCTATAGTTTTATTCATTATGTAAGAACTGACTTTTCTAGAACGTTAGTAAATATATAATGTATATAACATACGAACATAATGTACCACATACATCTCACCAGTGCAATTGCACCAAGTCACTGGCGTGTGAGTTGAGTTAGGGGCTTTCGCACTGGATTAACAGGAATTATGGTTATTATAGAAAAATATGTAGGAATTTGTAGTAAACTTACTTTTTATTACTGTTAGAATTAAAATTAATCTGTGTAGGCAAATGTTAAAAAAAAAAAAATTTTTCCAATTTTTCTTGGAAAAACTGTTTATTTGACACTCAAATTTTCTGGAAAATTTGAAATTCTGATTGTACCTCTGGTAGATTTTGGCAAATCATCCATGGCATTAAGAGCTTGTGCTAAAGTTTCTCTCATGTCAACCTTTTGACCCATTTCTTTAAAACATTTTGCTTTTCGAATGAGAATTTTTGGTTTTAATTCGTTTGGATATTTTGCTTGTAAACATAAATTGATATCCATGATACAACTCTATAAATATAAAAATTAAGACGTTTGAAGTATTAATATTAATACCTATGCCTTTACCTGATAGTCCTTCATTTCAAAAAACACTGCAGAACGATTTGCAAGTGCTACAGCATACTCCCTGCCATTGTATGTTGCATAAGACAGGCTCTTTGTATACCAATGCAGTGCAAGGATAAACAGATTCGAACTGAAACATGCATTACCTCTCATTCGACGTACTTCAGCTTCGCAGTTGCTTTTTTGTATTAATGATTTTTCGTTTAAGAGAAGGTTTATGCAAGAAATTAAATTATTCCTAAAACAAAGAAATAGAGTAGTAACAAATGAAGCTAATCATTTTCCATCTCAGTTATTACGTAATTTATAGACTTCTTTTTGACAGATGACTCTCAGAAATTAAAAAAAATTAATTTAAGTAGCTACGTAAATCGTGAATTTTTTTTAATTTTAGGGAACGTTTCTGGGAAAAGTATAGCTCATTGGTTTGCCATTGCCTTCTGAGGGAGAATTGATTTTTTTAAAACTGAAATTTTGAATCTGGGTCCCTTGGTCAGCAACTAACTCTAGTTTCAGTAGCTATTGATATATTGCTTGAGCTCAATATTTCAAGGTTTTAAGAATGTCATTCTTTATTATCTTCTTTATTCTAACGCTGAAAGTTCTACTTATTTTGTAATTTACATAGTACGATATTATTTTTTTGTTTTTTTTTAACATTGTCCAGTAACCCTGGAACTTTATTAACAAAAATACGTTTATAAAAGGACAAGTTATCAAAACAAATTATTAACAATTATTATTAAAAAGTTATTTTAACAAAATGTTATTAGAAACGTACAAAGATCGTTCCAAAGGTGCATCGAAATGTGTGTCCATGCAAATGGGCAACATATGGAGCATTTGTTATAGTTTTTTTCTTTTGTTTTATTTGAAAAACCTTCATTTTTAAAAAAATAATTTTTTAATTGTGTACTTCTTGCAGTTTTTTCTCAATAAATCAAAAGTGGTTACAGATAGCTATAGGGACGTACATACAAAAAATGTTCGTTATTTAATTCTGCATCACAAAGGTACAAGATATACAGTGTGTTCCATTTGAAAAGTCGTAAATTTTTAGCTTTGAAGTTCTCTAAATTTAAAAATTAATTTTGAACACCCTGTACATGGTGGGTCCATTTTCTTTCAAAGAAGAGCACCCTACAAGCCCCTGCAACAAAATCCCTACTTAAATTCGTCTTCACAGTTGCGGCCGTGAAAGCGGTAAACTGTTAAGTGGGATAATGTAAAAGTCAATTTTTTTGAAAAAAATGTATAACTTCTAAACCGGTCATTAGATAGCGCTAAAATTTTAGATATGAATAAACCTGCCAAGAGAGGTGTTAAATATGCAAAAATATTTGGGGCATTCTATTTAAAAAAAAATTACCTTAAGCGTACCACACTTTTCTGCAACGCCCTGTATATTTGAAAATAATTTCTCTAGATGCGCCTGTATCCACTGTTTGCATCCGTATTAGAACGAGTTTTCTAGCTCTTACCGTTTAGGAGCTATCGGACTTCCCCACACTATCGCCCCACCAGGTATAGTTATTTTGTTTTATTAGTAGGTTTTGATTTCTTTACATTTTTATACAGTAGTCTTACTATACCTGTTTTCGTTAGTTGGTAATTTTTCGTTCAGATAGTCATTTATTAGTGATGTAATTATTTCTTTAAGTTAAAATTTTTTAATAATATCTAATAATTGTATATTATCTATACCGGGTGATTTTTCTGTGGTCCATATTCTGTTATGTGCGTGAATTCCTATTCAGAATTCAGAAAGAACATATGTAAGTGGTTAACATAAATTGTAAATTGAATCTACAACTACTACGAAGAAATAAATAAATATAGGAAAATAAAATAAATAGTAATAAAGACAACAAAATTTCGAAATATTTTAGAAAGTACAAGTTTACTCAATGAATGGCCTAACTGAAGCTTCTTACTGAAACTAATCATTGATTGTTCGTAGAAAAATTGTGAATAATTTGTATATCTTTGAAATAATTATTTATTAGTTTCTTAAAAAAAAAACTGGTTAAGAAAATCAACTGTGTAAGGTAGCACTATTGTTCAGAACTACCCTTTTTAATTAATAAAGTCTTGAAACAACAAAAATCTAGGAATTCCTGAGACTGCCTCCCAACCCAACCCAGATAATCGGCGATAAATAAATATTAATGTCACAACGAATATTACTTAAAAATAACCAATAGTTCATTTTAAGTTTCGAAAGATCTTCATACTATTAATAACCTGAAAACATTTTGTATTGATTTTGCGAGCCCGGGGAATCCCCTGCTCTTCTGTGAGTTGGGGTTATGGAAACACCCACTCACAGGAATGTTTGGTTGCACAACATATAAGAATAATTTCATCATTACTTTTATAATAATCGCTAATCCGCTAATCGTATTTTCTTATCGTTTATTATTACAACTGGGCATTATCAATGGCCCATTCTCTTTACTAATAGACATAACCAAATCCTTTTCTTAAGAAAGTTTAGAAAATAAGATAAAATTTGATGACAAAGGAAATTTTTTGAACATGCTCTTTTACGAAATAATTCTTGGCTATATTGAATGTATTTAAAAAATAGCTGTACTTACTCTTGTATTATGTTCATGTAATTTTCAAACATTTGGTATTCATTTCTTCCTTTTATATTTAGTGCATGCATACCAAGCCACCAGAGCACCCCTCGTTCCATGTTGTTCAACCAAAGCTGTTCAACAAACGAAACTAGCCGCCTATGAAAATTCGGTTTAGGCTATTAGAACAAAAGAGTAGCTCTTAAATTTAAAAAGTAAAACACTTATCAATACGATGAACAAAGATTGATTACGTTATTTAGCAATTTAAGTTAGCGGGAGTACAACACTTCTGCAAAACACTCAAGAGCCGCGAGAAGACGTGGCAAATGTTACACCAGTAATGAACATTAATGGAGGTTAAATCAGTTTCAAGTACTCCATTGGAGGATTTGAAACTGATTTAAGAACAGTGCTGCCCCTATCAGATTGTTGTATTTTCCCGCTAATTTTAAACTTTAAATCAATAGTAAATTTTACTTTTCAATATAAATAACTATTGTAATTATTGGTACTATTTACAATAATTTTAAAGTTGACCTCTGTATGTTTCACTTTCTAATTAGAAGTTCGGTAATGCCTTATGGCAGGTTTCACAAAGCTTGATTAAGTTCTTATTAACATAATCATGATTAAATTTGAAATCCAGAAATATAATTGGATAAGATTTCAGGTGTCTTAAATCCAAGCCAATAAAATTTCTGGGTTTCAAGTTTAATTACGATTAAGCTAATCAGAACTTAACCAAGCTTTGTAAAACCGGCCATTAAACTTTTACACAAACTAATTAGTATTATATAAAAATTCGTTTCGACATCCGCCTAAATATTTAGCTAATATATTATTTAAAGTATTTCTTTAATATTATTTTAACAATATTTATATGGGTCATTCTTTCTGAACTAACCCCCGGCTAGGTTCAAAAATTGGCGCAACTTAGAAAGGCCAGCTGGGGCTCATTTTAAAGCTTGAAACCTCTACTTTCGAATGTCACATGTCTCCTATATGAAAAAGTTTATGTTTGATGTTAAGTTGAAAAAATCTGAAAAAACTTTTTTTAAATTTTTTAACGGCATCGCATTCTTCGTCGAAGAATACATAAATTTTGTCCACAGCGTTTTTTTCCTAGAGTGCTTCGATTTCGAGCAGAATTGAGAACAATTTGCCATTTTTGAAAGTTTATCATTTTTTTTTTCATTGAAAATGGTGGTCGGAAAGACTTTTCAGCTTCGGGATTGATCTTATGGGGCCGCATGACCTAAGGCGTTGTAGTCCCTAATGAAATAAAAAAATAATATTAATTTAATAATTATATTTATTATTTACCATTAACATTCCAAGCAATATTTTTATACCATAACACAGTGGTGCACCTAGGACTTTGTCTGGGGAAGCAGCTCTACACTCACACAATAGAATTTACACCCTTACCTGAAAGCTGACATCATCTTTTTTTATCATAGTAATCAGAACAGTCTAAAGTTTGCCCAATTATTGCGTCAATTTCATCACTTTCATCTGTTTCGTCTGTTTCATCTGTTTCATCTGTTTCATCTGTTTCAACTGTTTCATCTGTTTCATCTGTTTCATTTATTTTATTTTGTTTGGTTTGTATTGCCTAATAAATGACAGGTTTTGACGTTTGAATTACAAAAGTAAGGTTAGTATTTTTTGCGATATATTTAAGCTTTTAAGGGCCGGTATTATAAAACTTTTTACTTCCTAGATAAAATTTACTTCGACAGTAAATTAATTTATTCTGTCAATTTAATATGTAAATTGACAGAATAAATTAATTTACTCTCACAGTAAATTTTATCTAGGAAGTAAAAAATTTAATAATTCCGGCCCTAAGTCAAATTTAAAAAATGCACGTTATTTTGTCCAATTTGGTAATTCTACGACATTCATTCAGTTCTAAAGACCATGTACTTGCAATACAGATACATACAAATATGTAGATATCAAACAAGAGCCAATTATTATGCAGTTTAAGTATTAGTTTATTTCAATTAAGTTTTACGTACCTATTCCATTCGTTTCTTCTAGGAGGGGGCGGGGCTATAAGCTGGAGCCTCCCTCCCGAAAATTCTTTAATAGTCCAGATCATTCATGTCAAAATCTATGTTATGTGAAAACCTAAATATTTTGATTTGGAGTTTTTATAGAGTAGCCACCTCCCCGAAAAAATCCTAAATACGCCAATGAGTTGCTCTAGTAAATAAGTTTAAAATAAATACAATCTTGAAAAGGACAAAGTAAATATTTACACTAACCACTATCGCCAATATACATCTTTATACAAAGAAGGTTTAGCTCGTGATGTCTGTGATCAATTAACTGAGCTGTAAGTCTTATACTTCCAACTGGTACGACATGAATGAAAGGAATCATTTGGAAATCAACTTTGAAATTATGCAAACGATAACGTCCCTGTAGAGAAAAAAGAATTAACGCTCTTATAATATTTTTTTGCTATATTGACATACTGGAGGAACTGGACACGTTCCAGGTGTCATACCGACGTATCTTTGAGCTTCGTGCCAAACTGGGCAGAACAAACTATTCATTCCCTTATAAAAGTCTTTCTCATATATGTGCATTAGGTGTATGTACCTGTTTTTATCTAGTTGTGTTTCTAAGTTGAAATGAAACTGGAAAAAAATCTTATGTTTCATCTAACCTAGTCCGAAGATCTTTGATAATTGAAATGAAAACAGAAGATGGTTTGGTAGATAATTTTGAGTTAAAGTTTTCTTGTAATTATCATTTTATATAGTGTAAGTACGAGGTAAGTGCCATAAATTCTCGGCCTGATATAGAAAAAATAAACTTGGTAAAATATAATAATTTTTATTTTTCAATATAATCTCCCCTAATGTCAATACATTTATTACAACGTGGAATTAATCATTGAATGCCCTTGTAAAAATAATCTGAAGCTTTTCCTTCAAACTGTTCAATTACAGCTGCTTGTAACTCGTTCTCGTCCTTAAAACGACGTCCCCTAAGGTCTTTCTGTAAATTGAAAAATAAATAATAGTCACTAGGAGCCATATCCGGACTGTATGGTGGATGATCTAATGCTTCAAAGCCGCATTCGCGAATTGTAGTTTGTGAAGTTGCGGCAGTATTGTAGTGGTCATACCTATAGTCAACCAAAATTATCAGTAGAAGTTGCAAGTCATTTAATCACAAAACAATTTGCAAAATAATCAATTTACCTAGTTGTATTATTACATACAGGTTGGTAATTTGATTTTACATTTAGGGATGTTTATTACAGGTTCGTTAATGTTGGTAGTTTGTGTTGCTAGGGGGTAGTTAAGGAACGATACTTTTTTGTTTTTGGTTTTGGGG
Organism: Agrypnus murinus; assembly: GCA_929113105.1. Taxonomy (NCBI): domain Eukaryota; kingdom Metazoa; phylum Arthropoda; class Insecta; order Coleoptera; family Elateridae; genus Agrypnus; species Agrypnus murinus. The sequence goes on from OV816027.1 coordinate 72,510,344, forward strand.
ATAAGATGATTATGGGGTGTAAACAGGTAGGAAGTAGGCTTGGTTTTAAAAAAATAATTCTCTTCATGTAGGTCCATTTTATTCTTGTTTAATTTATGTTGATTCTAGTTGTGTGATGTGATTTTGATATTATTTAATTAATCTAAAACCCAAATCTCTCGTTGGACCCTATAGATAAGTCAAAATCTATATGGCAACTAAATTTGGTTGGGTTGGGTACATAAAAAAAACTAAGATTCGTTGTATACTTTTTAATAATTTATAAATTAGACCGTTTGAAGTATAAATGTTATTAGAAAACAATGTTTTATTAACGTTTGTAGTATCCTTACAACTAAGTATTGCTAACCGGAAGTGTTATTCGTGCATTTAAATATTAACACAGTTATTATGTGTCTTATGTGTTTCACTGCCAGTATTTTGATTTGGTTGATTCCTAACCTAACTAAATAGTTTTACCTTGTGACTAAAAGAATGAAGGGATAATCTTTTGGTCTGGAACAAGAGGTTCGACTTATTATTATTTAAGAGTGTATTAATCTTCACGGTGGTAATAAAACCCATGATAGACCGTGTAAGAGAAAAACTGATTTAGTATTTAAAAGAGGAAGGCTCCACGGTGGCTTAAGCCCATTTGATAGGCCGTGTCGTAGAACCCTCAAATTGTTTTATTTTGTGCACACTTGCATGTTTATATGATATATACGAGGGTGGTCCCAGAAGTACCCGACCTGACCAAGAGGTGGCGGTAGTTGTTTGAAAATATCACTGTATTGGAAAGTACGCAGTCTATAAAGCATATGTTTCAAGTTTGAAAGCGCCACGTTGTTCAGTATTTGTTTGGCAGCCATCAATAGTGACGTTGTCAGTGAATTTGTGAAAATGGAGAAAATTCGTCATCGTTATGTGATACAATACTTTTATTTGAAAGGCCTCAGCCCAACCAATATAAAAGCTGAACTGGATTCTACTCTGGGTGAGTCTGCTCCTTCGTTTACAACAGTTAAATTTTGGGTAGCTAAGTTTAAACGAGGCCGTACGAGCTGCCAAGACGAGCATCGCAGTGGTCGACCAAATGAGGTGACGACTCCAGAAATGGTGAAGAAAATCCACAAAGCGGTACTTGATGATCGTCAACTGAAAGTGCGCGAGCTAGCAGACATTACGGGCATTTCAAAAAGTGCGGTACATCGCATATTATCTGAAAATTTGGACATGAGAAAGCTGTGTGCAAGATGGGTGCCGCGTTTGCTCACACTCGAGCAAAAACAGTGTCGTGAAAATGTTTCAATTGAGTGTTTAGCGAAGTTTCACAGCAACAAAGCAGAATTTTTGCGCCGTTTCGTAACAATGGATGAAACATGGGTCCATCATTTCACACCCGAGACAAAAGAACAATCGAAACAATGGACTCAAAAGGGAGAAGTGGCTCCAAAGAAGTCGAAGACCGTTTCATCTGCAGGCAAGAGTTATGGCGTCGGTTTTTTGGGATGCGCGTGGAATAATTTCTATTGACTATCTCGAAAAAGGAAAAACTATCAACGGCCAGTATTATGCAAACTTATTGCAACGTTTGAGCGAAGCAATCAAGCAAAAACGACCGCATTTGGCTAAAAAGAAAGTGTTGTTTCATCACGACAACGCGCCAGCTCACAAATCCGTTATTGCAATGGCCAAAATTAATCAATTAAAGTTTTAATTGCTACCTCATGCACCATATTCGCCAGATTTAGCCCCCTCGGATTATTTTCTGTTCCCAAACTTGAAAAAATGGCTCAGTGGTCAAAGATTTTCCAACGATGAAGAAGGATGGCAGCAGTTAATGGCTATTTTGAGGAGCAAGACAGTTCTTATTATAAAAAGGGTATCAAACTTTTTGAACACCGCTGGGAAAAGTGTATAGAGCTGAAAGGAGATTACGTTGAAAAATAAATAAATCTTTTTCCAAAATTTTTGTGTTTTCTTTGTTGGGTCGGGTAGTTCTGGGACCACCCTCGTATGTGCCATGTTATTATTTTTCAGTGCTTATAACACACTCTCGCTTATGTAGATATAAGCTTTCCCTGTTGCTGACAGGAAACCAATGTCTTGTAAAAGACGTTTTCCGATATTTCTTATTATACATATATGTATTGTCACCAAGTAATTGTTGCTATGTCAAATATGATATGATTTTTGTTCAGTAGTCTTGTGTATTTATTTTAATCTGGCATGTTTACCTTTTCTAGTTTATCTGTAAATAGTTTTGATTGACTCTATTTCACTTACCTTTTATGTTTTATGTTGAGAGATTTGCGTGCTGAGTATTCATAAATACCTTGTATAAACACACAACTGTATCAACTTGATGAATTGTTTTATTGATCTGTATTGTTTATTGTAACCGAACTAAATAATCATTTGATCACTTATTAAACTTGAAGCGTGTACGTATTTAAGCTGGACTAGCATAAATTTCAAGGGAGTTTTGACAGAACTAGCCTTTTATTATTTTGTATTAGTTTAAATTCGTCCCCCCTCGCTCAAGATTAAGAATAAATTAATAAAATATGTTAGGAGATCGCGTGTTAATTATTTACAAGGGGATTCAAAATAAAAACAGTTCATTGAATAAATGTAAACATACTAATATATATATATTGAAAAAAAAATTATAATGAAAACAAATGCACAAGTAACACAAACAAACTGTAAATGATAATATTATAAACTTACATAAAAATTAAAAAAATAAAATAAAATGATTTATAATTGAACGACTTTAAAATCGTCGGGCAGGATAGGCGTGCGGATTTGCCTGTCTCTGGAACAAAGGAGAAATTGCGTGAGACTTCAATCTCAGTAAGTACGCACAAAATGGTTAATAGTTCTACGACGCGTCATGTACATTGTGATCGAGAGTATTCATCAATTGCCCCTTCGGCAACATATTCCAAACAAAGAAAATCTACTAGTTATGCTGCCACAAAAACAACGGGGCTCCTCCTGGGTCCCAGCATTTAGCGATCAACTAAATGTAAGAGAGGCGCTACCCTCACGGACATCAACAAATAGTATTTCTCTTAATAGATGAATACTCCCGTAAAAGTAATTAAAGGAAAACATGCCATTATATTATAAATAAAACATTAGCGTGCGGTACTTACAATATTTTATATCCAACACTTAAAACTTCAATTTTAAATAAACACTTAAATAATGTTATTCAAACTAAAAATTAATAAGATCGGTTCGACTGCTGCATTCACGCACCCCACTTTACTAATGAATGTTTTAAAAACAACGAAAGAATGTTACCCAGCACCACAAAGGACATCTGTAGTAGGCTATCTTTTCGTTATATTTATCATTATAAAGTTTGTCATTTGTAAGGTTGGTAGTGCTGTGTCAACTTCCGTTTTGTTAAATATTTGAATTTTACGCGGGTAGAGTAATTTGGACCGTGATCATCTAGTGGGTAGGGACCCCGGCTCATTACAGTATGAATGGGTGCATCGTCGTGTAATAATCGAACACCTCTTGTCAATTTACCTCGACGTTTTTCACTAATATTGTTTCTCAATTTATGCAATAAAGACGCATATGTACTGTTAACTGTTGTATTGCGTTCTTTAAAATCAACCAGTAAAATGCCGTCACAATCCCAGAATATTGTTGCCATAACTTTCTTTGTCGATTGAACGACTTTCGACTTTTTGGCACGAGGTTCATCGCGTAACCGCCGTTTCATCGATTCTCTTTTGAGTAGAGGATCATAATACAGAACCATTGTTTCATCTCCAGTGACAATGGACTCCAAAATCGGCCTTGGGTCGTCTCCACACAAGTTTAAAAATAAACACGCACATTCGACGCGACGTTGACGTTGAACAGCAGAAAGAAGCAGTACCCATTTTGCAACTAATTTTATTCATACCCAAATGGTCATGAAGAATTCGGCGAACACTTGCTTTCGAAATGTCAGACATCACTGCTAACTCCTTAACGTTTAAACGACGATCTTGTAATACCATTTCTTCAACAATTGCAACTTTTTGAGGCGTTACCGCTTCGATTGGCCGACTGGTGCGATAATTCTCTTCAAGAGATTCTTGCCTCAAACGGAAACATTTTGACCACTTTTTTACAGTGGAATATGAAGGAAATAAATCACCATAAACGCCGTCTGAACGTTGTTTGATTTGATTAGGCGTGTGCCCTTCTTTTGTTAAAAATTTAATGACCGCGCGGTACTCAATTTTCGTTAGCTGCGACATTTTCATGCACTCGTCACGATGCTTGAAAGGCTACTAAAATCTATTACGCTTCTAGCAGTAATATATATATATATATATATATATATATATATATATATATATATATATATATATATATATATATATTGATAAAGGGTACCTTGTCACCTCCAAAGTAGATACCCAGCATACGTTGTCACCTCATATATAACGTTGTGACCTCCGTTTTCGGAGGTGACAACGTTTTGCCCTGTTTTCGACTGTATAAGCATATAGATGGTGTTAGAAGCCTAAATTCAAATTTTTGTCTGGAGGTGATAACGTCATACTTATACTCACAAAATTAATTTTTCGTTCAGCTGTAGATCGCTGGCGTTGCCGTCGCTGTTAGTTGTATAATTGCCAATACGATGTCACCTCCGCCTGTATATGTTGTTTTTTGTATCATGTACGGTACGTTGCAGGCTCCACACATTGGCAACGTTGTGTACAAGACCTAAACCACTCAGGTATATAGAATTCCATCGAAACCAGTACCCCTGGCGTAGTTTCGGCCATTTCACGCTACCTGAATTTTTACAGACACTTTTTGGGTATAGTAGCAGCATTTAAATAAATATTTGTAAACTACTCAGAAAATTTAAGGGATCTCTTGAATTGTACGTCATTTTTAAATAGTTAATGATACTTAAGAACAATAAAATAATAATTTCTATTTCATTTAAAAAGTTTTGAATTGAAAACGACTTTCTTTGAGATATGAAAAAAATTAAATAGGAAATACGTTTTAGTCGTAATTATGTATAAATAAAAAATTCATCTTTTTACAAAATGATCATTTCGGATTTACTGGATTATTATTATTTGATTATTATTTTAGGAATTGTCATATGACATATGATATATTCATTCTCGCATCCACAAAGAAAGATTTAAAATCTTTAAAATCTTCAATATTTTTAGTATTACAATTAATATAGTAATTAATATAATTTTCAAAGAAAAATAATTTTACTAAGCAAAATAATGTAACATTTGGTATGTAGTTTGCAAATTTCACCAAATTACCCGGTTAATAAAGTTTTCATTGACATTCTAACTATGTTTACATTTGATGAAGGAAAGAATAAGTCTGAAATACTCATTTTGTAATATATATTATGTAATTAGGAGATCAAGCGATATTTTAAATCCAAGAAGATGTTTAACGCCGAGACGCCAGCCGAGGCGTTATAATATCTTTGAGGATTTAAAGAAGCTTGATCTCCGTATTGCATAAGTTGTTTTATTTTATTTCGTATTTCAATCCTAATTTCTCCCTTTTAAAATCCATCCGAATTTATTGTATAAAGAAGCAAGTTGCCTTGTCTGTGTCATCATACGCGTAACTAAGGAGATAAAAAGCAGCATGCATGCATGCATGTGGCTATAATGCAACATCAAATTATTTACGTTGCCAACAACAACGGAGATCAAGATATACTTTATATTACTAATTGTGGTATATAAAGAATTGTTTGAAATACGAAATGAAATAAAAAATATTAACTGTTTATATTTTTACATAATTACGACTAAAACATATTTTCTATTAAATTCCATATTGTAGCGGAAAATAAAACCTTAGGTCATAATCTTGACATGAAGCTTTACGTACTGAAAGGCTTAAACAAACGTCAGTTTAACATAAAGTGTCGTATTTTTATTATTAGTATAGTCAATTTTTGCATTAAGTTCTTATTTTTTACTATCTAAAGATAGAGACTTGAAATCTTTTGTAATGCCTTCAGTACTGGACCAATATAAAAAGCAAATAGCAGACCCAAAATGGCGGCTCTAAAATAACGGCCTTTGATATTGAGAATGCGATTTACGCCATTTCTATTGATTCTAGAGAGAAATTCAAAGAATCAAAAAGTGTTTATAATGTGATTTTGCAAAGGACTACGCTATTTTGGTTACCTTATTATGTAACCCCTTCGCTCTGCCCTAGTAGTAGAGTCAATTTCTGCATTAAGTTCTTATTTTTTACTATCTAAAGATAGAGACTTGAAATCTTTTGTAATGCCTTCAGTACTAGACCAATATCAAATGTAATATGTTTAAGATAGGGACACGCCCCCTCGGGGGGTTGAAATCCCCATTTTAAACTCCCAATTTAACAACTCGGGAAGGTTTCAACCAAGTTGAGCAAAAACTATGTTGGAGGGAGCTGTGAGGTCGTTGATTATGAATCAAATAAGAAAATCACAAAATTCAAAATGGCGGACACAAAATGGGGGTATTTTAGATTGAAAATGCGATTTACGCCGGTCCTATTGATTTTAGAGAAAAATGAGGAAAGCCAGAAAGTGTTTAGAATGTGATTCTGCATAGGAATACATAATTCCGGTTACCTTATTATGTAACCCCTTCTCTCTCCCCTACTGAGAAGCCCACTAGGGTTGATTGAAGGGGGTTACATAATAAGGTAACCAAAATAATGTATTCCTATGCAAGATTACATTCTAAACACTTTTTGACTCTTTAGATTTTTCTCTAAAATCAATAGAAACGGGCGTAAATCGCATTTTCAATCTCAAATACCGCCATTTTGAGTTCGCCATTTTGTATTTCTTAATTTTCTCATTGAACTCATAATCAGGAACACCAAAACCCCCCCAACATGAATTTCACTCAAGTTAATGGAAAACTTCCCGAGTTATTAAATTGGGAGTGTAAAATGGGGGTTTCAACCCCCCGAGGGGCAAAACCGCCATTTTAAACATATTACATTTTATATTGGTTCAGTACTGAAGGCATTAGAAAAGATCTCAAGTCTCTATCTTTAGATAGTAAAAAATAGGAACTTATGCAAAAATTGACTTTACTACTAGGGCAGAGCAAAGGGGTTACATAATAAGGTAATCGAAATAGTGTATTCCTTTGCAAAATCACATGAATTTTTCTCTAAAATCAATAGAAACGGCGTAAATCGCATTCTGAGTCTCAAAGGCCGTTATTTTAGGACCGCCATTTTGAATTTTTCAATTTTCTCATTGGATTCATAATCAGTGACTCCAAGAACCCTCCCAACAAAATGGGGGTCTCAACCACTAGGGGGGGGGGCGTGCCCCCATTTTAAACATAGTACATTTTATACTGGTCCAGTACTGAAGGCATTACAGAAGATTTCAAGTCTCTATCTTTAGATAGTAAAAAATAAGAACTTAGGCATGTTTTTTGCAAAAATTTACTCTACTATATAGAATGACTAGATTATTATAAAGCAGGGGATGAATGAACTTTCGTTCAAAGAGAAAAAATTGCAACACATGAAAAAAAACGTTATAGGTCCTGTAAATGATTCTCCTTAGTTATCGTTTCAAGATTTCAGACGCGACTTCTGTCTTCCTTCAGAGATCAAACTCGTTCTGTAAAGTTTCATTGCCGGATTTATAACATAAATAACTATAAATCAAAAATGTTTCTTTTTATAACATTCTATTCGTAAAAAAATCCTATACTAACATCCTATCCTATTCGTTTGTTGGCGAAGGAAATGGACATGAGCTCCAGATCTATGTCGCCATTGATCAAGGAAGACCTTAGTATGAGGACTGGACACTTGTTAACAGCTCAACATAATGAAATAAGAAGAGTTGGAGACAAGTCTCATTTGCAGAGATAGGTGAAAAATTTTCATCGCCCAATCTTGTTTCCCTGCATTTTATATTTGGATTTAGGATTGATGCATTATGATTACAATTAAAGTAATTGTCAAACAATCCACATAGTTGATTTGGAAAACCCGTTTGCACATCGCAGCTAGGATGCGTGAACTCTCCTAAAGTCATTCTATTTAGATTCCTTATAGGAATCGAGCCCAATTAAGTAAAATCTAATGACCGGTTTAGAAGTTACTAATTATTTTTCAAAACAATTGAGTTTTACATTATCCCACTTAACAGTTTACCGCTTTCACGGCCGCAACTGTGAAGACGAATTTAAGTAGGGATTTTGTTGCAGGGGCCTTTCTTTAAAAGAAAATAGACCCACCATGTACAGGGTATTCAAAATTAATTTTTAAATTTAGAGAACTTCAAAGCTAAAATTCACAACTTTTTCAAATAAAACACCCTGTATATTTTGTACCTTTGTGATGCAGAATTAAATAACGAATATGTTTTGTATGTACGTCCCTATAGCTATCTGTAACCACTTTTGATTTATTGAGAAAAAACTGCAAGAAGTACACAATTAAAAAATTATTTATTTAAAAAAAAACAAAAGAAAAAACTATAACAAATGCTCCATATGTTGCCCATTTGCATGGACACACATTTCGATGCACCTTTGGAACGATCTTTGTACGATTCTTAACATTGCCGGCGTGATACTTCTAAAAGCATGTATTATTCTATCCTTCATATTTTGGATTGTGGTTGGTGTCTCTATATAAACAATTTCTTTCACATATCCCCATAAAAAGAAATCCATTTTTGTAAGATCAGGAGATCTCGCAGGCCATTTAGTGGGTCCATTCCTTCCAATCCATTGATGTGGATAGATATTATTTAGGTGGTCTCTTACTGCATGTAAATAATGTGGTGGAGCACCGTCTTGCTAAAGCCACATCCCATTTCGGATCCTTTGAGGAAGGTTCGCCAATAATTGTGGCAGATAGTTCTCCAAAGAATCAAGATAAATAGCTCCAGTTAATGTACCATCAAAAGAATGTGGCCCTATTACATGTTCTCCAATAATTCCCCCCCCCCCAAACGTTTATGGACCATCTGTGCTAGTTATCAAAAAAAAGAAGTGGGAAAAAGTGGGGATTTTCTGGAGCATAATAATGGAAATTGTGCCTGTTAACAAATCCATTTTTATGAAACGTTGCCTCATCAGTGAACAAAACATTGTTGAAGAATGTAGCATCGTCTTACATTTTACCTATGGCCCAATTACAAAACTGTAAACGTTTTAGAAAATCGTCATCAGTTAATTCCTGGTCCATTTGAATGTGATATGCATGAAACTTATTTTTCTTTAAGATTCGACCAACAGAACGTCTACTTTTTCCTACAGATGAATTCACTTCTCTCTGACTAACATGGGAATTCTCAATCGTTGCCAGCACAACAGATAACTCATTTTCTTCGTTCACAACATTGTTAATTCGTTCGCTTTTTTCATACTGTACATTGCCGGTCCTCACAAATCTATCGAGCAGGTTTCGAAAGCTGTGAATTTTAGGGAGCCTCCGTTCAGGATACCGTTGGTGGTAAATTCTGCGGGCAAACGAACAATTTCTTTCCGACTCGCCCAAAACCAAAGTCATGTCTACAAGTTCTTCATTACTAAAATTCATTTTGAAAAACTAAAACACCTACTAGAACTAAACACTAATGGTCGATAACTGCGTGAAATGTACGTTTTACATACGTGCACAACAATTGCTAGATGCTTTAATGTTTTGTTGAACAAAAACAACCAACACACTTGATAACTAAATAAATAATTGTTAAATGGGATAATGTAAAACTCAATATTTTTGAAAAAAAAATTTATAACTTCTAAACCGGTCATTAGATGGCGTTAAAATTTTAGATATCAATAAACCTGCCAAGAGCGATGTTAAATATGCAAAATATTTGGGGCATTCTATTTAAAAAAAAATTACCTTAAGCGCGCCACACTTTTCTGCAACATCCTGTATATTTGAAAATAATTTCTCTAGATGCGCCTCTATCCACTGTTTACATCCGTATTAGAACGATTTTTCTAGCTGTTACCGTTTAGGAGCTATCGGACTTCCCCACACTATTGCCCCACCCGGTATAAGTATTAAGCATTAGCTAATTATTTTTAAGGTTGTTAGCAACCCTATTCAAGTTTATTTACTCGTTATTTACCATTTAATAAAGTATTTTATATTGTATTTGGTGACTTATTATTTATGTGTATTGTTTGTGGTTTGTCTCTTGGAAAGAAAGCTTTCAGTTATTCAGGGACGTACTATTGGGAAGAGTCTAACCACATTGAAAGCAGTTGCAGATGTGTAATTCGTTAGAGGTATTGTCGGCAGGCTCTATTTTAGCGTTGAGTGAAGAGTTTTAAAGAGGCGCAATGTAATAGGAAAAGACCGTGCCTGCATCGTCTCCACCCGCACACCACTTGGCCCACGAACTTGAGTACCGTATAATGCTACCGCAGCGGACAATAATTGAACTATTCATTTAGAACGACTAGACCGGATCGTCAACATCAAACAAATCTTTTAATGTCAACTATAATATTCCCAATGGAGCAAAATGAAGCAAAAAATGTGCGTTTTGTTTTCAACGTAGAACCAGATCAGACTTATAGGTTTTATAAAGTGCACAATTCTACATACGAAACGGTTATTTACAACATTCTATTACAGTACATTCGTTTTATATTTCAAAAAACATCAACAATTGATCATTTTTAAAAATCGTGCTTTTTAACTTTAAAATCGTCATATCTTCAAAAGTAACCTAGCTATCAGATTGATTTTTTTTTTAAATTGAAGAACACACGTGAGCGCATCTAGAGGTATCCGTACCGTTACCGAATATTGTTTATTGATATCCTTAAATAGCAGTTAAAGTTAGCACTTCATCATGAATGTATTCATATTTTGACTATGCTAGAAAAATTCTTATTTGTGTGAATTTGTCTATACTTACAGTGAAGCAATTGAAGACAAGAGAATGCAGGAATTTTTAGAAAAAAAATATTTGATCTAGAACCTATAGTTTTATAGTTATGAATAGTTTTGTGACGCACTAAACTGACAGCGGGTGATACTTTCGTAAGGCAGGCACGCAACTACCATTCGATAATCAATAATTTACAGGCAAAAGGTAGTTTTTTTAATTAAATGCCTTGCTAACACAAATATTTATTGTTTTATTAAGTCTTAAAACTGCCAATTGATAAGCCAATATGTATAGGTATTTATTGCATACGTGCCATAGTAACCTTTTTTGCTAGTTAAAAATCCTAGAACTAAATAATGTTTGGCATGTGGTGACAAAGCTCGGAAAGTTGCTTTTGTTTTTATAATGCTATATTGAATTTTTGCATTTTTGGATAAAGGTTTTTTATTACAATACATTACAATGCATTACATATACATTATGAGTTACTTTTTTGTTTTGCCGAATTGTTAAATTATTCATTTTTGAAACGAGTGCTTTGGAAACGAAATTGTCAATAATAGTAGATTATTGACCAGAGAATGAAGAAATTTAATAAAAAATTGATCCAGGACCTATAGTTTTATAGTTGAGTATTTTTGTAACGCACGAATTGACTAAACAGATCCATAGCGCGCGAGTAGAAAAGAGTACGTTGGAAACAAAATCGTAAATATTTTGCAAAAGTTTACAATAAAAAATGAGAGCTTTAATTGGCATAACAACAAGTAAACTTTATTAGGCAGGTAGATAGGAACAAAAAATCGAATAAAATATTAATAACTTATTAATAAGACTTCTAAAAGATGTTGGAATTGGCATTCTACCTCTATTCAAATACAGCTCTGTTCGTTTTCTTAAATTATTGATTACTCTTCTAAGATAAATAAGAAGAAGGGGTGTAATTCTTCTTATTTCTTGTCAAGTCGAAATATTCCTTGTACACAACTCATTAAAGTTTGCGAAATTTTATCTTCCATTGTACCCATCACAATCTAATCCAAGGGGAATAAACTATCACTATTATATGAAATGACTTCTCTGACATTGTGTGCTGGTGCACCGTCTTGTTGATACTACAGATTATTTAGATATGTAAGGGAAATGTTCTTGTCGCGGTAATCCGCAAGAAAAGTGCTCCAATAATATAAGTAACCATCAGCGGGAAAAGTCTCTTCGTAAATGTATCTTGTTTCCAATGCACTTTTGTGATCTGTTTTTCAAAACTACCTACCTACCAAAACTACCAGGCAACATTAATTACTTGTTAAAAATGTATTCCAACTTTACGGCAAGAAATAGGCAGGGATATAAGAACAGCGATAAATAATTTAATAAAACTAGTAGAATTATGGTTAGATGTAGAAGGCGTGCAATTTGAATACCTTTTGTAAGTTTATTAAGAAGGTATTAATTACCTAAATACTATTGTTTCATTGGATTCTTCGTTCCTATGTACATACCTAATAAAGTTTAGCTGCTGTTATGCCTGTTATAAATGATTTGTTTTGTTTATTGTTGCTAGTCTTACTTTGTGGAATTTCATAATCATGAAATAAATAAAGATTAATAAAAAGTTTCACAGTATTTATTAAATTATAACCTGGCAATGTTGCTTCGACAGCTAAGCTGTCATTATCAAAGGTAATATAAACATAAGCAAACACGTCGCTAAGGTAAATACAAAAAATAGGTAACTAGATAAAAAGGTAAAAATAATAAGAATTAAATATCTAACACTTTCAGTAACGGAGAATTACTGAGCTCAATCTGTTCATTCATTAAATGTACCCAGAGTTTGTGTTTGTATATCTCAAAACCTTGTAAAATGTATAATTTGCGTTTGTTATTACAAAAATGTAGGAATTTAATATTATTTTGACGAGTCATAGCGTGAGTTTGTTCTAAACGGTCTTGGCATAATTAATTTTTCAGAATGTGTATTTCTGTAGCAACGCACGTGCCCTTTATATCTTATGTCAAAATTCCGTGTTTGACCAATACATACCGCACTACAAAAAGAACAATTTAAATTGTTTCTCAACCTTTCAATTGTCAAATAATAAAGGACTTTTAGTTTAAAGGACGTTACTAAGAGTAACGTCCATTAAAATCTTTAAAGTCCGTTACCCTTAGTAATTGCCGCGAAGTTGCATTTAGCGTCCTCTATATGGCGTATGCGATGTGCCCATTTCGCGTACGGTTGCACATAATAGTATATTAAAGTATTAGTTTCGTAAGACACGTTTTTAGCGTACGCGTCCGAGTTTAGAAAACGAAAGCGGGGAGTTTTCTAAAGAGGACAAGTGCGCTAAAACGTCTTATAAAAAGAATACTTTATACTATTTTTTTTATTTGCGTTAGTTTGTTATTAAATAATTAAAAAACTACTTAGTTTTAAATAAAATTTGTTAGGGATATTTTGGTAAGTAGCATAACAGTTGGCAACACTAGAAATTATTGAATTGTTTTTAGATAACCTCACTTAATCCGCGCGACGTAGAAATTCTCATTCTTATCTCATATACACAAATACCGATAGTAGCGGGCCGCTACTAAACAGCAGGACCTCGTTCAGATTTGCCAGGTGTATTATACGTACAGTTACGGCCAAACAAATCTGGGCGCTTATTTGAGGTTACATAACTTTTTTTGTAAATTTTTTTATTTATAGATCAGGCTTTTGATCTACTAATATACTATCGATACACAGTAGCGTCGCCTACCTAATAATAATAATAATTTCCAATGAGGCTTTGAATCTAAGATTCTGAATTTTCATTATGATCCATTGAATCCGGCGCAATTATGTGGCCTGCAAGACTAGTTTTGCAAGCGTTGCTTTCCAGTTATAAGAGTTCACTGCGTAAATAAGATAAGTTTGACATTCTAAGAACAGCTGCCCAACAATGATATCAACTTTAAAAAATAAAATGTTACTGTTTACAATATTTTAAAAAATTTCATTAGAACACGCAAATATAAAATAGTATATTAAAGAACGAGTTTCATAAGGCAAGATTTATTGCACGAGACCAAATTTAGAAAACGAGCCGCTTGCGACGAATTTCCTAAAGGACGAGTGCAATAATGACTTATGACACAAGTTTTTTATGCTATTTTTTCTATTATGCGCCGTTTATTCCCTTTTTAAATAAAAAAAATCGCAATTTCAAAATTTAGGGATTTTGGTGGTAGTTGACAACACTGATGTGACATTTGAAAATTCATTGATTGATACAAAAAATTGAGTAAAGTTTTTGTCAATTTTCTGTTTTTTTCAATTATTTTTTCACTGCTACCAATTTCGAAAAATTTGGGCTATTATAGCACTCAAATGAGCTATTAACGCACTGTTTTGGGTGCTTTAACAGCTTTATTATGGACGCAAAATAGAAAATAGTATATTATATACCCAGAGACTAAAGTGCTTCTTTTAATCCCGAATGAGAGTTTATTTTCCGAGCGTTAGCGAGGAAAATAAACACATGAGGGATTAAAAGGCACTTTAGTCCAGTGGTATATACGCTATTTTTTGCACGTCCTAAAGGACTTAATCGCAAAAATTCAAAATTTCGAAAAATTTTTACGAAAATTTCGTTACATGTCATTCTGCAAACGCCAAAATCACATAGTTTCAGGATAATAAATCCTAACATGTACCGCGATTACTTTTTTTTGTTGTTTACTTGTTGTTGTCATGGAAACACTTTACTCCCTCAGGGAGTAAAAGTGCTACTTTACTCCCTCTTTTGGTGGATTAAAGTAGAGCCTTATATATAGGACGTAAAAAATATTTTTTTTACGTGCAACTCACATTCGGGCTTAGATGCACTTTAGTCCCTGGGTATATAATATACTATTTTCTACTCATGACATTGAAATCACTCATTTTGCAATCGATAACAATGGTTGAAATCGCATTTCAACCTCTAGAGGTTGAAATTATCGGACTACCGCGATTTTGAATTTCAAACTGTACGACATTCAATTGCTGTCAAGAGAAATGTCACTTTAATGTCATGTTTTGTCACTTAAATGTAATATTTTTTTCTAAAGTGCATTAATTTACTAATTTCTACTACCGCATTTTAATTGATTTATTAGACACTTACTACTTATACTATAATGCGATATATTAATATGCAGATTTGTCACTAAGATAGAAGTTTATGGCCAATAGTAATGCAACATCATGATAATATTTGGTCAATATCAAATATTGCCATGACCATCTGACACATATGAAATTTATCAATTTTGACAGTTCAGAGGTAGTGTTTACCTAGTTAAATATCCAAAAATTGAGTACAGCCAAACCAATAATTCAATTTTACCCCATTACCCCATCAACATCAACAAAATGCCATCCACCAATGCTGTTACAATTTCGACAAAAGCGTCGCAATTGCATTTTAATAACTGTACCTGTCAGTGCATCACTCGTGTTCCAAGGGTCGTGGGTTCGAATCCCACTTGGGGCGGCGGGATTTTTCTAATTGGAAAATTCCGCCACCTCAACTATGGGTGTGTGTCTTCGTGTTGCATGTTAGATGGGGGACAGATGACCTTAGCAGTTGGTTCCCCCGTAGTGTAGGCGTGAAATAAAAAAAAAAAAAAAATAACTGTACCATTCAAGATATAACTATAAAACAAATAAAATGATTATAAAATTTGTGACGTGTCCATGTTTTGTTTATTATAAAGTTTCCATAAATTTCTCCGTAGTTATAACATAATTTTTAATAATAAAAAGTTTAATAACATTTCAAAATGCTTGTTTTTCATAATTATGAGTGGTCGGTAGAAAAAATAATGTATGCAACTCATATTTAATGCCTATTAAGACACTCGTATTCATTACATAATTTTCACACTCGTGCCTTAATAGCTATCATTAAATGCTCATTGCATAATATACTATTATCTACTCCTGTTGGGTTATATATTCACTATTCAACTGCCTTGAGGTTGCCATAGTCACTACCGAAGCAATAGTATCCAATTAGCCGATATTCTATGACTAATGTTTAACAATTATTGTTAATTTCATGGCGCAATTCTTGAACAGCGAGAAATAATATTTAATGTGAGTAAAATACTTAAGTTAGTTCGGAGAGTAAATCAGAAATGTGCACATCGCCAGAAGAGAAAGTGAGAGAAGCCGTCACAGTAACAACGCTTAATCTGCTACCTGATAAATAAATTACACATAATTCTACACCTTCCATAAAGATCACAAATTGCTCGCCTTTTGCAATTAATTTTTATTAATAAAAGTGATGCCCAAGAAATACCTAGTATTAAGGTGTGTTAAATAGCATTATAGTATTTTGTGTCTCAAGGGCAGAAAATTAGCATTTGTAGCCCGCAGTTGTTTGATGCCCGAGCGAAGCGTAGCGTAGCGAGGGCAGCGGACAACTTAGGGCTACAAATGCTTTTCGGTCCGAGTGACATACAAAAGTTTTTTCGCCTACCAGTTTGAAAGTTTAAAAAAGAATTCCAAAAGTTAAACGTAACTTATTAGTAAATTAAATAGGCATATGTTAGAGGGAACGAATAAAAATGAAAATAACGCCAGACGTTTTAGTAATTTATTAACTAAATTAACCTAATAATCATTACATTACATACAACACGGCCGTATACTAAATGTTTTTATTATTATTGGTAAATAAAAGGAACAGGATATGACTTTTAATTAGGATGAGTAATTAATCTATCATTGTATAATTTATTGAAATTACAATTTTCTTTTTATTAATTAATTGTCACAACCTCCATTTATACATACAATGACACTGTGAAAAGAAAAAAACAAACGACAAATTTATCGACGAAGACATGAAAATCAAAGTTATGATCTAAGAAGCCTAGAAAAATTTGACGTATGTTTTTTATATTTTTAAAGGTTAAGTAAAAATATGTTTGAGATTACATTTTTCGTCATATTCCGTTGCTAAAAGTTTTACGAATGAGTTATATTTTTAATGTTAAAAGCTAATGATTTCATTTTTTGATTAAAATCTTTTTAGGATAATGCACAGGAGTGGTCAAAGTATGATAATTTAAAAAACAATTTTAATTTTTACAGTATCTCCAACTTAACATAAATAAATCGTGCTTTCATCTAGTAGTAGTATAGAGGTTATGTATTTGACATAAGAGGGCAGTAAAAAGTTTGACATAAGAGGCCCGCAAAGAAGCCTTAACTGCCCTCAAAACAGGACATTTAGAAAGCACTTTCTGATCAGGTAGGCGAAAAAATGTTTAATGGCATTTAAATACTCATTGTCACTCGCTTCTTTTTGAAACTTTGCGTTGTAATTCTTTTTGAAAATTGTTATAGTCGTAGACAAAGTATAGTATTCAACTCGCTGTAATCGCAATAACTCACTTGGATGATTACTGCACTAGTCTGCGGCTGGCGCTGCAAACTTCATTCGCGTGAGTTATTGCCTACATTACCACTCGATCAATAATCTACTATTATTGGCAATTTTGTTTCCAAAGCACTCGTTTCAAAAAATGAATAATTTAACAATTCGGCAAAACAAAAAAGTAACTCATAATGTATATGTAATGCATTGTAATGTATTGTAATAAAAAACCTTTATCCAAAAATGCAAAAATTCAATATAGCATTATAAAAACAAAAGCAACTTTCCGAGCTTTGTCACCACATGCCAAACATTATTTAGTTCTAGGATTTTTAACTAGCAAAAAAGGTTACTATGGCACGTATGCAATAAATACCTATACATATTGGCTTATCAATTGGCAGTTTTAAAACTTAATAAAACAATAAATATTTGTGTTAGCACGGCATTTAATTAAAAAATTACCTTTTGCCTGTAAATTATTGATTATCGAATGGTAGCCGCGTGCCTGCCTTGCGAAAGTATCACCCGCTGTCAGTTTAGTGCGTCACAAAACTATTCATAACTATAAAACTATAGGTTCTAGATCAAATATTTTTTTCTAAAAATTTCTGCATTCTCTTGTCTTCAATTGCTTCGCTGTAAGTATAGACAAATTCACACAAATAAGAATTTTTCTAGCATAGTCAAAATATGAATACATTCATGATGAAGTGCTAACTTTAACTGCTATTTAAGGATATCAATAAACAATATTCGGTAACGGTATACCTCTAGATGCGCTCACGTGTGTTCTTCAATTTAAAAAAAAATCAATCCGATAGCTAGGTTACTTTTGAAGATATGACGATTTTAAAGTTAAAAAGCACGATTTTTAAAAATGATCAATTGTTGACGTTTTTTGAAATAGAAAACGAATGTACTGTAATAAAATGTTGTAAATAACCGTTTCGTATGTAGAATTGTTTACTTTATAAAACCTATAAGTCTGATCTGATTCTACGTGGATTTTTTTTCAAATCAATTTATACTGAAACGGAAGCGGGGAACTGCGATATGTACTCTCCAACTGCAAACAAGATACTGAGATCTCGGTACCTATACGGATGTCGACTTTCTCGGTACAAAAATACACACAGCGCCGTCTAGATGTCGGCTATACTTTCGGTCACGGTTGTTGGTTAGGCGATTGCGCCTCTTTAAAACTCTTCACTCAACGATTTTAGCTAGTTTACACCACTCTGGCGCTCGTTACAGAAGAAATCTTGTGAGGCCCACGACCTCACACTAGTTAGCTGGTAGCAGACAGGATCAACTGCGGTTAAAGGTTGTTACCGTTTCGGTGTTTCCCAATTAGCGATATTCCATTTTCTGGGTAACAAAGTTTTTAAGCATGGTTAAATAGGCATTCCTTTATCCAAACAAAAGGCTGGCTAAACAGACCAGCTGCAAATTGATGTTTATTGCAAACCATAGCGAAAATTATGGCCGCCGGCCGTAGCGCTTCTCTGTCCCGCTGTCGGGTGCGCAGAATTGCGAAGTTGCTTGTTTGATAAAGAAATCCCTATTTAACCATGTTAATAGGTTTCAAATGAATCACTTTTTGTACGCTATCTCTTGGACTATTAGTGGAATTATAGAAACTGAAAACAGAAGATGGTTTCGCAGATAACTTTTAGTTAGAGATTCCTACGTCGTAATTATCATTTTATCTAATGTAAGCGTATTTGCAACACGGGCGAGTAATCAGCCTTTTAAAAACTACATCTAAATACATACACCAACATTTTTGTCCGTAGGTCTATCGGATATAAAAAGTGCTTCAACATAATTACAACCATCTCGCTAGGTTAGATTAAAATAGATAGGAAATGGCCCTTGTGTGTGATTGCAAAGTTCAGCAGATTTTATTCTTATACCTCCAATTACGAAAGTTGCTCTCTGTTAGAACAGTTCTTTAGTAAAATTAATTATTACGTTTCTGCAAATAACTTACAAAAATTGAAACAAATAACGCAATTACTTGAAAGTGTAAACCCCAATTTCTATGCACCATTGTGAACTACTCACTATTAAGCGTATATTTCCTTCTTTATGGTTGTTGAAAATAGATTTCAATCTTGATTAGTTTTTAATTACTAAAAAATGAACCAGCTTATCATAGGTAATTTACATCATGATTTCCAAAACTAGAAACTTCCGCTAAATGTTATTGTTTGTATAGACGCCGATTATGTGGTGGTTAGAAGGCTGTTGCTCTCATTAAAATAATGTAGTCAGTGCTGAGCCCTTAATTAACATGATTAATATATTTTAGGCAATAAAAATTCAAAATTGAAAATCTAAAGAGAGGAGTCTACGGACTTATCAAACTGGGATATTTTTTGACTTTTTTTTGAAAATTTTTAAATTTTGATGGCGATACCTATATACGAGCCCTATTGCACCACAGTCGGCCCATTGCTATTTTTTAAATGTTTACTGCTAGCTCCGTCTAAATCAAATGAATGTAAATGTAATGTTTTATTTAACAAATTAATTTAACATATTTAGTGTAAGTTTAAACATAAAAATCATTCTAAATGTTAAATAATTTTAATTCACACCATATAAGATATTAGTCAGAAAATAAGCCGCTTTATCACTGCGTAACATGGCTTTTGTTTTGTAAAACTGCTTCAATCCGACGTAGTATAGTATCAGTAGCCAAGTTCTTTGCAATCGGTTAGCAAAGGAGTTTCAAATTTGTTACAAAGCAAAGTTGTAAAGCGACTTATTCTTTTACAAGTACAACTTGTCAAATTCAGCTTGGCCGGCGAAGTTTGGATGCGCATAACATTTGCGGCATTAGGGTAGGGATAGCTCATTTCACCTAACGTTCTCGTCTAATATAGTACAGATTGGTACATTCCGTGAAAAAGAAACAAAAAAAACACGCTAAGATTTTATCAGAAAAACTCGTTATTTTTAATTTTTCTACCTGAAAAGTCTTATTTCTGGATTGTTAATAATTTTACACGAGGGTATAATAAAGATTTGTATTGCAAAAGTAAATTCAAATTTACACCCTTTTTGTGAGTTGAAAATACTTGTACCACAGATTGTACTTTCTCTTTACCTCCCACATTTTGTCTTTGTCAAACATCGACTCTTTCTTTTCCCCATTTGCGCATTTCGCCGACTATCCTACACTTGCCAAGTTGTAATAAGTAGGTATTGGAGTCATTTGTCGTGAGAAAATCTTGAAGAGCGTGGACAGCTTCTATTGGTCGTTTCACTTTGGGACTACAGCATGTGTTCTTATGGGCAACGGGGTTGCCAAACATCTTGCAAGCAACTTTTAAAGACACTTTCTAAATATTGTAGTTGTAACTGCATAAACCTTTATAATCCCTATTGTTCAAGCAAGTTATATTTGCAGGTAGTCACTTCTTCTGACAGCGGTAGTAAAACAAAATTTCAAAACTGTTTATATGAGTTAACGCCAGTACTATTACAAAACTAATAATTTTGCGTATAATTAAAAGTTAAACGTTTTATTTCGAATTTTAGGTAAATAAAGAAACTACAACACACGTTATAATTATTTGGTTTTTATTAAGTATAAAGTAATTAAGTAAAGTATTTTATTAAGTATACTATCAAACTACACTTTTTTAATTGTGCAGTTTTTATATAAAACATCAATAGATTGAAAACATAAATAAATAATAAAAAAGAATATAAATAAAATAGTAGTTCCACAAAGTAAAAGTAGAAAAATCAGAAGGGTTTATTGTTTACTAAAATTCTTTGAATTTGCTGCTAATACAAAGTTTCTTTTTAAACAAGTTGAACAAATGAATGATTTTATCCATCCATGATTTTATGATCCACACTACCTTAACAGTTTAGCAATCGACATCAAACGTTATCTTGCTAAAAAAACAATTATTAAAACTGAATGAAAAACGTGAGCTATATTTTGACGTTAATATTTGGCGCCAATAACGCACCCTTAAATTCGCTCTAAATATGTTTAAAAGTATTTATAATATAATTTGATAAATAAAACATTACATTTACATAAATTTAATTTAGACTTTAAGATTTTAATATATGAAGATGTGTTTCAAACAATAACATATGCAAACAGATTAAATAGTTTTTAAAGGGTGAAATTATATTTAGGGAAATTTTGGGTTCTATTATAACAGGTATAACAGGGTATGGGTATAACAGGCGAAACAGTCAATAAATTATGTCACCGCTTTCAAATCTTCTATAATATTTCCTTAATACAGTATATTTAAACTTTTAACTGGTATAATCTTCTGCTCTTATCGCAAAGGTCATCAACAAAACACTGTCTACGTTCTTAGTGTATGATATATGAGAACATCTTGACGTAAAATAAATACATGAAGACATCAGTTTTGATTGCGCATGTCATATATTAAGTAGCAGATCTTTCTCTCACCATTCTATGTTTTACAAGTAACACTGTCCGGCATGGTTTTCGGATTTACGTTATTTAAATAAACCAGCAGATTTTACCTAATATACCCATATTAGGTCAAATCTGCTGGTGATGAAGATGACAGCAGTATTTTTAGGAATTACAGCATGTCTTTGTCTCATCATCTGCGGAAGTTGAACGATGTGCTCGCACTGGATCCATTATAGAATTAACATGTCTGGTGTTGTTTTCAGTTTTACATTATTTATATAAAACAGCGAGTTTGATCTAATACGGAAACATGCAGATGAGAGCAGTTTTGAATGGGAATGACATATATTGTGTACCATGTACTTATTTGTAACCATGTAACGATGAGCAATCCTTGGATCCATTTTATAGAACTAACAAGTACGGTGTTGTTTCCAGTTTTTATTATTTATTAAAAATGGCAAGTTAGGCCTAATATGAATATACGAAGATGTCAGCAGCTTTAAATGAGAATGTCATATATTGTGTAGCATGTCTTTGTCTCATCATCTGCTACAGATAAACGATGAGCACGACTTGGATCCATTTTTCTACAAGTAATAATGTGCAGTATGGTATCCAGATCTATGTTATTTATATAAAACATCAAGTTTTATGCCGAGAAAAAGGTAACCGTGTTGACTTTTAGGAGGTTATTCGTCTTCTAAAATTTTGCTAAGTACATTTTTAAAAATCCACTTCAATTTGTGCACAGTGTATGTTCTATTTGGTCCCAGCCCGGGCAAAGAAATTAATATTTCTAGCATAAAGGTGATGCTGATGAGCATCAAATTCCCATAATAGTATATTATTTTATAAGGAGCTAAAGTGAAGCTTTTTGTACCGAGACTTTTAGTTTGACTGTCGAATATTAGTGAGGCAGGTAAAACATCCGAAGCACAAAAAGGAACTTTAGCTCCGCATAAAAGATGCTATTTTATTTTCAAACGTAAAGAATGAATTAAACTGTAAATTTTCTCAAGAATTATTTTTATTAGAATTATAGGATAAGTTATCCTCTTGCAGAGCTGTGCTTAGTGGTGTACCCCAGGATTCGGTTTTATTCATCATTTATATCAGTGATCTTCTATCAAGCATATCATCTCCTTCAAGTTGTTATGCAGATGATACAAAAATATATAATAACCCTTTATTAGCTCAAAAAGTTCTTCAAGATCTTGATATGATCCAGAAATGGTCGGAAACCTGGTTAATACAACTAAATACATTCAAATGTACCGTACTTCATATTGGTTCTAATAATCCTCAGCTACCCTACTATATTAATGGACAACCTCTCCAGAATGTAAACTCACAGGTTGATCTTGGTATAACCATGACACATGATCTAAAATGGGAAGCTCATATTATTCGAATTATAAAGAGAGTGAACAGCCTGATCTTTATAATTAATAAAGCGTTTATGAAACCTACCCCAGAATTAATATTAATAAAAATTTATAACTTATATTTATGCCCGAAACTCGAATATGGTATTGTAATATGGTCCCCCATATTATGAAAAAGATAAGGCTTTACTGGAAATGACCTTGCTAAGATAACCAAACTTTCCCCACAACTTAGATATTTACCCTATAATAATAATAATAATAAAAAGTTTTATTATCCAAATTATAAACGGCTTTAATAAGCCTTTTACATATAATTGGCATCGACAAAATATACATAATATAACAAATATAACAAAAAAGATGTATGTATATGTAGATATATATCCTAAATTTTGAACAAAAACAAATACTAACAATTTTAATACAAATAATATATGTAAGTATGCAACTGTACCAAACACAAACCTTTAGAGATAGATGGATAAATGAAAGTATATAAAAACAGAAGTTCAACAAAAATAAAGCTATACTAGGAGTATATAATAATCTTAATGTAATTTTTAATAATAAAAATAAATAATGTATTGATGTATACAATAAAAAAGAATTCGAAATTTACAAAGTGAGCTTTTTTTTAACTTCATTAATAGAGTCATGAAAGAAATCAACATTATTCGATATTAACACTCTGTTGCACGTAGATAGTGCTAATCTAATAGGAGTGTTTATTCTATCTACAATAAATATACCATTGTTTCTGAAATAATGAACGGCTATCAAAATTAAAACTAACTTCTCTTTCCGAAAGAAGATCTCGAGGTGACCTACTTGAAACTTACAAAATATTGCACAATCACTATTTATGTCCAGACCTTAAACAGATTTTTACACAACATTCTAACAGTGTAACTCGTGGTCATTCACAAAAATTATAGAAATCTTCTGTTAATAAACTACCAAGACAACACTACTTAAGCATTAGAGTATGTAATGACTGGAATAACTTATCCGAAGTTACAGTGTCTGCTGTTTCATTTAAGGTTCACAACATTAAAATTTTTCTATTTTAATTTGTAATTATTGTAACTGTTTATTTATGATTTATTAACTTTATTTACCTATTTCTCAGTTTTTATTAGTATTTATCAGTTTTCCTGTTAAGCTTATTATTTTTCACGTGTTCTATTCTTAATTTCCATTATTAGAATGTTAATGATAATATTATTTAATTTTTATTGTATTGAAGATTTACTTTAAGTTTTTGTTTTATTTAAGTTTTGTAATGGGGCTAAATCAGCTATGCTGCCTGCCCTTCTCTTATAAATAAATAAAATTTGGCTCTGACTCACCACCAGCGGCATGTAAAACACTTTTATTTGTTACTCACTCGTAAACGTCATTTAATGTAACAGAACACAAACAACGAAAAGTTACTTTTACGAGCTACTGACATGTAAAACTGACAGCTGACCTGTAAAAGTTTTTGGTGCGAAACTCCAGATGTCGGTAATCCCTTTTTGAATATAATTGAATAGTACTTTACTTAAGAAATAGCAGGTAAGTATGTAATCCCCTATACAATGCCTTATGTGCTCAGTTAACCTAAACCCTTTATAATATTTATGGACAAGTTGTAAATTATTGGTTTTGCATGAATACCTGTACTCTCTCTTTGCCAGTTTTCCAGTTATTTCTAATGTTGCCCTGGGAATCTTCTAAGAATTTTAAATTTTTTTAAAATTTGAAGTTTCAGAGAGTAAAGTTGAGTTCACTTTCACTTCATTCAAAAAATGTGGTGGTGATAATGTGGTACTGTTCATAAAATAGTAGATATAGTGAGAAGTTTTCTTGTTATCTAATGTTATTGTGTGGTCAGTGGTACCCCTAAAGTGGATTTATATAAAAGACAAAACGCTAAGTGCATACTGAAGTTTATCTTCGAATATCTTGCTACATACCATTTCTGGATCAGGTCATTGCTCAAATGAATGATCGCTTTATAAAATATAAAGACATTTTAAAATCATTCTCATGCCTTATTCCTTCTAACATAGAGGACAATAATTATAATTCTCAACTTTAGAAATTTCTACACCTGTCAGAATTTTACAGAACAGATATTGATTTTAATGAGAAAATTCTTAAATCGGAATATAAGCTATGGGTAAAAAATATCAAGATTTAGAAACGAAACCTACAACAGTCAATGATACTTGATCAATATGTGATCCTATCCTCTACAAAAACATCAAAACTCTGCTTTGGATTTTAGCAACATTGCCTGTAACATCTTGCACTCTAGATCGACCATTTTCATCTTAGTCCAGGCGACAGGGTAAAAAAGTCACAAGAGTTGATAACAAGAATTCGTCATTGTTTTACGTGGGGTACCCGTAATCATACATACCCCCACGTTTCCTTCCAGAAGGAAGTGATTGGGATACGCCCAATCAGCACGCAAGTTGCACAACCGGCAGTCGTGCAATTGCTACCAGATTGCTCACTGGTAGGAACGAGGTTGCCTATCCACCCTCTACTAGCTAAGACGCGCATAGTGACCGAGCAGTTGCTCATTGCACGCTGCTCACCCACCGGTAACCCTCCCGTCCTCTTTCATACGGGTTCAAGTTACCTCGTCCAGCAACAGGACTATTCCCCAACATGACGCTGTTATCAAGTGGGACCACTGCCCGATCGAATCCAACCTCAAATGTGGCATGGACTTGGTTTTTAAGCGGTTTTGCCACCCCGATCTACCAATTTTAGGCTTGGCGGGCCCTCGACAGAGCTTCTTTTAAGTCTACACGTTATAGACTCCCGGTGCGTACCCGAATTTGGTGAAGTTGTCTTGATAGTGAGAGGCTATGTATTCGCTTCAACTATCCTTAAGTGTAATGGCTTTCAGAGCTTCTCCCAACCACTGTACCCGGCTGCAGTCCGAATCATAGGGTGGTCGGGATAGCTCCTAAGCACATTTACCTGGCGGCATGCAGTTTCCCATTGCCCAAAAGCGGGATAACCTCACTTCTAGTCACCACACTAGAGATTCAGTCAAACAGCGGGTTCCTTTGGTGACCATAAATGACCTCGGTCAAACAGCGGGTTCCTTTGGTGACCATACATGACCTAGGTCATGCAGCAGGTTCCTTGGTGACCATAAATGACCTCGGCCAAACAGCGGGTTCCATTGGTGACCATAAATGACCTCCTCCCTTAGGCGAGATTCGAATCCGCCCACACCGGTCTCATCTACCAGGGCTCCCCCTGATCGGTCAGAGTTACCGTCGAGAATTCTCACGAATTTCTCTATTCTTTATTCTGACAGCTTCATCCGTTGCCCGTCAGCGAGATAGGGTAGAAGACAGCCAGTTCTAGGGGTGAACGTCGTGTGGTCTCCCGTCCACCCAGCAAAGACTTGATAACACCAATTTTTTTTGTTTTGTGTGTGGTAAGTCTACATTCAAGTTTTCGTATTAATCAGAGGCTGCAAAATGTCCGCCATCTTGGAAAAAGATGTTAAAGTATTTTTTCAATTTATTTCGTTAACCGTAGGTCTGAGGAAATAAGTAATTCATAACGTTTTTGTCCAAAATTCAATTCTCTACAACTTCCTCAATACACGTCTTTGAGAAATGTTTGTAATAAAAGTTATAAACAAATAACCGTACAAATTTAGAGGTTGCAAATCTTTGGGGTGAAATAACTATTGCATTTATGGTCGTACGAGAAAAATTGTTCTTACCTTTCTTGTAGACAATTTAAAAACGAACAATTTAGTGGACTCACTTTTTTAGTTCCGTTCTTTGGTATAGTGGAAGGCAGCGGTCGAATGGAGGTAAGTCGAAAACGAAGCAGGTAAGCCGTATAACGTTTTTCCTACTGGTAAGTTATTTATCTCCTTAAACGTACGGTAAACTGTTAAGTGGGATAATGTAAAACTCAATTTTTTTGAAAAAAATTTATAACTTCTAAACCGGTCATTAGATGGCGCTAAAATCTTATGAATAAATCTGCCAAGATAGGTGTTAAATATGCAAAAATATTTGAGGCATTCTATTTAAAAAAAAATTCCCTTAAGGTGTAGGTACCTGGAGCTGTGGAGCATACCATGTAAACATAACTGGTGCTCGAGAATTACCGCCGTTACCGAGATCACTGAAAGCACACAAGCGCATCATTCAAGTGTTTAACGTTTGATTTGTTATTAGGTTGCGTAAAAATCTTACGAGGATAGATCAAGAAATTTCTAGAACAAGACGGAAAAAATGATTTTTTGTGGAAAATTGTATTTATTTTTATATAGTCTCCTTTCAGCTCTAGGCATTTAGTTCAACGCTATTCAAGTCGTCTTTGCCTTCTTTGGAATTGGCTCACAACGTTTTGTCAATTGCTTTGACTGCTTCTTGGTCTCCGGAGTGTAGTGGTGAATCCAAGTTTCGTCAACAGTTATGAAACGTCACAAAAAATCTTTTTCATTACGTTTGAACATAGTTAGATATTGCTGAGAAATGGTCATTATAACTCGCTTTTGGTCGATTGTCAGTGGGACCCATCTAGCGCTATACTTTCTCATGTCCAAATGTTGATGTAAGATGCAATGTACACCGTCGTATGAAATGCTTACTTTCTCTGCTATCTCTCTCAACTTTATTGGGCGATCCTTCATCACGATTTCATGGACTTTTTCAAATTTTTCTTCATCGGTAGCTGTTTTTGTTTGCCAGAACGTGGTGCATCCTCTATGCTTGTTCTACTGCGCTTAAATTCAGCAACGCAGTTTGCAGCTGTCGCATACGAAGGCAATGACTCACCATGAACTTCATCTAACTCCGTTTTTATTTGTCTAGCATTTAAGCCTTTAAAAAAGAAACGTTTCATCACTGCACGGAACTCGTGTTTATTCATGATTAAGAAAATGCACAAATTGTTTACTTGAATTGATAGTAAGGGCGTGTTTATATCCAATCCGTTTGAAAATTTTACAACTGTTGTACGAACAATGGGGCTTTCAAAACAAGGGATCAGCACTAGAGTCACTACATCTAGTTATCTAGGCCGCGCTGTTTTTAATAATGGACAAATTAATACCAAAACGTATTTGACATATTAGAGGTTTGATCTTTCAGAATAAGAAAAACCTTTTAAAGTAAACATGGATTTGATTAAATGCAATTAGATACAAATAATGAACAATTTCGTGCTTCTTTTGCCCCAATATGGCGGTTTTGCGGTACTCTGATCGACCAGCATGGCTTAGGTAACTAGATGTAGTGACTCTAGTCAACACGCGCGCATAACGCCATCTTGTGGTTCAATCTAGAAACATTTCGTTCTATTCTCGTATGTCTTTCTATAGTGAATACATCGGTGATATTGAACTTTATTGTAATTTAAAACACGGCTCATTTTTATTCTACTTCGTCTACGAGTTCTACAAGACCGATATGCTTTATCCTTTTTTATTATATTGAATTATTTATTATATTAAAGTTTTAACTCTGTGGATTAGTTAACACTACTTATTTTTTATTTTTATTTAATTTTTATATTTCTAAAACCGTTCTTTTTTTAGTTTGTAGAGTTTTAGTTTTGTGATTGTTAATTATTTATATTTTTAATTTAAAATGATTATTTGTAATCGATGCATTTCAATATTCCCAAGGCCTTTCGAGTGACTCTAAAGGCCATCCATTTATAGCGCTTGCTTCGTCACGTTTAGGAACTAAACATTCTGTTAAATAGCGCGTTCAAAAGTTTGTCTGAGAATGGTAAGCTTAGTTATTTCAACTGTTTTGGTCAATTGCCTTTATTTAATAGATATTAATATTAAATAATTACTCTTGGAACAGATGTTGTATAGAAGGAAATTCTTCAATAATTAGCGTTCGACCATCAGGTTTTGATAGGGTTTCCCTAGTAACTTTTGATTAAGTATAAGTATTAAGTATAATTGATAAGTATTAAATCAGCCAGCAGAAAGAAATGTAGCAGATTAATAATATTTTCTTTAATTTGAAAAGTAATTTAGTACATACACATACAAAGAATTCAAAATTATTACTAAATTTGTTTAGCTTATTTAAATCAAACATTGTTATATATTAAAAAAATTAAAACATTTTAAACAAAAACTCCATATAAACATTAACAATACAGTTCTTCCAAAGATTTTATCATCTTGTCCACTTTCGGAATAGTCAGAGGACAATGAAAGTCCAATAACTCTTTAGCTTCATTCAAGAGCTCTTTCAAAATATTAACGGATACCCTGAAAAGATAAAATGGTTAATTATACTTTAAACTTTACAGAAAACTCATCAATTTCACAAATCAATCCACAATACGTTAATTTCAGAGAAGGATATACTTGCCGTATATTTTGCATAGGCATCTGTGATCTGGTCTTCTTAAGTTTGATAATTCCAACTTTACTAAGTTGTAATATTACCATAGCAGTGTCAAATCCAAAATTGATATATCTCTTCTTAAAGAATATTACCCGTTCTTTGCCCAATTCAAGCATCTCCTTCGTGTTGCCTGCAAATGTTTTCAGTTGTCTATTTAGTTGCAAAATCAATTATTATCAATCATCTATTAAGTAAGGGCTTTAAGAATTTCATTATTGAATTTGATCAAGATGATTTCAATCTTAATATCATTATCAATTCTTTGAGAAATCGAATTTTTAAGCTGTTACTTTTGGAACTTTAAAATTTTGAATTGTGAAGACTTATACAGTCTTAATTTTTCGATGTTTAAAACTGAAACTCTTGGATATCCAAATTAATTCTAAATACCATGAGATTTTGATAATTTAAAATCTGAATATTTTGAAACATCCGAATTTAGTAGTATTAAACTTCAAACAACTAAACTGTATAAGAAATGAAATTTAGAAATTCAGGAATTTTTTTAATTTTCTCTTCAGCCTCCTTTCGTGAAAATTTAAAACTAAAATTACTGAATTTTACAAAATTTCAATTGGTGCGATTTAAAAATTCTAATTTTTAAAACAGAGTATGAAACTTGAAAGTACAAGCAGTAGAGATCTGAAACTTCAACGTCTCAATATAAACAGAGCTGTACTGTAGCATAATGTGTGTGAATGGCTTTTTTAATTGAAGTAATAACAATAATATTTAATTCAAAATTAATAGAATTACCTCTTTCATAATGATGTCTAATGAGTCTTCGATGAAGTATTTTAAACAAGATATGCGAGGAAACGTATATGGTTTTACAAACTTCCAAAGTTCTATTTCCATCTTCTAAATTATCAGAAGATAAAACTGAAAAGAAATGAATACAAATTTTAGAGAAACAAAAAACAACATGTGAACTATGGGCATCGCTTGGAAAAAGTAGGGGGGGGGGAGATATAAAAAAGAGTATTTATTAATAAACTTAAATCATATATACAGCGCTATTACATTAAATTGCAATATGTGCAATTTCCCTATGTTGCATTTGAAAATAATCGAGTCAAAGCATTATGCACACATAGACAATAAATTATAATACAGCACGCTCTTTTGTACTATTTACCTATATATTGCATGGTAAATAAATAGCACTGTATAAAAATTGTACTTTCTGGCGATGAGCCAGGGGGGGCAACGGTCCTCAGTCGCCCTGCAGTGGCGACGCCCATGATGTGAACATATAGTCCTTACAGTTTAAGATTGCATGTATATCAATTAATAAATGACAACTGAGACAGGGTGGCCAGCAAGAATGATACTTTTAAATTCAAAGTTTTTCCTGGTTTTTTCCTTCAATAATTTACGCAATGGTATCCATATCAATGATCAAATTATTTGTTCAAAATTAATAATAACGGAACATAAAACTATACTTACTTGAAACCTTTTTTATTGTCGGAAGAGCCTAAATAACCAAATAATGCGATCAGAAATTTAACTGAACTGTGTAAAATAGTATATTAAAGAATTAGTTTCATAAGACACGTTCTTAGCGCTATAACGTCTTACGAAACGAATACTATGTACTATTTTTTTTTATTTGTCCTTTAGTATCCTTGTCCTATAGAAAACTCCCGGCTACGCTGGTCATTTTCTAGATTTGGATGCATGCGATAAAAACATGTCTTATGAAACCAATACTTTATACTAATTTTTGAACTTGTATGTCCAAATGAAGCCAATTGGACACGCATTTTTGAAATACTGGAAACAGTAATATTTTATATTTTAAAGTTATCACCGTTAAACAGTTGTTCTTAAAACGTCAAACTTATTTACGATATAAATTTAAAAAACAACTGCTCAATTAGAATTTTTAGTGTCGGCAACTGTCAAATTAACTTGCCTACTTAACAAGGTCTCCCTAACAAATTTTATTTACAACTACGTTATTTTTCTTAAATGACTACAAAATAACGCAAATAGAAATAATAATATAAAAAATTCCTTTGTTTAGGTTTTAGCATAGTTGTCCTTTAGAAAGACTTCCCGCTACATGAATCGTTTTCTAAACTTGGGCGCATGTGCTAAAACGTGTTCTTATAAAACTAATACTTTAATATATGTGCTACTTTCTATTTACGGTTATTTATAATTGTCTTAAACAAAATAACTTTGTTTGTTGTACTTTGTTAAATAGTTGGATAGTTGGCAACTTGGAAAAATCTAATTCTGCATTTGTTTTTCAAATTTACGTAAATAAGTTTGACATTTTAAGAACAGCTGTTCAACAATATCAACTTTAAAAATAAAATGTCATTGTTTGCAGTATTAAACCTCGTGTCCTGAATCTCTTTTGGATACGTAAAATGCGTGTCCAAATGGCTTCGTTTGAACACGCAAATATGTAAAAAATATTTGTATACCAAGGTCGCGAAAACTTTTTTTAACGTACCGACAGAACAATTGCCGCCGAGGAGGTTTGTGGCCAAGGCAGGACTTCTCAAAGATGTTAAAAGATTTCGGGGATAAGGTATACACAACATTTTTTGTACAACTGTAAAAAATATGTAATTAAATTCTACTGCTGTTAAAAACCAACCGTTTAATTCGTTGAAAGTAGAAAGGTGGCTTTCAAGTTGCAGCATTTCTATGGAAATGACATAAATAAAACAATTAGTTTTGTAAAAAAAATCATAAAAAAATGGGTAGAAATATTTATACTAAGTTACTTCGCGGTCGTTACCCTTAGTAACGGCTGCGAAATTGTATTTTGCATGCTGTATTGCGTACGCGATATGTCCACTACGCGTACGGTTGTACTGTACAACATATAGTTATTTGTGTATTTAGTACGGGAAATGCTACTTTGGTGGTCAAGAATGAAACTTTTGAAATCTCATTCGAGACCACCAAAGTAATTTCGAGCATGAATTGCACACAACGCATTTTCTACAGCGTTATTGAAATAACTGAAAAAATAGAAAACAAAATCGTAAAAAATAACACAAGGAAATTTTTATTTTAGCGCAAAGTGAACAGTTCGCTGTTGCTACGGAAACAGCATTGCTCAAATATGTATAAATCACATAAATTGTCCCCTGAAAAGAAAATTGCCGACTATGATCATTAATTCAAGGTTTTTCCCCGATTCAGCAAATTCCCGGTTTTCAAGGTTTCCAGGTTCGCTGGCCACCCTGTGAGAATGTCTCTTTCACTTTAGAAGCTTTAACAATTTATAAATATATGATTATGTTATTCTTATACCATTTTAGCAACACCCTGTTAAGTGGTTGAATTAACAAACATCAACCTGTTGCGAAAATGCATAAAATATTTTTATTTGTACAATATACAGAAAGAAGTATGTAAATAGAATAAACATAGGAAGAAAATACATGTTTCACTTTACCACCTGGGCACTGTTTCTTACAATCATAAGAAATCAGTTAATACTTGCGTATAAGTTAGTACATACATTTCGTTAATGAATCCTTTACTAGACGCTCTTTCAGTTTAACATTGGGTAAACGGAATGTAACATGACAATCCAAGCATCGATATATAAAATCATAATGAAAGAGAACATGATCTATTAAGGCCTCATCATCTGTAACGAGCACCGCAGGACCTCCACATTCACTACATAAATATCCATCCAACGCTTTCTAGAACAAATGATATTGATTAGTTAGTAAAATTGATATAGTATTAAAAATAATAATACTTACTGAATTCATTTTTGGATCAATACAAACTCTGCATTTGCAAGTTAAAAAGAAACTCGTTTTTAACAATTCTGTTCTTATTTCGTTTTTTGTATAAGTTAATTCAATATAACTTTCAGCCGTTAAAGCACTTGAATATGAACGAAAAACTTCTTCATTTGCATTTATATCCTCAGTTGCTTTCACTACAATTTTATCACCTACAGAACTGAAATGAAATATTTTTGCATTAGTTATTTCAGTCCAAACCATTGCTCCTTACTAATAATGCATATAACTACTAATGGGTTAATCCATAGTATGAAGCGGCCCAGAAAAAATTTGAACCATAACAATTTTTTTTAAATTCAATTATCTCCCCTATGTATTAGTATTTCAAACCCTTTATTATTTTATTTTTACTCCTTTTGATTTAAATACGACAGCCATATCTGTTACGTGATGCTAGTTTTTTTGCGATTTTTTTTGTGTAAGCGTAAATCTCAATATCACAAGAATATTTGGTTGTAGAAAGCTGTGCTAAAAACCATTGTAATGTTGACGTTTCGGAATGCATTTATTACTATACCATGTTCTGCTGACAAAAAAGCTGAAGTCCTAGGGCCTAGGGCTTTTTTTAAAGATACTCAGGTGGGGAAGGTTTATGATAAAATATTTTGGTAACGAATTTTTAAAAATATTTTTGGGATTAGATATAAAGGATTAGATTTTTCTAAAAAATTTCTTGAGATTATTGATTATGAATTGTTAAAAAATATTTTTTTAGGTTTAGGAATTAATAAGGATTAAATCTTTCTAAATATTTTTTATTGACTTGGGGATTGAATTTAAAAAAATATTTTTTAGTATTAGGAATTGAATTTAAAAGATTTTTGTTGGTATTCGAGATTAGATTTTTCCAAAATATTTCTTGAGATTATTGATTATAAATTATTAAAAATATTTTTAGGATTAGGAACTAATAAGGAATAGATTTTTAAAAATACAGTCGAATTTCTATATAACGAAGTCGGTAAATCCTGAAAAAAAATTCGTTATAGGGAAATTTCGTTATAAAGAAATATCACCTTTGGTAAATATTATTTTAATGCTTTAATTTTAATTCGAGTGATTCCGCAAACTGTAATGCTTTGTACTTAATTAATTGTCGTGATAATGGTGCATTTTTGTTGCCAATGAAATGCGTCCACTTTAAAACTGCTTCTTCTACGTCGTTGTAAACATAAGTTCTAGCACGTTTTGCTGTAAGTTCACCAACTGATTTTAAAATTGATTCGCGATTTTTTATTATGGTCGATAAACTACTGGCAGGAATTCCAAACTTTACCGCTAGTCGCGATGTATATGATATATTTCCTGCAACACGTTGATTTTCTCAGTAATGGGTAAACACTTTCGCTTTGATTTTTTTTGTACTACAGTGTAGGGCTGTTCACTCACAAAACTAAAGTTACAATGAAATTTTGCAATGTAAGTTTTTAACTTTACCTAAATGCTAATTGAATTTTAATCTTTCTTATAGGGGTGGAATCTCCATTTAAACAAGTAACAATGTGTATAATGCATCGAAGTTTAATCTTTCCTAGAATTCTCATTCAGGTAGATTTTCGGAAATACCCTGAAAAAGTAAGAATATAAAGATAAACCAGTTGTAGGAGGCCTTTTAATGACAATTTTTAACCCTTCTTAGAACTTCCATTTAAACACATTTACAAAATCCCTTTGAAAGGTTTACAGGTTTTTAAAAATGTGTGCAGGCTTCTTGGAAAATGGGTAAATTTATAACCCTCGTTTACTGTTGCTAAGAAAGAAAGATTGATGCATAATAGATACAGTTACATGGAAAAATTTATTTTAGTTTGGCCTAAATAATTCCTTATATAGAAATTTTACTTCGTTATTTAGAGACACTTTTATATGTATTTTTTCTAAAAGGGCAATGTACAGAACAAAAATTCGTTATATAGAGAAATTCACTATATAGAAGTTCGTAATATGGAAGTTTGACTGTATTTTAATAGATTAAAAATAAAGGATATTAGATTTTTCCAAAATATTTTTTGAGAATAATAATTATGAATTGTTAAATAATATTTTTTTTACGATTAGGGATTAATCAGGATTGAAGTTTAAGATCATTATATTGGGATTAGAGAAGGATGATTTTTCGAAAATATTTCTTTTATATGAGAGGTTGAATTTTTAAAAATATTTTTTGACATTGGAGATTAGATTTTTCAAAAATATTTCTTGAGATTTTTGATTATAATATATATTATGTAATTAGGAGATCAGGTGAAACTTTAAATCCGAGAAGATGTATTATAACGCCGAGGCGCCAGCCGAGGCATTATAACATCTTCGAGGATTTAAAGAAGCTTGATCTCCGTATTGCATAAGTTGTTTTATTTTATTTTGTATTTTAATCCTAATTTCTCCATTTTAAAATTCATTCGAAATTATTGTATAATGAAGCAAGTTGTCAGCAAGTCTGTGTTATCATACACGTAACCAAGAAGATAAAAAGTAGCATGTCACGTGTGGCTGTTATGCAACATCGAATGATTTTTACGTTGCCAACAACAACGGAGATCAAGAATGTCTTGAACCCGGTGTCATTGACAACGGAGATAAAAATATACCTTATTTTACTAATTGTAGTATATAAACAATTGTTTGAAATACGAAATGAAATATATTTTAATGGTTTCAAGGATATTAGATTTTTCTAAAATATTTCTTGATGATAATAATTATGAATTTTTAAATAATATTTTTTTACGATTAGAATTGTTGAATATTTTGTTGGGTTAGGGATTGAATTTTAAAAAATATTTCTTGTTATTAGGGATAGAATTTAAAAAAACATTTTTTAGAATTAGAGATTAGATGTTTCCAAAATATTTCTTGAAATTAATGATTAAAAATTATTTAAAAAAATACTTTTATGATTTTAATGTTGTTTCGAGACTAAGGAAAAGATTTTTAAAAATATTTTTTGGGATTAGAGATAAAGGGTATTACATTTTTCAAAATATCTCTTGAAATTAATGATTATGAATCGTAAACATTTTTTTTAGAATTAGGGACTAAATAAAGATTAAATTTTTCTAATTATTGTATTGGTATAGAGATTGGAATTTTTTGATATTAGATTGAATTAATTAAAATTATTTTTACGATGAGAGATTAGATTTTTCTAATATATTTCTTGAAATTAATGATTATAAATTATTAAAAATATTTTTTCAGAATTAGGGACTAATAAGGAAAATATTTTATTAGATTAGGGATTCAATTTTTAAAACTATTTTTGGGGTTAGAGATCAAGGATATTAGATTTTTCTAAAATATTTCTTGAGATTAATGATTATCAATTGTTAAAAAATATTTTTTAGGATTAGGGGCTAATAAGGATTAAATTGTTCTAAGGATTTTATTGAATTAAAGATTTAATTTTAAGAAATATTATATTGGGATTAGAGATGGATGATTTCTCAAAAATATTTCTTTATATTAGGGATCGAAATATTACTAACATTTTCTAGAATTAGGGATTAGATTTTTCCAAAATATTTCTTGATAATAATAATTATGAATTTTTAAATAATATTTTTTACGATTAGGGATTAATAAGGATTAAATTGTTCTAAATATTTTATTGAATTAAATATTGAATTATGAGGTCATTATACTGGGATTAAAGATGGATTTTTATATGAGGTTGAATTTTTAAAAATATTTTTTGGGATTGGAGATTAGATTTCTCCAAAATATTTCTTGAGATTATTGATTATAAATTATTAAAAATATTTTTAGGAATAGGAACTAATAAGGAATAGATTTTTAAAAATATTTTAATGGATTAGAAATAAAGCATATTAGATTTTCCCCAAATATTTCTTGAGATTAATGATTATAAATTGTTAAAAACAAATTTTAGGATTAGGGACTAATAAAGATTCAATTTTTCTAAATATTTTGTTGGATTAGGGATTGAATCTTAAAAAATATTATATTGGGATTAGAGATAAAGCATGATTTTTCGAAAATATTTCTTGTTATTAGAGATAGAATTTAAAAAAATATTTTTTAGGATTAGAGATTAGATGTTTCCAAAATATTTCTTGAAAGTAATTTTTTGTGATTAGAGATAAAGGATATTACATTTTTTCAAAATATCTCTTGAAATTGATTATGAATGGTAAAAAAATTTTTTTTAGGATTAGGGACTAAATAAGGATTAAATTTTTCTAATTATTTTATTGGATTAGAGATTGGAATTTTTTGGTATTAGATTGAATTCATTAAAATTATTTTTATAATTAGAGATTAGATTGTTCCAATATATTTCTTGAAATTAAAGATTATAAATTATTAAAAATATTTTTTTAGAATTAGGGTCTAATAAAGCAATAGATTTTTCAAAATATTTCATTAGATTAGCGATTGAATTTTTAAAAATATCTTTGGGGGTAGAGATAAAGGATATTAGATTTTTCTAAAATATTTTTTGAGATTATGATTATGAATTGTTAAAAAATATTTTTTTAGGATTAGGGGCTAATAAGGATTAAATTGTTCTAAAGATTTCATTGAATTAAAGATTTAATTTTAAAAGAAATATTACATTGGGATTAGAGATGGATGATTTCTCAAAAATATTTTTTATATTAGGGATCGAAATATTACAAACATTTTCTAGAATTAGAGATTAGATTTTTCCAAAATATTTCTTGAGATTAATGATTATAAATTATTAAAAATATTTTTTAGGATTAGGAACTAATAAGGAACAGATTTTTCAAAATATTTTATTGCATAAGGGATTGAACTTTTAAAAATATTTTTTGGGATTTATGAATTATTAAAAAGTATTTTTTTTAGGATTAGGGATTTCATTGTATTAAATATTTTATTGAATTAGGGAACAAATTTTAAGAAATCTTATATTGAGATTAGAGATGAAGAATTAGATTTTTCGATAATATTTCTTTAGATTAGCAATTGAAAATCTTACATTCATTTTTCAGAATTAGAGATTCAAGTTTTCAAAATATTTTATGAGACTAGGAATTGAATTTTTCAAAAATATGTTTTGAAATTAAGGATCAGATCTTTTCAAAATATTGTTTGGAATTAGGGATTGGAATTAAGTTTTAGAAAATCTCTTCTTGGAATTGCTGATTGATTAGGGATTGATAAAACCCCTATTCCTAGTCATGGATTGGCAATTACTAATCAAAGGATTGCCCAATTCTACGAAGACTAAATATCCTAAAATAAGTACACATTGTTATGGGTACCGGTGACGACGATCATGTGACTAATCTCTTCATTTAGTTGCCAGACTGTAAAAAAAATAATTAGGAAAAGATTAAAAAAGGAAGACAAGAGTGTTTAAGAGGTATAGTGAGTAGAGCTTGATCAATTTTGCAGCAGAACTTTGCTGATGGTAATGTCAATGTTTATACTTAGACATCAGCCAATGTAATGGCCGATGTTTAATGTTTGTTGAACTTGAAGTAAAACAAAATCATTGAAAAACAAATGATAGACATAAAGTTACCTTTTGCTATTGCTTCCTAAGAATTACAAGGAAATAACCCACATGCAAATGCAAAATGGAATGATGAATTCTGTTGAACTTGATGCACTGCCGGCAAAGCCAAAATTTTAGTTCAGGATAATCTTTGAATTCTTTCAATGCAGAAAAAATAAATAGCATCATCGTTAAACATTTGCTGATGGTGATGGCAGATTAAATGTACATGGATTATAAACAAATTCTAAACTAGGAAAATATAATCATCCATATTTCTATTCTTATATTTCTCTAGGGAGCAACAGGAAAAGACTTGATTACACGTAAACTTAATACAACACATTTCTTAGTTTAGTAAGTACTTACTAATAGGCAGTATTTGGTAGGCACGAGTGTTTCATTATGGCCACAGATGGACAAATAGTCATCGCATTCATAGTTTTCACAGTCTCAGATTCTGTATTATGAACAATTAGCATTGGAATGAGGTTACAGTGAAGTTGTGCACAATGGTGAATAAGCAAACATCCCACTATGTTCATTAATTCTTCATCATCTTTATCTACGTAAGTGGAACATTTCTTCATGCTATCAAAAAAAGTTGTTTTTGCGTGCAAGTAAAATGTCAAAACAGCTGCAATCTGCAAAATATGTTTAAAATTTAAATATCTTATGAATGATAGTAATAATTGATCATACTAACTGCAACATATCCTGCCATCAGGCCATTATCGATTTTGTTGATGTTGCTGGGTAAAATAAAAACAAAAGGATAGTTATTATCTTTCTCACCATACTTCTTCACTCCCTCGTTTACAATGTTGGTTGGTATGCCAGATTCACAAAATACTGCTTTCAACATTATACGAAATGCTAAATATCCATGATTATTTAACGAAAATATGCCTGCACGAACTCCAAAGCATTCCCATTGATGAAACTCTTCCCATGCTGCATCACGGCACATATCATTGCAATATACATGTTTAACACATTTTTTGCACCTGCAAAATAAAATTATGCCTTTTAATTAAGAAGCGTCTCATTAGGTAAAGACATCACAACTTACGGTATGCAACTTGTTAACAATAAAAGACAGTATTGGCAACTTCTCTGTGCACGCACTTTACCCACTACAATTGATTCATAGGGAAGGGCTTTTTCCACATTTGATAAGGTTTTGATTGGGGCAAAAGCAAATGCTTTCTCCACAAATAAGACATCGCCACGTTTAATTTCTTCTTTTGCCACGACACGGTATCCATCGTCCTTATTGTATCTATTAGTGAAAATTGCATATAGCTTATGTTAGCAATTTACATTTTACGAGTTAATGGAAATATTAATTTTATGGTTTTGTTCCAAATGTGATTAGGTCAGCGAATGATGTCATCAGAAATATGAATCGATGACAAACGAAAAGGATTTATTATTGAGGCTGAATATTAAAAAGTGTAGCATTATTAAGATTATTATAAAGACGGCGAACAGGAGTGGACGTTTCGTGGCGTATCCGTTGAACTTTATTACTTTAAATATTATTTACTTGTTCAATTTACTTATCTGTTGTTTACAAATGATTGTTTGTTTTGTTCAATGTAATTCAATTAAATAAAAGGAGTTAGAAAATTTAAAATGTCCAACGCTTATTTTGGTGATAAAGTAGAAAGGTTAACACTTATTAATAAAGCAATATTGTATTGTAACAAATAATTAATTTGTCAATGAGCTTGTTCACTTATATCTAACTTGAAGTTGATTTTTAATACCACTTAGAGCAGGGATGCACAAACTTTTCATGTCGTCCCCACGCCCTTTCATTTAAATACAATATTAGGATCCTTTTGAAAGGTCACAAAAAGCTTTTGGCAGATTTATCCAGATTGGTTGCAATTAATAAAAAAACAATTGAAAATTTCAGCTCGATCGGATAAAGAGAAATGGGGCCTAAAATATGTATTCAAAAAATCACTTTAGTGCAAAAACGACGATTTTATTTGATTATCTTGCAAAATATCAAAAAATGTATTACAAAAGTTATAGATCTAGAGGAGCACACATTATCATCTATTACTTTTTTCATTGTGACTTAACTGTTTTCGAAAAAATACAAAAAAAAGGAAGGAAAATAACTTAAAAATAAAGTCTCTTATAACCAGAAAGCTGTTGACGGTGATGGTTTACAATTTGAATACTGTTTTTGTTCCTCACTATTTGTAAATAATTTATGATAATCTTCTATTAATTTAATCCCCCTCTCTGCCCTATCAGTACCAACTCTCAGTTTACTTTCAAATCCGAATAAGAACAATCTCATATATATGATCCCTGCAAGGTAAATACAGCAGATCTCTTTCCCAAGAATTTTCTATTAAAACACTAACAAATAATAATAATAAGTAGTGATCGACTGATATAACTTTTTTTTGACGATACGATATATCGGCCGATATCGATACTTACGTGCCGATAAACCGATATATCGCATCGGCAAAATACACTTTTTCAATTTTTAATCTCTATAGTTTTTAGCTTTAATAGTATATTATGTATTAAGGGCTTAATTGAGTGTGTTAGAGCTAGCTAGCGCCTGAGGCGAAAGCCGAAGGCGCTAAGACGATAAAGGGCTCTAAAACACTAATTAAGCCCAAAATGCATACGTTGGTTTATGTTCGGGCTAAGTTTAAATTAATATTTAATTTTAAAATAAAAATAATTTAAAAAGTGCAAAACTTGAAGTAGGCAGGTGCAGTGATAAAACTTCAAGTAGGTAGGTGCAATGGTATATAATTACTGCTGCAACTATGAGACGTAGTCGAGGGCAACAATCACCTGAGGGATTAAAAGGCACTTTAGTTCCGTGGTATATACGCTATTTTTTGCACTCCGTTTTGCCTAATACATTGAGTTAAAGTTATATTATATAAGTTATAGTTATATTATAATTGGTATTAAAGGCACGGTCTTGGCATGGTTTAAGGATTATCTTCATGAACGCCAACAGATAACTAAAATTGATAATGTTTTCTCTACAGCAATTATTAATAATTATGGTGTGCCCCAAGGTAGTGTTTTGGGGCCCCTTTTATTTCTCATTTATATTAATGATATAAATTATCATGATCAATATGATTTCATAAATCTTTTTGCTGACGACACACTATTATCAATTGCTAGCGATAATCTAGATGAAGCATTGACAACAATGAATTACTACCTTGAAACAATAGTATCATATTTTAATACAAACAAATTAAAACTCAATATTTCTAAAACTAAAGCCATGTTATTAACTACAAACTTTAAACATAAGCAGGTTAACACTGACCAGTTAAATTTGATTGCTGATAATTGTAGAATTGAATTTGTGACGGAATTTAAGTACCTAGGATTTATGTTAGATTGCAATTTGACTTTTAATGCCCATTTTTCCTATATATCAAAAAAGATTTCAAAAAACTTTACTTTTTTTCTAGAATATCATTACATCTATCCGAATATAGTAAGGTTACACTTTATAATACTATAATTCAACCACACTTTGATTACTGTGCAACTTTATTATACTCTTTTAGTCTTGATAAAATTTCTGCATTACAAAAATTGCAGAATCGTGGTATGAGAGTCATTTTGAGATGTAACAGATACACAAGCATATCTAGTATGCTTGATTGCTTACAATGGTTACCTGTAAATAATAGACTGTATTTGTTTGCTATGATATTTGTTTTTAAAATATTAAATAATTTACTACCAGTATACTTTGATAATTTTATTATATACCAGAGACAAGTTCACAACTATAATACCAGAAACATAAATACTTTATGTCTTCCAAGGTGTAATCTATCTAGTTCAATGAAGTCACTATTTCATAAAGGCTTGAATGAATTTAACAAATTACCTCAATATATAAAAAAATCTAAAACTTTAAATGAATTTAAATGCAACATGGTCTCATATATTAGAAATCGTGCATAGCATTTCTGTTATAGAATTCCTGATAACTGTTGATTATATATGGCATACAATGTGTAAACTGTTTATCAAAAAAAAAAAAAATAATAATAATGATAATAATTTTTTTTCTTATATAAAATTTGTATTGTTATAAACTATTTCAAAAATATTGTTTTGTATCTGTATTTGTTATATGTTTTTAAAATATTGTGTATATTAGGACTCTATTGAAAATAAAGGTTCATT
This sequence comes from Agrypnus murinus, assembly GCA_929113105.1. Taxonomy (NCBI): domain Eukaryota; kingdom Metazoa; phylum Arthropoda; class Insecta; order Coleoptera; family Elateridae; genus Agrypnus; species Agrypnus murinus. The sequence goes on from OV816027.1 coordinate 72,553,384, forward strand.
CATTCATTCATTCATAAAAAAGAGTTAACAATCTACAATTTAATTGTATAGTTGTTAAATAACTGTAATTACAATTACAAAACCGATTGGAAATGCTAAGTCTAGTATTGCCAGACGATTCAATAATAAAATAAAATTTGATATCGTACAAATTCTTCTATCCGTACATCTACATAGTATAGCCAAAAGTTTTGTCAGTAGACACCCTGTAATGGAAAACCTCGAGTCGGTGGGAACACTGTAGGCATAAAGTTCCAACCTTCTGTCATACAGTCAAGTAGCAAACGCATTGTCAGGTAGCCTCTTGTTCCTCACAGAGCGGGGACAGTACAAGAATCGTGTTGCGATTATTACGTTAAAGTAGGGAGGAAAGCTTATGCGGTTTTTACGTTGTTGAAAGGGCTGAATATTAGTGAACATTTTCTGTATTGTACTATTAAAAAGTCGAATGAAACCAATTGTCTTAACGACAAACCTCGCACGGGTCGCCCTCGCTGTTCGCAAACGAAAGAAGTTGTGAAAGCTGTGCGTTCTCGCATAAACTGTAATCCTCTTCGAAAACACAAGGTGATGGTGCGGGAAATGGATGTTGCCCCGTTCACTATGTCACGAATTATTTGTGAGGATTTAGGAATGGGTGCATATAAAAGTGTTAAAAGTCATTGGCAGAATGCCTGAAGAAAGTAAAGAAAGTTTGTTCGAAGAAATTGTGGCAGGAATTGTGAACGTAATGTTCCGTCGTTTATCAGACCAGAAGATTGGACCCTCTGGTAGCCCAGATTTGAACCGATGGACTGTTGGCTCTAGTATTTTAGAGTAAAGGATCTGTAATAAAAGGCATGCACATTTAAAATCCCTGAAACGCGGTATAGTGAAGACAGCATCTGAAGTTTCACTCACAAATGTGCGTTCCACGAAAGATGAGTTTTCTGTGCGTTTGAAGATGTGTTTTTTCTCGGTGATGGCGGCCATTTTGAATAAAGATGATATCGTTTTATAGATTTTCTTATGTACATTCTGAAAATACATATTTTGGCTAGGCTGCATAGCGTTATTTTTTTATTTACGTTCAAAGTACTGACAGAACTTTTGGCTAGACTATGTTCATATGAACAACCCATTTCATCCCGATTCTGTGCGTATTTTGTGTGAATCCCCGTTCGACAGCCGTCATACCTTACGCCACTTATAAAAAACGATTGCAGACTATATTTTTGATTGTATTTTGATACATTATGTATATACAATAAAAATTCCGTTTGTCATTGTTACCTGTCGATATATCGGCAAGTTTGCCGCCGATACGATACGATACCGATAATCGGCGGCAGCTGTCGATATGCCGATTTACTGATATCAATATCGGTATCGGGCGATCCCTAATAATAAGCCATCGGCGGCAGCTGCCGATTTACTGATATCAATATCGGTATCGGGCGATCCCTAATAATAAGCCATTAATTCCAATAGTGGACAAAGGCTTCCCCCTTGGTCTTCCATTCTTCTTTATTGTGTATTTGCATTCTCCATCACTGACAACCAGCAAACTCAACCGGCTCATATTTCCATCTGATTCATGGTCCTCCTCGTTCACGATTCCCCTGCCTAGATACCCATTCCATTTAAATTATCGTCTATTTACCATTCATTAGCCTTATTACATGACCGGCCCAGTTCCTTTTTAACCTTTTGCACTGCACCACGACATCAGACACCCCAGTTCATCTTCTCAATTTTTCGGCTCTAATTCGGTCACTTTTAGTATTAATCGTTTCATTTTTCTTTGTTTTACTCTTAGCCTGTTCTTCAACTGCTTAGTTAAGGATCATGTTTGAGCTCCATATGTAATAGAAGGCATTACACAACTGTTGAAAACCTTTTCCTTCAAGTAGGTACATAGGAAATTGACCTTTAAGTATGTGCTTTAGGAACCAAAAGCATTTCCATCCTGCTGTTATTCTTCTGTTTACTTCTTTTTCCATACCAGTATTAGTGAATGAAAGGATTTGTCCAAGGTACACTACTTCATGTAGTGCACCACATGCGTTCCTATTTGAATGTCATTTACTTTTCTGTCTGCGATAGCATATGTTTTATTAAATTTAATTTCTAGTCCTGAATGTTTACATGCCTTTTCTACATCTACCACAATGTTCTGTAGATCAATCCTTGTCTCTGCAAAAAGGACATCTTTACTGTCTTTCTTCCAAAGTGCCAAGTTACCTCGAAAGCTAATAAAGCTTCAAGGACTGACGTAACCGTAATAAATGTTACTTTTGTATGTACGTACATGTATGAACTAATAATATAAGTATTAATAAAACATGACTTCAGCAAAGATTATCAAACAAAAATAAGATATAAGTGACAGTTAGCAATTTGTTTGTAAACAATTATTATATTATAGTTTATTTGATACTTTTTGGGCATGTTGCATATTGTAACATGAGTTACCGGTAACTCATGTTACAAAATTACATGTGATTTTTAAACAAATTAAAGAAGAAATAAAAGAATAGAATTAGATAAGAATAGAGAATATTATAATAAAGAATAGACTTAGAAACAAAGAGAGTATAAATGGATAACTATGTACGTTGCCTAATACAAGTGCAAACTAAAAATGTACTTATACCTTTTGGTCACTCACGTTACATTTTTTTGGTGCTGCTTTTATTTTTCTAATAACAGAGCAATACATCATTTTTTTACCAGGTATTTTACAGCCAATGCAAGTATGTGATTTAATCTATGCCACAACACCACTATTTTCTTAAACTAAACAGTTAAATTTTAATTTTTAAATGTTTTGCAATGTCAAGATAATGATGAATAATCTGTTTGTGCGGAAGTTGAAACTGTTTTCAGAATTTGAATGAAAGGAAAGCTTTTTTCGATTTTGAAGTAAGTGTTAATGGAAAATATATTTTATAAACTACCAGTGACCTAAGTATCTTAAAGGATTATTACATTTTATTTTGAGCTTGCCATGTCGCATTTTCATGGAATCACCCTTCCATACCCATATTTATCCATTATATCCTTATCTTCGGGCGTGGGTTGTCCATCTGACTGTTGAAATCTCCCATCACTATCATATGCGTGTTTTTTTTTATTAAAACACATACAACTTTTAAATACCCAGTATTTATTAACGTATTTACGTGATCTTGAAGATCCCACTCAAAAAGTGCTTCGAAAACAGCAGATGCCTGCTGTTTTCTGACTTGGATTATAATGCAGGCACCCCAAGAAGTTGCTCAGTATCATCACTTAAAATGACTACAGGAAATCTGACCACTGTCTTTTTACCTGTTAAACCTGGAAGCAGTTTACCGTCCCAGTGCACAACAATAACTTGCAAATTAGTTTCCTTAAATTGATTTTTAAGTAAAGTTGACCTTTCTTAACGCACTCTTTCCCTAGACTTGTAAATAGATGCCCTGGTAGTCGCAATTATGATATGAACTTCAACTCTGTCACTGATCTTTCATTTTTCTAAGGTCGCGGCAAGCTTCGAATTCATTATTTCACGGCTTCCACATCTCCATACAAAAACAGTATGTTTTCAAATTGTAAGCAATTACCATAACAGTTTCCTGGGTATATGAAACAGACGTTGTCTCAGCATCAAGACTTGCAACTACTATCCATTTTTTTTCTCGAGTCCTCTGACTTTGATGCTGTATCGCTCTAAAACTACTGCACCAAATTAAATATTTTAAAAACAAGCAAATAGTAAATTTATTTTTACATGCAACAGTAAAATATCATATTTCTAACTGATATACTTTTATTTTTATCGGACGATACATAATAAAAGGTACCCATTTTTAGAGACAATTTCATTGAGAGTGAGTTAAATATTTTTTTTCTCAGAAAGTATATCTCATATATCTACCAGATTTTTGTATGGGTTAGAAAGAAACCTTTTGCGGTTGTTATACTATTAATTTTCGGACAAAAAGTGTTTTACTTAAGATATATATATGAAAAAATTGCGAACTATGCGTTCTTGTTTATTAATGGAGATAACGTCAAATTCTTTTCGCTAAATTAACACTTTTCATATGTAGACATTATTTTCTTTAAAAAAATGTTCCGAATCTTAACAATAAAAGTGCATCGAAACCGCTTGTCATCAAAAATCGTTTTTTCTTGTTTCCGCATTTTTATTATTAAAATTAGGAACATTTTTTTGAAAACAATAATGTCTACACATGAAAAGTGTTGATTTAGCAAAAGATTTTGACGCTATCTCTATTAATAAACAAGAACGTATAGTTCGCTATTTTTCCATGTATATCTTAAGTAAAACACTTTTTGGTCCGAAAATTAATAGGATAACAACCGCAAAAGGTTCCTTTCTAACCCCTACAAAAATCTCATAGATATATGACATATACTTTCTGAGAAAAATATTAGTGAACTTACCTTCAATGAAATTGTCCCGAAAAATGTGTACCTTTTATTGCGTATCGTCCGATAAAAACAAAAGTATACCAGTTAGATATATAATATTTTATTGTTATACGTAGAAATGAATTTACTATCTGCTCGTTTTAAAATATTTAATTTGGTTCAGTAGTTCCCAAGCAATACGCTTTCAAAGTCGGAGGACTCTAGAAAAAAAAAAGGATAGTAGAATAACTTATTTTTCTTCTTCTATTGTATTTTCTTCGTTAGTCGTACGAAAAAATCTAATAGATGTAATGTGTGCTTCTTCTCTAGATCTATAACTTTTCTTCAACACATTTTTTGATATCATCAATATTTTGCAAGATAATCAAATAAAATCGACTTTTTGGGCTTTAAAAGCAGGAATTTTTTACTGATTGTTTTTTTATTAATTGAAACCGATCTGGAGGGGAGGGGTAAACATCCCTGGCTGAAGTGAAAATAAATCTACTGCAAAAACAGGAAACACGTGTTTCCTATAAGTTATACCATATTAATATGGTATTTATTGTGTAGGAAATTGCAGGTATGCTGGTGTCACAATTTGTATTTTATTGCAGCATTGCCAACTCAATGCAAACAAAACACATTGTCAACGTTAGTAGCACTTCTAACAAGATATTTATGAGCCCTAACAACTAAATGTTGGAATGATAAAAAATTTTGCAGATCCAATGGGACTTTTAAGAAAACAAAACTATAAGAAAACAAAACTATAATTTTTTTTTAAAGTTGTTTATATCATGACTAGTTTATTATTTGATAAATGAGATTTATAAATTGGTTTATGGTCAATTTATTAATCAGCTTTTATTTCAACTATTTTTACTCTGAAAGCTCTATCGCTATAGTTACAATTATTTACAACAATGGGTACTATGGAAACCGCGCTCTTCGGTAAATAGATCTGAAATACCAAACGCGGTTTTAAACAATGTATTCAATCACGTTTATTATAAAAAATGTTATAACAAAAGTAATATTATTTAAATATAATATTAAATACTTAATTACTTATAAATAAATAATATTATATAAAATAATATTATTATTAATTCAGTTGTTTTACTAGGGACATTATAGGTCAGTACGATACTTATTATTTATATAATTATAATATCATTTTATACAGGGTGTATTTTAATTTAAGGGTTTTGGCTGAATGGTAGATAGTTGGAATATAGTAGAGCAAATTTTCATTATAAAGTTTGTTCTTCAAACGTATAGTTTTCGAGAAAATAAATTTTAAAGTTTTATTAAACTTTTAGTTCAACCCTGTAACACTAACCTACTTTAATTTGTACAAATTTAATTTAAACATGTGATACCTTTAAAATGTACCTGCCATTTAAAAATTGTTGTTGTATGTCACATAAAAAAACTAATTTATAGCTGTCTGCATGCTTTAACGTAAATAATGTGGTCAGAAGTTATTATCAAGTAGTAAATATTTTTTAGAAATACGATCCGATTTGTGTTTATATTAATAAAACAGATGTTGCATAGAAACATGGCATTTATTTTTTACACCTAACAGTAATTGTAATTAGTAATTACATATTGTTATGTTGGTTTTCCAATTGGTCTTTTACCGCAATTGGGTGTAATTAATTCTTAGATAAGTGGTGTCATATTTCCAATGATTTGAATGGAGACTAGAAATGTAAGAACACATTTAAGGAACTATTATACAAATCCAGATGACAATAATTTCTGAAAACTGGTAATCCGATCAACAGATCGCAGCACATTTGAAAGGTATGCAGTACTTTCCTTTCTGCGAATTCTTAATACGTATTTTGTTTAATATTTGAAATATAACTAAAGTTCTTTTCAATGCGGTAGATTTTCAGAAAAACTTATATAAAACTGTTTGTAATTTCCGTTTTAAAAGCATAAAAAATATGGTAAGTATTGCCAATTAACCTTCTGTATTGCAACCAATTTGGGTTTGTTATAGCCTACAGAATCACAAAGGCTACTTTTATATAGATAAATACCAAACCTACCAAAATATAGCTGTGCTGGAAGTATCAGCTTGACCTAAATAACACTACTTTAGTTTTTGCCGGCTAACCCCAATAAGTCGGAGAGGGATGGGGTAATAAAAGATATACAAGATAAAAACAAGCGCCACTTCGTTTTAAAACAATTCTCATTACTAAAGTTTCAAATTTCTTAGATAAATGAAGAAATAGATCTTTTACTAACATATAGACAACTTCCACAATTTTGGTCGTACGGTGCATATACACTTACAGATGACAAGCGGGAAAGCAAATATTAAAACCACACAATAAATAAATAGTACTAAATAAAACACAAACATGTAGTGAAATGTAAACTTTCTAAGTAGGGCTTTATTGTTTGATGCAAATTGTAAATGGTAATTATACTGATTAAGGATTTTAATGTCTAGTAAAATTAACAGAATAGTGATTTGTATCACAGCTGGTTGTAAATCTTAAAAACTACCCTATGACAATTTCACTACTCGAGATCTCGTTTTAACTTGTACTTAAGAATAACATGCATGAATAAATAAATTGTATAAACGTTTTATAAATATATAGACACATAGATAAAGTGACATAATATACATATACATACAGTTCCAAACAAACATCCCACTATTCGTAGACCCACGGATGATACGGTAAGGTTTAAAAGCCTTGCTTAGGGTTTTTCGTTTAACCCTCCGGTATAATCTTGTTACATACAACCCTATATGATGTATGCAGGTACGAACCCAAAGGGGAAGACCTTCATATTAAACCCAATCCAAAGTCAAAGGGGCAGGAACACGAAAAAAATGACAAGCAACGAAAGCCAAAAGAAAAAAAAATAAAACACCCTGTATGTGGTATTAATTTTTAATATTTGAACAGAATTTTACCTTTCGATAAACTAAAAGGTCTTTTATTACACGGTTCCTTCAAGGTAACTGATAGGGTAAATGTTACCTAAAATAGAAAAAGATTTTAATGAGATTTTAGCACATGGTGGAAAATAAAAAAGGTTTACCTAAATGGTTAACACTAGAACCTAATCCGTCTAATTGACGATTGTTCGCATATAAACAATCAGATGATCATTTTGCTGGATGCGAGATTTTCTCCGCTAAAGCGAATTATATCCAATCAATTTTCTATTTCATCTCACATTCAACATCTAATGCAAAAACCCACCATTTTGTTATATCAACTGCACCATTGAGAATGCGCTTGACAGCGCTGGCGCAAATTTACGATCAAGAGAGGGAAGGGATAACCAGTGACAACCAAACTAACGGAGAAGCTTGGTTTTAAACAGTGACCGTCAAACAATCAATGGGTTGTGAATTTCAACGTTATAATTCCCCCCTCAACTCCCATACGCGAAAACCCTTTCGCGGCTTAGCGTAACCTAGCATTGCTAAAATCTAACTTGCCCAAAATAAATCGAAAGAACAACCCATCAGGCTGAAAACACTATGACCAGAAAAAAACATGGCACCAAAAATGGACACCAGAAGGGTGATCAAAAAAAAAACAACAAAAAAGGACAAACACAAACTGGAGGTAGAGGTAAGGAAAGAACAGAGGAACAAAAGGTTCCACTCCGAAGCATGAACAATGGTCGGGCAAGCAGGGTTCATTGCAAAGACGCACTTCACACACGGTACTGGGCACAGCGGTATTCCACGTCGGGAAGGGACCACTGAGCAACTCCCAGTGCCCGAGGCTTGGCAACGACTCACAACAAAACCTACCAGCAAGAACCACTGAACATTGCCGGCAAAATTTTTTTCTTTTGGGTTTCGTTGCTCATTGTTTTTTTCCTGTTCCTGCCACTTTGACTTTGGATTGGGTTTAATTTGAAGGTCTTCTCCTTTGGGTTCGTACCTGCATACATACGTACAGGGTTGTATGTAACAAGATTATACCGGAGGGTGAAACGAAAAACCCTAAGCAAGGCTTTTAAACCGTACCATATCATCCGTGGGTCATCGAATGGTGGGATGTTTGTTTGAAACTGTATGTATATGTATATTGTGTCATTTTATCTATGTGTCTATATATTTATAAAATGTTTATATAATTTATTTATTCATGCATGTTAGTTTTAAATACTAGTTAAAATGAGATCTCGAGTAGTGAAATTACGGAGTAGTATCCGGGTGCCCAACAATTTTTAGTGAAAATTTATTTTTGAGATAGTGCGGGGAGAATGAAATCAACTTTAACTATTTTTACGCAATTTTTTTAATTTGAGGTAAATTTACCTTAGCGACGTGTTTGTCTATATTTATATTACCTTTGATAATGACAGCTTAGCTGTCGAAACAATTTTGTCAGGGTATGTTCTCATAAAAACTGTGAAACTTTTTATTAATTTTAATTTCATTATAAAATCTTATCTGGAGTCAACAATGAGTCTGTCATGACTATCTCATTTGACACTATTGCTATTATAAATTGAAAATGATGTTGCATCAAGCATTTTGATGAAATTATGATAATTTTGCATTCCTAAAATGTTCATGTAAACAAGCAAAACTGTGTTCATTAGTTTAATTCTATATTAAACAATTCAAATTATTTGTTCAACAAATCTATTTTAATTATTGTATGATACAAAAATTTGTAAGCTTTTAAACATCATAAATATTATACGTAAATATATTTTCATTTTAAATAAAAACATATATGAACTTCTAGGATATTAAATTTTATATTCGATTGAAGTGGGGGACATCAACTCTGGCTACGCCACTGAGTTATAGCCAATCTCTTCCTTTATATGGGAGTGTTCCAATATTTAGTTGTTAGGGCTCATATTTAAATATCATAATCCTTAACCATCTTTGCGTACTCTTACATTATTTTTAATTTTCGTTAGTATTTTTATTATAAAATGATAGTTTTGAGACAAAAAGACTTTTTCCATGTACCTACTACATTTTCCAAATAAAATACAAAATGCTGCCATTCTAAATTCAAAATTTGTATGTTTTCCAATTGTTGTTATACTTACTGAAAATCAATTGCATTAGATGCATTGAGGAATGACGGGTTTTCATCCAACGTAGGTAGATTGAATGTCTTATCGTTATTATCAGTACTTGATGTTTTTAATACTTTGGCCGTTATCAACTCAGCAATGGTGTGTAAATCTGTAGAAAGTAACGCTTCATATTAGTTTGTAATAAGTAAGTGTTTTGGATAGATAGATTAGATAGCTGTTTTTGGTTTTTCATATCAAAAAACTGAAAAAATTGTAACAGAAATAAAAAGTATGTAATAATTTAACAGTAAGGGCAATTTACCGGTCAAAGACTTTTCTTAGCCTAAGTCTAAGATCAGTAACCCTAACCATGTTCGTGATGGCTATAGTACCTTATGCTCAATCGGTATAAAAAATTAAAATACTGATTAATTGTCATAGATACAATTTTAGCCATATCATTGCAGAAAGAGTTAAGAGGAGATGAAATGTTTGGCTTTAAAAGCTGTTGCTATAGTACTATTCATCATGTAAGAACTGACTGTTCTAGAATGTTAGTAAATACATAATGTATATAACATACGAACATAATGTATATAACATACAAACATAATGTACCACATACATATCACCAGTGCAATTGCACCATGTCACTGGCGTGTGAGTTGAGTTACAGGAATTATGGTTATTATAGAAAAATATGTAGGAATTTGTAGTAAATTTACTTTTTATTATTGTTACAATTAAAATTCATCTGTGTAGGCAAATGTTACAAAAAAAATAAATTTTCCAATTTTTCTTAGAAAAACTGTTTTTACACTCAAATTTTCTGGAAAATTTGAAACTCTGATTGTACCTCTGGTAGATTTTGGCAAATCATCCATGGCATTAAGAGCTTGTGCTAAAGTTTCTCTCATGTCAACCTTTTGACCCATTTCTTTAAAACATTTTGCTTTCTGAATAAGAATTCTTGGTTTTAAGTCGTTTGAATATTTCGCTTTTAAACATAAATTGATATCCATGATACAACTCTGTAAATATAGAAATTAAGAAGTTTGAAGTATTAATATTAATACCTATGCCTTTACCTGATAGTCCTTCATTTCAAAAAACACTGCAGCACGATTTGCAAGTGCTACAGCATAATCCCTGCCATTGTTTTTTGCATAACGCAGGCTCTTTGTATACCAATGCAGTGCAATGTTAAATAGATTCGAACTGAAACATGTATTACCTCTCATTCGACATACTTCAGCTTCGCAGTTGCTTTTCACTTTTAGTTTATTTTCATTGAAGAGAACATTTATGCAAGAAATTAAATTTTTCCTGAAACAAAGAAAAAGGGTAGTAACAAATGAAGCTAATCATTTTCCATCTCAGTTATTACGTAATTTATAGACTTCTTTTTGACAGATGACTCTCGGAAAGTTTTAAAAATTAATTTAAGTAGCTACGTAAATCGTGAATTTTTTTAATTTTATGAAACGTTTCTGGGAAAAGTATACCTCAGTGGTTTGCCATTGCCTTCTGAGGGAGAATTGATTTCTTTAAAACCGAAATTTTGGATCTGTGTCCCTTGGTCAGTACGCACGCAACTAACTGAGCCACAAACATTAGGTGCTAGTCTAAAATCTTTCATATTTCTTCGGTACATTTTTTACTTGTATACACATCTCAATATTATTCATGTAATTAACACCAACCTGACCTAATTTGTTAGGCCAAAAGTAACACCAATTTCAGTACCTACTGATATATTGCTCGAGCTCAATATTTCTAAGTTCTAAATATTTTGTAATTTACATATAGTACGATATTATTTTCTTGTTTTTTTTTAAACATTGTCCCCTGGAACTTTATTAACAAAAATACTTTTATAAGAGGACAAATTATCAAAAGAAATTATTAACAACTATTATTATTAAGAAGTTATTTTAACAAAATATTAATTAAAAAAAATATTATTTACAAGTCTACTCAAGCCATAATCCATAAGCGAGCCAGCCTATCCAGTGGTTCTTTTAATACTTATGTTAGTGAGCTCAAAACACAAGAGTATTGTATCTCTATATCTAGTAAATTAAGAGTGGAGTTTAATGAACAAATTATATTTTAATACAAGTAAATGCTCTACAATCACGTTTACAAATAGCCTAAATCCAGTCAAAAGTGACTATTTCATGAACAATGTAAAGTTAAAAAGATTAAGTACAATTGATGACCTCGGAGTTACCTTAGACACAAAATTAACTTTTAATGATCATATACAGAAAATTACCAACGCTGCTAGAATGGCACTGGGTTATGTCATACGAATTTCATTTAACTTTAAGCATATTACAACTATTAAAGCCTTGTATTTTGCATTAGTTCGTTCAAATCTCGAGTATTGTTCTATTATTTGGAATCCGCATACTATTAAAAACATTAAGCTTATTGAGAAAATACAAAATAGATTCTTAAGGTATCTCTACTTTAAGCAATTTGGAACCTATCCTGATTATAACATAGTAAGATCTAATCATCTCAGGAACTCTTATAAAACTATGACCTTATCTAACCGAAGGCAATGCGCCCTCTTAATGTTTGGATTTAAAATATTAAATGGTTTGACAGATTGCCCAGACATCCTTTGCCTTTTTAGATTTAAAGGGCAGGGACGGTTGCTTAGAAATCCTGTATTATTTAAGCCTGCTGTTCGAACACTTCATTCGCCGTTGATCACTATGCTCAAATTAATCAATTACATTCTGTCTTTGTTAAATTTTTATATTTTTTTAATAAAATTTAGTAATTATAAAAAGCTTATATATGAATACTTTCAAAATCATTAACATCCTCAAATATTTTGGTAATATTATATTATATAGGTACAAAGTAACCTAAAATTATAGTAATTAACAAATCAATATGTTCAAACTCAATGTAATTTATGCACATCTTATATTATTTAAAATTTAAATTTATTGTATATTACTTCATGCGATTCTTACGATTCTTCAATTTCTGATAATTAGTCTTTAAGTATATTAAATTTCATATTATAATTATAGTTTAATTCCATGTAATTAGGCTTTATGCCTGTTTGGAATAAATAAATAAGTTGGTGAATTTGAATTGAAAGTTACATCTACTACCACAGGAATAGGCTGTGTAAGTCATTCACAGTCACTGTTTTGTAGCAGTCATTTTTTTATTTGTTTTCTTTTTACTTAAATATTCTAGGATTAAAACTTTTTACATTTACATTTTCTGAGCAATATGTCGATGTTATGGTAGGCTACTACTAATGCAATTTTATCAGCAAACATAAACGTCTTAACTTCTTCTGGTAAGTGTTTGGATAATTTCTTAACGGTAAGTATGTAAAGTTTTGGGCCTAGAAGGCTTCCTTGTGGGACACCGTAGTTCCAGTTATTTGTACTGCATGTCATTTTTATGTTAATCTTGACAGTTGCCTGTCAGTCAACTAAATAGTCCTTAAAACTGTTCTGTGGCAGTAGATTAAACACTTTGCTGAAATCAACGAAAAGTACAAAAAATTGTTTATTGTTATGTAACCGACGATTTATGAATCCAGCAAAATGTTCAAAGCACTTTTATTGTTTTAGAATCCATATTACCAAATAGCATGATGGAAATCTTTCTAAAAATAAATGGGAAATACATAGAAAAGTAATCTAAGACTAGAGAACAAAGTAGATTTACTCCAAAGATAATAAATGTAAAAATGAAAAATGGAAAACTGATGAAAGAAAATGAACAGCTAAAAGGCAAGAAGAAAGAATAGAGAAATTTGAAAGAGAAATAAAGAAGAACAGACTAATTGTACATGGAGTAAATGAACCAAATGAAGAAGGGGAACTGGAATTAAAAGAAAAGGTGGGGTTATAATGAGGGAGATGGAAATTTCGATAAACATGGAAGAAGACAAACAAGAAATAAGGAGAATGGGGAGAAAACAAAGGAGTAATAAAAGACCAATAATGCTGAGATTAAGAGATAGAAACAAAAGGCTGGAGATACTAAAATCAACAAACAAACTAAAAGAAGTATACATGGAGGAAGATTACACAAAGAAAGTACAGGAACAGCATAGGAAACTAGTAGGCTACATGAAGCAGTACAGAAAAAAGGGCCATCACGCAATATTAAGATTCAATAAACTAATAATAAATGGAGAATTGGTGTCTCTCGAAAGACTACATCAAATAGACAAAACAATAAGGAAAGTGAACAAGAGCAGAGAGAGGAAGAATAATGACAAATTGGAGAGTTTTCGGGAGGAGAACAAGGCAGGACTGAACCAGAAATAAAGCACAATAAGGAGAAAACCGAAAAAAAGGGAGGACAACAAGCCAAAGATCCCCAGAAGGTAACAATGAAGAGACCTTAAGAGTCAAAAGCCTCAAGATCACTAAAACGGTTCACTACTAAAAAAACTAAAATTGGACGGGGGGGGGGAAGCGGTTATGACAAGGCAACGAACAAAGGAAAACGCTAAAAGTAAAAACGATAAGGATAGTAAAAAGAAGCATAATCAAATAGAAACAGGGAGAACATTAGTAGATAGTAGGAAAATGGGAGAGACACAGTACAAAAAAGAAACACAGGAGGTAAACGATGAATATAATTAAGAAAAATGAAAACAAAAACCAATCATCAAATATAGAAATAGGAACATAGAACATAACATCGATGAACGGGAAAGAAAGAAAACTGATACAGGAAATGATGGAATATAAAATACATTTGTTGGGCCTAAGTGAGACAAAGAAAAAAAGAAAAATTAAAATAGGGGAAAGACATGCATTATATTACTCAGGGGTGGATACAAGACAAAGAGCGAAGGAAGGAGTCAGAATTGTGATGACGGAAGATATACATGCAAAAGTTACTGATGCCAAATTTATATCACCAAGAATAATGTACATTAAAATAGAAACAGAAGAGGAATAGTATGTAATACAACTATACGCACCCATAGAAGGAACGAATGAAGCAGAGATGGACGAATTCTATATGGACCTACAGAATATATTGGACGAGATTAGAGGAAAAGAATGGCTACTAAAATCAATGAGACTTGCATGGAAATCAAATAAAATACCAAATGAATGGGAAGAAAACCTACTGGTGCCAATCCACAAAAAAGGAGATGAATTCGAATGTCATAATTATAGAGATATATGCCTCTTATCGGTAGTATACAAGGTATACACAAGAATAATAGAAAAGAAATTGAGAACAGTAGTCGAGGGAAAACTAGAAAAAGAACAATCAGCTTTTAGACAAAAAAAGGCAAACGGTGAACAATATATTTCTACTAAGACTAATGATGGAGGGAAAAATAAAAAAGGAGAAGAAATGTATATGACCTGAAGGCAGCGTTTGACAGAGTGAACAGAAACGTCTTGTGGGGAATCATGGCAGATCTAAACATCCCAAGAAAACTTATAAAAATAACAAAGAACATATACGAGAATACAAGGGCAAGAGTGTACAGCTTTGTGGCAAAATAATAAAAACTGCCAAGGAAAGATCCAAACACTTACAAATGACTATCGAATACAAAAATCTAAGACAGGTTAAAACAGAGATAATAGTATATGCAGATCATATAATTCTAGTAGCGGAAAATTAAGGAAAAATGCAACAACTAATAAACATATGGATGAAAGAGATTGAAAAAGTAAGACTAGAAATAAATATAGATAAATGCAAATACATGGAAATAAGCAATACACAAACACAACAGGAAGATGAATACGGAAACAAATTGACATGTAAGGGGGTAGAAATAGAAAAAGTGACTACACATGAATACCTTGGGACAGTAATAACGAGTGATGGAGAAATTGACACAGAAATAGCAAATAGGACCAAGAAAGCAACAAAAATATATTATGTCCTAAACAAAACAGTGTTGGGAAAGGCAGAAATAGAACAGAAAACGAAAGTACATATATATAACGCAATAACATTGCCAACATTTAATATATGCGAGCGAGACGGGGGTAATAAACGAAAAACAGAGAAGTAAAATTAACGCAGCAGAAATGAAACAGCTGAGGAAAATAGCGGGGAAAACAAAAATGGATAGATGTCGAAGTGAAAATATAAGGAAAAAGCTAAACCAAGAAGGCATTGAAACAAAAATAAATAGAAGAAAACTAAGCTGGCACGGCCACGTAATAAGAATGGGAGAAGACAAAATAGAAAAGAGAGTAATGGAGGCTAAAAGATACGGAAGAAGAAAAGGTAGGCCTAGAAAAGGTTGGTTGGAACAAGTGGCAGAAAGGGGGAAAGGAAAAGGGAAAAACATTACAACAGATGAAACAGCTATCAAGAGAACGGAAAGGATGGAAAAAATGAATAGATGAAAAATGAACAACACAATTCCGACGCCCCAGGGGCATAAGGAGAAAGAGAAGAAGAATCCATATTGTTCATTGTTAATAAATTTGTTTCTATATATGATGTTACTTGTTGATTAATACTCCTTCCCTAAAATGTTTTCGGAAGAACTTAAAATTTGAATAGGTCTATAGTTATTTTGTTTTATTAGTATTTTGATTTCTTTACATTTTTATACAGTGGTCTTACTATACCTGCTTTCGTTAGTTGGTAATTTTTCGTTCAGATAAAGTCGTTTAATATTAATGTAATTATTTCTTTAAGTTTAAAATTTTTAATAATGTCTAATAATCGTATATTGTTTATACCGGGTGATGTTTTGTGGTTCATATACTGTTATGTGTGTCGATTCCTATTTAGAATGCAGAAATAACATCTGTAAGTGGTTAATATAAATTGTAAATTGAATCTACAACTGTGAAGAAATCAAGATAAAGGAAAATAAAATAAATAGTAATAAAGATATAACATTTAGAAAGTAATAAAGATATAACATTTAGAAAGTACAAGTTTACTCAATGAATGGCCTAACTGAAGCTTCTTATTGAAACTAATCATTGATTGTTCATAGAAAAGTTGTGAATAGTTTGTATATCTTTGAAATAATTATTTATTAGTTTCTTTAAAAAAAAACTGGTTAAGAAAATCCACTGTGTAAGGTGGCACTATTGTTTAGAACTACCCTTTTTAATCAATAAAGTCTTGAAACAATAAAAAGTTAGAAATTCCTGAGACTGCCTCCCAACCCAACCCAGATAGTCGGCGTTAAATAAATTAATATTAATGTCCCAACGAAAACTTCTTAAAAATAATGAATAATACATTTTAAATTTCGAAAGATCTTCGATCATACTAACCTGAAAATATTTTGTATTGATTTTTACGAGCCCGGGGAATCCCCTACTCTTCTGCGAGTTGGGGTTATGGAAACACCCACTCACAGGAATTTTTGGTTGCACAACATATAAGAATAATTTCATCATTACTTTTATAATAATCGCTAATCGTATTTTCTTATCGTTTATTATTACAACTGGGCATTATCAATGGCCCATTCTCTTTACTAATAGACATAATCAAATCCTTTTCTTAAGAAAGTTTAGAAAATAAGATAAAATTTGATGACAAAGGAACTTTTTTCTATATTAAATGTATTTAAAAATAGTTGTTCTTACTCTTGTATTACGTTCATGTAGTTTTCAAACATTTGGTATTCATTTCTTCCTTTTATATTTAGTGCATGCATACCAAGCCACCAGAGCACCCCTCGTTCCATGTTGTTCAACCAAAGCTGTTCAACAAACGAATCTAGCCGCCTATGAAAATTCGGTTTAGGCTATTAGAACAAAAGAGTAGCTCTTAAATTTAAAAAGTAAAACACTTATCAATAAGATGAACAAAGATTGATCGCGTTATTTAGCAATTTAAGCTAGCGGGAGTACAACACTTCTGCAAAACACTCGAGAGCCGCAAGAAAACTTATCGTTGCAACTGTTGCATCAGCAATGGACATTATAATGGAGGATTTGAAACTGATTTAAGAACAGTGCTGCCTCTGTCAGATCGTTGTATTTTCCCGCTAATTTTAAACTTTTATAACTCGACAATAAATTTTACTTTTCAGATATAATTACTTATTTATATCTGAAAAGTAAAATTTATTGTAATTATTGGTGCTATTTAAGTGGTCCTCTGTATATTTCACTTTCTAATTAGAAGTTCGGTAATGATTTATGGCCGGTTTCACAAAGCTTGATAAAGTTTTAATTAACTTAATCATGATTAAATTTGAAATCCAGAAATATAATGGATACAATTTCAGGTGTTTTAAATACCAGCCAATAAAATTTCTGGATTTCAAGTTTAATTACGATTAAGCTAATCAAAACTTAATCAAGCTTTGTAAAACCGGCCATTAAACTTACACAAACTAATTAGTTTAGCGATTCAACACCGTCTAATAAGACAAAATATGTCCATGAGCTTACATAATTTTGCGCAACCCCCACTCCCCCCAAGGATCCTATAATACATAGGATGGTTCGATCCCTATACCTTCAATGTTGTCAGCTCGCGACCGCGGCCGATGACTCGGCTGACGTCATCGCGGACCGCGCTGTGCCGGTCTTTCTTTCAAAGTCTGGTTGGCTTCCGGACGTACTATTGCAATTCTCGGTATTAAATTGCAAATAGCAATGCCTGGACGTCGTTGTGCTGTGTATGGGTGTAACAATAGTCGTGTTGTAACAAAAGAAAAAAATCCCGAAATTGTGTATCATAACTTTCCAAAAGAAAATGATTTTGTGGCTACTACTATTAGAAAAGAGTGGATAAGACGTTGTAAGCGAGTAGATATGTGGAATCCTAATACGAGCCAAATTTGTTCTATTCATTTTACGCAAAATAATTATGAACGTGATATGAGGAACGAAATATTAGGTAATTACATATTGTAATCAACTGGAATTATGAATGTCAATAATATTTATTGTCAGGTTTGCCTCCAAGAAAACTTCTAAAGAAGAGTGCTGTCCCAACTTTGAAGCTTCCAAATAATTCAAAAGAAGCAATTTCTGCCAGAGAGGAAAGATATTTAAGAAAGAAAAAGGTGGAAGAGGAACGACAAGTCAGGGAAGACATAAAACAGATTATCGACGAAGTTTCGCAAACAGATAATTCAAATTTGACAGCCAATTTTAATGATTCCCTTGCTAGTGATGTTAAAGAACAAGCTGACACAAATGTTAAATACGACAAATTATTAAAAAGTCACCAGCGGTTACAACGAGAAATGAAGATTTTAAAACGTAAACTAAATCTGCAAAGAAAGCAGTTACAGTACTACAAGGCAAAGACAATAAAAACAAAAAATTATTTGCCAAATGTGGAGGCTGTAAACATATTGAAAAAAATATTGACACAGAATCAGATTGATATTCTTTTGAAGAAAAAGAAACGAGTAAATTGGAGCACTGATGAAATTGCAATTGCTTTCACACTTCGTTATTTTAGTAAGAAATGCTATTTATTTCTAAGAAGTAAACTAAATTTTCCGCTACCTGCGTTGTCTACACTAAGAAAGTGGGCATCCAAAATTGATATCAAAGAAGGTGTTTTACACGATGTGCTCACTTTCTTAAAGGTAGCAGGAGAAAGCATGACAGTAATGGAAAAGACGGTTGTGGTTATGTTTGATGAGGTGAAAATTAAATCAGTTTATGAATATGATATTGCTGAAGATGAGGTGTTAGGTCCGCATAATCAAATGCAAGTCTGCATGGTTAGAGGACTATTCTCGAATTGGAAGCAGCCTATTTATATAGGATTTGATCAAAAAATGACAAAAGATATCTTGTTGGATATCATTACAAAACTTCATGAAATTTCATACGAGTGTGTAGCAATTGTCAGTGATTGTGGAGGTAGCAATGTCGGCCTTTGGAAAGATCTATCCATCGACATAAATAAGACTTCTTTTGAACATCCACAGACCAGAAAAAATATTTATGTTTTCGCTGATGCTCCACACTTGTTGAAGCTTCTGCGCAACTGGCTTTTAGATAAAGGATTTGTTCTCGGAGAAAAAGTAATATCTAAAAAACCTCTTCAATCCTTAATTGAATTAACAAACAACGAAGTTAATTCATGTTACAAGATTAGTGAGAAACACATTACCGTTGAAAAAAGTCAACGACAAAATGTTAGGCTTGCAGCAGAATTGTTGTCACGAAATACAGCTGAGGCTTTACTACGATATAAACCCGGTTCAGATGAAAAATTGGCTGAAGATCTTGGCAAATTTATAAGTGACATGAACTCATGGTTTGATATTTTTAATAGCTTTGTAAGTAGATCACCTGATCCCGACCCAATGAAAGCTCCATTTGGCATTAATCTGAATCAACAAGAGCAGCATTTAGATACAGTCAAGAATTTGATCTTAAACATGAGAGCAGAAGGGAAAACTTCGCTCCAAATATTTCAAAAAGGAATAATAATGTCAATACACTCGTTGAAATCTTTACTTCACGACATGAAAACTGAATTTGAAGAGGTGCATTACCTGTGTACTCACAAACTGAATCAAGATTGTTTAGAGAATTTTTTTTCAAATTCGGTGTAGAGGCCCGAATGAACACCCGTCGGCATTAGAAGCCCTAAAACGTATACGAATGATTATTCTTGGAAAGAATCCAGGAATTTTGGAGGCGCAGGTATTTTATTTATTTATTTTTTCTAAATCAATTTTTATTGTGCATTTAAGGTTAACACAAACGAAAGGATTCCTGAAGAATATATGGTGGCTCAGGTTTTGGAAAAAGCCCACATTTCTATTCAGGTACCACCAGATGAAAATATTTCGATGATACCTAGTCAAGAGAGCAGTGCTGGCAGCAGCAGTGGAAGTTCATTTTCGTCAGGAGCTTCATGCAGTTCTAGCTCAGATTCTCCAGAAACAACAAATGATGCAATAGAATACATTGCGGGTTATATTGCCAAGAAATTTAAAGATACACATCCTCAACTAGGGGATTATACCTATAAGATCAGGACCGATAATTCATATGCTTTACCGTCGTGGGTACAGCAATTATCTTTTGGGGGACTTATTAAACCTTCATCAGATTTTTTAAAAACAATTAGTAAATGGAACAAGTTTTTTGAAATGTATCTATCATACTGGTGGTGATCTACGAAAAGGTTGTTTAGTTGTCAAAAAATTAGTTTTGAAAATTAAAAAACGAGAAAATTTGGATGTTGATATAATACAGTCATTTTGCAAATTAAGAACAATCATTCGCATTAATTATTTGAATACCAAGAAAACCCTTCAACAATTAGGAAAAAGAAAATTTACCAGCACTCCAAATTCAGATTATAAAAGAAAATTATCTAAAAAAATGTGAAAAACGGTAGAGTAAGCAATGTTTCTTTGTTATCAGGTTATTAAGTTTTATTTTTATAGTTAAGTTTCATAAACGTAAATTATCACATAGGGACACACAGTGTTACACTGTACAATGAAGGTCAAGGAGTCTTATATTATCTCTTATATTATAGGAGTCTTATATTATAGGATCCTTGAATGAAGGTATCTATAGCAACAACAATTTCAAAGAAGAGTGAAATTGGGAAAAAAAATCTGTTTGTTATATAAAAAATGTTTTATATTATAATAAATCTTATTAAACTTTTCACATGACTTTATTTCAAATAATGTTTCAAGTCGGATATTTAACACATGATAAATATCGTTACTTAACTGTTGGATATTTTCAGGAATGTTATTTAGGTATGCTATACATATATGAAATGTTTTTGTAATATTTCACAATAATTTTTTTTACATATTTTTAATATTTGACCAGTATTTTAGTCGAATATGTAGATATAGATGGTTATCAGTTTTTTCTTTGTCTACAATATTTTTTATTACTTTTAAATTGAGAATATTTATTTTAGTTTGTATTTCTCTGTTTTTATTTGTTGTTAATATTAAATGTTATTATTAAATAGTCAAATAAATGAGAAAACAGCTTTTTTAAGTTTAATTATGATTTTCTGCCTTAAATTCGACTTAATAACTATAAATAACGTGTTATTTAACATGGTAAATATCTAGATAATTAACCAGTTAAATACCGTGATACGTATCTAGTTAAATATCATCGATTTATGAATTACAAGTTATTTTAGAACACTCAGGGCCGGCGCGAGGCGGGTTCAACGCGTTCACCGGAACCCGGCCCCGCGCTTTAGACGGCCCCGCTCTTCATAAGGCGCCATGTTACAACTTACAAATACGCGCGCTTTCTCTGCTGCTGTAGTCACACCGATATTTTCGTGTCACTTAACGACTGGCAAAACAAACTCCTACCATTCAACCTACGTAAATCTTGATGACGCGATTAAAAACTTTGCAACGAAAATAGCCAGAAATAATTTTTTAAACCAACCACTTTCAAAATGACATTTTGCGAATGTAACAGCTAAAAGCAAACGTAGTGTTCGCGCACTAGTGCTTCAAAAAGTTGCAAAAAGCACTGGCCCTTTTAGGCTCTCTAAAAATAATTCCCCTAGGAATTCCCCCGCCAAACATTTTTTGCCCAAATTAGTGAAATCTTAACGGAAATTTTATGCTGATTCCGAATATGTAAATCATTTAAAAAAATCATAAACGCCCCTAAGCCTTCAAAATTGATTGCTACCAACCTAACCGCCACAAAAGCGCCACTACCTAACCAATACGCTATGCAAAAACGAATTCCAGTTTTTTCAACGTAACCTAACATTACTTAATCTAACCTAACCTATCCTAACTTAAACCTACCTTAACTTAAACCTAACCTAATATAAACTAAACCTAATCTAACTAAATTGTGTAATTGTAAATTAGACAATTTGGTAGTCGTAGAAACTTAGTATAATTATTATTCATTTCCATGAAGCTTCAGTACTTTTTTACTTTTGATACCCAAATTTGGGACCTTCGGGGCATTCACCCCAAAAATGATTTGCATATTCAAACGCCCCTAAGACTCCAAAACTAATTGCTACCATCCTAACCTCCACAAATACGCCACTCCTAACGAAAACGCTATGCAAAAGCAAATTCGGATTTTTCTCAACCTAACCTAAAACTAATCTAACCTAACCTAGTCTAAATCTAAACCTAACGTAACATAACTAAATTGTGTAATTGTAAATTACTCCATTTGGCAATCATAGAAACTTAATCCAATTATTATTCATTTCCATGGAGATTAAGCATTTTTTTACTTTTGATCTCCAAATCCTACCTTTGGGCGTTCGCTTCAAAATTGATTTTTGGGAACCAGTTTGGTCAAGTGTTTGGTGGGAAAATTCTTTAATAATTATACCTAAAATTTAATTTAGGAAATGCCATTTTCCCCATTTGGATATTAGAAATCACAAGAGAAGGATTAGTAATCTATAATAATTCCACTGACAAATGTACGAGCGCCATCTATTGGCAACAAGACAATACTATTGCCTACTTGGTTTTATTTTTATTTTGAATTCGAAACAGTATTACAGATTTTGGTTAATAACGTTTTTTTATTGTTAAAGTTTGTTTCAAAAAATTTTGTGCAAAGCCCGATGAGCGAAGTCATCTTCGACGCATTCGCGCAAATGGATCACTCGCTTCTTCATACGCGGCTTCTCGTACTTCGTAAATAATGCTACTCTATGATCTTATTGTAATATATAATAATGTGTTTTTAATAAATAATTTATTTAGAAGTTGTTTTAGGTCAAGTGCATTTTTGAACCCGGCCCCGCAAAAGCTTACGCCGGCCCTGAGAACACTAAATCTTACGCGTTTAATTCATTTTTACTAAAACTATGGGATGCGAGGCATTGATGCGGTCCGCGATGACGTCACGGCTGTCGCCGCTCTGGGAGAAAATATACGCTCATCCGGCAATCCTCTATATTAACCCTCCGGTGGGCGCGCCTTCCAGTGCTGCATAAGCGGGCGCGCTGCGGCATTTACACCGTGTGTGAAAATTTCTAATTTTGACGACAAAATCTTACAAAACAGATGATTATATTTTTTATTTAATGTATTAAATGTTACATAAAACTAGAGTAGTTTATCAAATTATAATAAAATGTGTTAAGAAAAAAACAAGAAAATAATAAATCTATGATTACTTATTTACAACTTTTAGAAAATTAAAAAAATAACATTGTTGAACACTTAATAAATGAAAACTGTTTACTCTACTTCCATCTCGTTCTGGTCACACTTTTCATCACACTCTAGACAATTTATGATTATAGAACTGTGCCTTTTGCAAACATTTTTTCCACATGATTTACAGACGGATTTTGTTCTGTTATTTTTATGAGTGCCACACACGAAACAAATACCATGCTTTACAGGATTTCTAACAGGCTCTTCTTCATCCCTATATTTGGACAAAAAGTGATAAATATCTTTAGGAAGTGTTTGAATTAGAGCTCTTTTTTTCAAATGTTCCTGCATGAGTTCCAAAGACAGTTTCTTCAAAAAACACGTCTTCTGTCTTTGTTTTCAAAATTATTAAATTTAAATATAACACGAGCATTTATTTATTCCAGCTATATCCAGATGCCTATAAAAAACAGCAAGGGGCCACCTTCTTGTAATTCTAGAAGTACTGTATGCCGCAAACATTTGGTCTACCGTGTCAACTCCTCCTTTTGTAGCATTGTAGTCTAAATTAACTAAAGTTTTGTTAAAATCTTCATCTACTTCGGATGTGTCGTGCATAGTTGACAAGAGTAGCACGGCCTTATTACTTTTTGGGACTGTTGACACTAAACAATATTCTTCTTGGAAACCAAAAACATGCGTGTTTACTGTTCTAGTTTTGTTAGGTAAAAATTCGACGGGAATTTCCTTTTTATTTTTTTTTTCATAGTACCCAAAAAAGTCATTTTTTTAGTAAGCCAATATCCAGCTAAAGAATAGCTGCTATAATAATTGTCGGTAGTTAGATTTCTTTTTGTATTCTCGATTGGAGTGACTAATCTCTTCACAATATCATCAGGTTTATTAGATTTGACATAGGGTCCTGGAACTTGTTCACCGCAATAAATTTCAAAATTTTGGGTGTAGAAAGTTTTTTCGTCGCAAAGTGCATATAGTTTTATACCATATTTCGCAGGTTTATTTGGTATGTACTGCACAAATGAACAACGACCTCTAAAAGGGTGAAGCATTTCGTCGATTGTTGTAAACTCACTTGGGTTATAATGGGCGATGCAATTACGAATAAATGTTTCGTGAAAATCACGTATTGGAGCAAGTTTGTCATGTTGCTTTCTTTCGTCACGGGTATGGATGTTATCAAATCTGATGCAACGAAGCAAAAACTGAAAGCGTTTATAGCTGAACAGTGCCCGTAGGAGAATCATTCCTGAACCATCTGCATCCCCAGAGCTTCAAACAATTTGCGTGAGAACCCTTTTTTAAGCCAATTAAAATTAGTGCACCTAAGAGAGCTTTGATTTCGGTTTTTGATGTGTTTTTACAATCTCTGTCTCTTGCATATTGCACAGTATTTCTTTTATTGTCAATATAAATGTTGGTGTTACTAACAATATCATCAATCATGTGATCAGTTATAAACAAATTAAATGCCTCAATTGGTTTTTTTTTCATTCTTGGCACTTGTTTTTAGACCCGGTAAAATTTTAATAATATTCTTTGCTTTTATTTTGCCGGAAGAAAGAGGTTTACTAATCCAGAGCGTTTCGCCATCTTTTCCAATAAAGAAACGATAATTCTCCGAAACTTGGTCACCTAGGTTACTTACTCTAGATTGTTCCAACTCGTCTTCATATTGTTCGGAATCACTGTTATGGTCGTCTCTCTCAATTGTTTCCTCCTCTGTTTTTGACTCATTGCTATCAAGTTCATCATCAGGGAAGTCACTACTGTCTTGCTGTTCTAATTCCTGAACAACTTGTTCTAATGCTCGCTCCAATTCCTCGCTGGATAATTTTTTGTGCAACCTACAAAAAAAAATATATTATACTGTAGCTGCAGGCATAAAAGCATACATATAAAAGACACATATAAAAACGTTTTTAACGTAATAATACTAAATTCTCACAAAACTGATAATTTATAAAAAAAACGACAAAGCAAAAAATATACTTACATTGACAAGGCGCGTCGCGGCAACAGCACCGCAAACTAGACACTCTTCTGAATAAACGCCAATTATGACTGCACCCCGTTAGCGCGGCACGGTAGCTATATGGGGAGTGGGGGTGAATAGTCTCGAGAAAGAATACCTAGGCCCATAAGCTTATAAGTTAAAAAGTATGAAAAGTAGAATTAAAAAACGTGGATTTGCGGCTTTTCGCCGCAGGCGCGCCCACCGGAGGGTTAAAGACTCCTTGCACTCCCCCCGCATCAAACATATTTAAAAATAAAATATTGATGTTTTTATTGATTATTGTATATGGTCAATCCGATTTGATCTACTTGTTTTTTTTTTGTCTAAACGGATTTGACCTACAGGTTGCACTTGATATCGTAACGCATTAGACTTAAACTTGAATTTGGTCTACCCGCAGTAGCAGATATATATTATATAAAAATTCGTTTCGACATCCGCCTAAATATTTAGCTAATATATTATTTAAAATATTTCTTTAATATTATTTTAACAATATTTATATGGGTCATTCTTTCTGAACTCAACCACCGGCTAGGTCCAAAAATTGCCGCAACTTAGAAAGGCCAGCGGGAGCTCATTTTAAAGCTTGAAACCTCTACTTTCGAATGTCACATGTCTGCTATATGAAAAAAATTATATTTGACCTCTAAAACAGGGTAAACACGTATGAAGTTAAAAAAAATTTTAAAAGTTGAAAAAATTAGAAAAAGAAATATTTTTTATTTTTTTAACGGCATCGCATTCTTCGTCGAAGAATACATAAATTTTGTAAACTGCGTTTTTTTCCTAGAGTTCTTCAATTCTTTTTATGGAAAATATTGTCAGATAGAAAAAAACGATAAGAGTAAAAAATGCTTATTTTTTTAAATGAAAATTTTCATCATTTTAGGTTTTAATTAAATTATTCAAGCCCACAGATAGGCAACACCTGTAAGTGTAATTTTCAAAATTGCTTCAAATCTGTCTGTAATTTATTCATGTAATGTTTCCGTATTCATTGCGTAAAAATAAGCATTTTTTACTCTATCATTCTTTTTCTATCTGACACCATTTTCAATGAAAAAAATGATAAACTATCAAAAATGGCAAATTGTTGTTCTCAATTTTGCTCGAAATTGAAGCACTCTAGGAAAAAAAACGCAGTGGACAAAATTTATGTAATCTTTGACGTAGGATGTGATGCCGTTAAAAAAAATTTAAAAAAATATTTCTTTTTCTAATTTTTTCAACTTTAATATTTTTTTTCTGTAACTGGATGCGTGTTTAACCTGTTCTAGGGGTCAAATATAAATCTTTCTCATATAGGAGTACGTGACATTTGAAAGTTGAGGTTTCAAGCTTTATACGAAGCCCCCGCTGACCTTTCTAAGTTGCGCCAATTTTTGGATCTTGCCGGTGAGTTCAGAAAGAATGACCCATGTATAAAATTTTGTTTTGATATCTTAAAGCATTACGAGATAATCGTAAATAAAATGTAGCGATACTGGATATAGTCCAGTCACTTAGAAAAAATAGCGGAAAGTTGAGGTAAGTCCGTGAATTTTTGCATAGGGCTTGTGGGTTGTTAAACAACCCCCTAAAAGTCAACACCTGTAGGGGGTGTAGGTGCGTAGGTGGGAGGATAAACCACGCCCCCTAACGGTTTTTGTCGTTTTTCTCGGAAACTATTAGGTCTGTCGAGATGAAGGAGGTTAGGTAAAATAAATCTTATTTAAATCCCTACCTAAAATGTCTAAATGTTTTTTCGGACTTCGCCTTCTTTCTCAAAATTCATTGATAGCCGGACGCGATGGTAGTCCAGTCATCTTTTACCTTAGCATCTCTTCGTTACAATCCATCAGGCGATATTATCGATATTCTTGGTGCCAGGCGACTGAAAAATTCGTATTGCTAGTTAAGTTAATTCCTAGGAGAGTACACTGCACTACTTAATTTTTTATCCAACTCAATACATATAGGGTGTTTCGTCTTTTTTGAAATTCTAATTTTCTTTCCTTATAAGATCTTGGCAACGAGTAAATTTTTTTCTTGAATGATTCTTGATGTAGAATTGAAATACAGGATTTAATTCTTGACTTGTTTTAAATTGTACGGGAAGGGGCAAGGGGCACAAGTGCAACAGTTTCATTTTAAATCGTATTCTTTCGATACCGGGGTCTTATAAATAAAGGAAATTAAGATTTCAAGAAAGGCGAAACATCCTGTATGTATTGGGTTGTATAAAAAAATTGACTAGTACAGTGTACTGTCCTAAGAATTAACTTACCAATACGAATTTTTGAAGCGACTGGCACCAAGGATGACGATAATATTGCTTGATGGTTTTTGCCGAAAAGATGCTAAGGTAAAAGACGACTAGAACACGATCGCGTCCGGCACAAAACGAGTTTTTCTTAGCTACTTCATTTATAAATTGCTGATTTGTGTATGACAGATCTTCTTTCTTCGATAACACAAGAAGAAGGCGAGGTACGGAAAAACATTCGGACATTTTTTGTAGAGATTTAAATAAGCTTTATATTCCTAACCTCCTTCATCTCGATAAACCTAATAGTTTCCGAGAAAAAAGACGGAAACTGTTAGGGAGCGTGGTTTACCTCATTATCTCTTCAAGCTCGCCACCTGCAGGTGTTGACTTTTAGGGGGTTGTTTAGTAACCCACAAAGAAGCTCTATGCAAAAATCCACGGACTTACCTCAACTTTCCACTATTCATGAAAATTTGTTCTAAGTTGACTGAACTAATATTATTTTACATAAAATAAGGTTGAACTAAAGTAAGATTAGATTCGGAAAGTCTTTTCAGCTTCGGGATTGATCTTATGAGGCAGCCCCTAATGAAATAAAAAAAATAATAAATATTTAATAATTATATTTATTTACGACTAACATTCCATGAAATATTTTTATACCACAACACAGTGGCGCGCCTAGGACTTTGTCTGGGGAAGCAGCTCTACACTCACACAATAGAATTTACACCCTTACCTGAAATTTAACATCATCTTTCTTTGCCCTAGTAATCAGAACAGTCTAGAGTTTGCCCAATTATTGCGTCAATTATTAGCAGCAGTAGTCGTAAGCTTTGTACTTATTACGCTTTGTTCTTTAGATTTAGGCTACATCACGACAAATAGAGGAAAGTGATGTAAAACCGGGCAGTTAGGTACGTTCATTTCTCTGTAAGTACGTAGCTAACAACAATAAGTTGCTGTTGTTTCTTGGAGATAAGGCAGCCGAGAAGCTTTTCTTTACACCGCATAGCACTTGATGCTGTCGATGATGCGTTGATAAAGGTGTTTCGGTGTGCCGGAACTTTCTCAAATTGCTAACCAAAATTAGGACTCAGTGCATTGAAGATCTGAAAGCTACTAGTTTATGTGTTTATGATTCGTTAGAAATAGTGGTCTCTATATGTCTAAACTCTCATCTGTTTCATTTGTTTCACCTGTTTCAATTATTTCATCTGTTTCATTTAGTTCATTTCTTTCAGTTATTTGATTTATTTCATTTATTTCATTTATTTCATTTATTTCATTTATTTCATTTATTTCATTTATTTCATGTATTTCATGTATTTCATTTATTTCATTTATTTCATTTATTTCATTTATTTCATTTATTTCATTTATTTCATTTATTTCATTTATTTCATTTATTTCATTTATTTCATTTATTTCATTTATTTCATTTATTTCATTTATTTCATTTATTTCATTTATTTCATTTATTTCATTTATTTCATTTATTTCATTTATTTCATTTATTTCATTTATTTCATTTATTTCATTTATTTCATTTATTTCATTTATTTCATTTATTTCATTTATTTCATTTATTTCATTTATTTCATTTATTTCATTTATTTCATTTATTTCATTTATTTCATTTATTTCATTTATTTCATTTATTTCATTTATTTCATTTATTTCATTTATTTCATTTATTTCATTTATTTCATTTATTTCATTTATTTCATTTATTTCATTTATTTCATTTATTTCATTTATTTCATTTATTTCATTTATTTCATTTATTTCATTTATTTCATTTATTTCATTTATTTCATTTATTTCATTTATTTCATTTATTTCATTTATTTCATTTATTTCATTTATTTCATTTATTTCATTTATTTCATTTATTTCATTTATTTCATTTATTTCATTTATTTCATTTATTTCATTTATTTCATTTATTTCATTTATTTCATTTATTTCATTTATTTCATTTATTTCATTTATTTCATTTATTTCATTTATTTCATTTATTTCATTTATTTCATTTATTTCATTCAATTTATTTATTTTATTTTGTTTGGTTTGGATTGTCTAAATATAAGCTTTCAAGTCAAATTTTAAAAACGCCCGTTATTTTGTCCAATTTCACGACATTCATGGTATTAGTTTGTCGGCGGCTATGTCAATGGCTTGCAGGTTCTTTTTTACTTGGTTGTGGACGATACCATGCGCACTGATTATTAAGGGTAGTATTTTTACCTCCTTTACTTGCCATAACTGCTTAATTTCGAATGCTAAAGGTAGGTACTTATTTACCTTTTCTTCATGCGCTCTATTTAAATTCTCATCGAGTGGGACAGAGAAATCTAGTAATAGCACTTTTTATTGGTTTTGTCCCAAATTACGATGTCGGGCCTGTTGTGTTGGATGGGTCTGTCAGTTATAATGGAGGTGTCCCAGAGTATTTTGCACCTCTCATTTTCAAGAACCGGATCAGGTAAGTACTTGTAGTACGGTGTAAATTTGCAGTTAAAGTCCCATTTCTGTTTCAGGTGTTGGTGTACAATTTGTCCCATTGAATCATGCCTCTGGGTATAATAACTATTGCAATTATTATTATTATTTTTTTTTTTTTTTATTATAAGTAAG